>JAOWBP010004028.1:15437055-15456701 GCA_028571105.1 Tragopan temminckii | reverse complement strand
TTTTATACCTTATTCCTGTTCTCCAGGGTTTCCCTGTGGAAATCTGTATCAGCAATTAACTTTCGGTATTGTGGAATCCAGGAGGGAGAACAGCCTAGGATCAGGGAATGCAGCGCATGATTGATATGGAATTTATTTTTCCTTTTGGATAGAATCTAAATTAAGCCTCTAGAGTCTGCCTGGCAAATCCTATCTTGTAAGCAAAGCTGCTACTGAATAAAACATAGCAGTGAGGGGGGAGGAGAAGGGATTTTCTCTGCTATCTTTCCCTCCTCCTTAGTGCATTAATTTGTCCTCTCTCCTCCCAGCTACGCCCAGCATCTCCCAGGCTCCTGAAACCATCTCACGCACCCGAGCCAGCACGGCTCGATTCGTCTGCAAGGCGGAGGGCGAGCCAGCCCCCACCATTCACTGGCTGAAGAATGGCGAGGCCATCCTCTCCAACGGGCGAGTGAAGGTCCAGAGCAGCGGCAGCTTGGTGATCAATCAGATTGGGCTGGAGGATGCTGGCTACTACCAGTGCTTGGCTGAGAACAGCCTGGGCATGGCGTGTGCCACTGCCAAGCTCTCCGTGATTGTGCGGGAGGGTTTGCCCAGTGCTCCCAAGAAGGTCTCAGCTGTGTCCCTCTCCAGCACCACAGTCTTAGTGTCCTGGGAGCGGCCAGAGTACAACAGCGAGCAGATCATTGGCTTCTCGTTACATTACCAGCGGGCTGTGGGTAGGTGTTACCTGCCTGTGCAACCAGGCAGTGGCTGCGGGGATGTGGTGATAAAGGATGAATGTGGTTCTGGGCACAGAAGATCCTTCCAAAACCAACAGGAGACCCACCTTAGTATTGGGCCTTTTATAATGGCAGGCATTCCCCTGGGTTGTTGGACTGTGCTTAAGGCAAAGAACTGGATGTGTTAGTTTGGATAGTTCAAGCTGCTGTAGCCAGGTGATTGCAACACCTCTTCCATCCACTCCCATACTCCCATTTCTCTTCCAACAGGGCTGGAAGAGCTTTAGTGCATCCAGATGCTTTGGAAACTACCCAAACTATCTCCTAAGTTGTGTTTTCTCCCCTTTCTGGAAGCAGTTGCAGTGGCAGCTAGACTCTTTTTCTGGGAACTAGGTTCTGTTACTGTAGAAACTAAGAAAAGCTAGAAAGTCTCTGCTTCCAACTCCTGGCACCTTGTGGTGTCCTGGCAGTTCACTGACCTGCTGATGGGAGTTTCCTTGACTCTAGGAACAGATAACGTGGAGTACCAGTTTGCTGTCAATAACGATACCACTGAGCTGCAAGTCAAGGACCTGGAACCCAACACCAACTATGTCTTCTATGTGGTCGCGTATTCTCAGCTTGGAGCCAGCCGGACATCTTCTTCCATAATTGTTCAGACCTTGGAGGACGGTGCGTTGAATTAGATGGGTACTAGTGTCTAAAAGATATTCTTTCCTTTTTCATGGTGAGTATTGAAGATGATGTAGAGAATAGTATCAACTCCTGGAAGCCTACACCTATGTCCTGTAGCTTTTTGTTGTACAAAGGATTTACAAATAAACAAACCCACCCTGATCTGATCATTGGCTTGGGTGATGGTGAGCGTGAAAGTGACTTTGCTGACAATGGGACTTGTTGCATTCAGGTCCTCTGGACTTTCACTGACCTAATGTGGTATTGCTCCAAACCCGCTGCTTGGCCAGACATGATTTCAACTCAGAAGAAGGATGTCTATCACAATTTGTAGAGCTGGGAACAGGCTTGAAGTAGGATCCCTTAAGAGTCAGTTTGTGTTGATTTTGCCACTTATCACATAGCATTTTTGTGAGCAGTAACGGCAGAGTGCCAGAAGGACTGCTGCCCAACAGAGAACATGTACAGCTCACAACAGACTGCAGGACAGAGACAGAAGCAATGTTTTTGGCAGACCTCATGCAAGCTCCTGCTATGCTGTGGGGTGCATTGTGTGCTTCTGACATAGAGCACTGCATGGTCTCACACGTATGTGTCTGAAGCTTGAAAAGCTGAGTTGAAAGCATGAAAGCTGCCTGCAGCACAGAGCTGTGATTCTCCAGGAGATGGGGATCACCAAGCTGAAGTCTGGTATCTTTAGTGTCAGTTAGTGTCTCTTTGATGCTCCATGGTACTGCATAGGCAGATTAACCAGCCTGTTAACCTGCTTGGTTTGTAGTTAACACAGGGTCACCTAGATGTGGCAACACAGTCTGATGCGGCCAGCAGGCTCTGAGCAGCCTGTTGAAACTGAGCAGCCCACCCTTCCCTCCTCCTCAGAAAGCTCCTTCTGGTTCTCTGAGCTGTTGGAGATCTGTAGGATGTTGGATACCCCCCATGACAGCTTGTCACCAACGGCTGTGCCAGGTAGTGGCCTCCAGCCAACTGAGATGTGTCGAGGTCTTGCCACCACCTTTGCTGACTTTCTTTTGCATTTTCTCAGTTCCTAGTGCTGCTCCTCAGCTGTCCCTGTCAAGCATGACTCCTGGTGACATCCGTGTGACGTGGTTACCTCTTCCTCCAGAGCTGAGTAATGGCAAGATAACGAAGTACAAGATTGACTACTGCACTATCAAGGAAGGTAAGGAAAAAAGTGTGTTTGAAGGGAGGAAGGTTGTCTTTTGCTCCAGCGGCTTCAACAACGTGTCTTGCTGAGGGGAAGAGGTACAAGATTGAAAACAGAGGAACCCATTTTTGCCAGGAGCAGAACAGCCCTCCCTTATATGGGCTCTGCTGGTGGTAGTCACAGCAGTGCTGCTACTGTGCACTTCAAACTCCTCTGAGATGCTTTTTTCTGTGGTTGTGGAGGAACCAGTGTGCCCAGGGGATGGCGTGTGTTTGTGCTGCCCTGTGAATGCTTGCATAAACAGCCCTTTGGTGTGCTTTGTATTTTGGGAGAAGAGCTTGATGCTGGCTGGGGAAGAAGGGTGAATGTGTTTGGTTCCTTTAAAACCAAGTCTACTCAATGATCTGTATGTAAGTATCCTGGCAAGGCTGTGTTGCTCTGTTGCTAAGTTTTATCTGGTTTTATATTGTCAGCCATTCTAAGAAGCCTTCAGCAGGGATGGTAACACTTCCGTATTCTGAATGCAGTTGTTCTGATTCCATGTGTGCTTGCTTTGCAAATCTTTCTGGGTACTCACTTCTAAAATCATCAAAACTGTGCAGCTTCCACTTGCCAAGGTTATGCTTCTTTCTAAGAGAACAGTGAGGAATGTGATGAAGTGCTGGACATGTTCCTGTGTGTTTGATCTGAATTAGTAGTCTGCAGTGTGACTCCTGACTCTTGTGTTTTTGTTTTGTTTTTATTTTTATTTTTTGCCTTGAGCCTGCATGCACCTCTGAGGGATCATAAAACCTTAGACATTTGCAGTCCAGGGTTCACACCCAGCATTATGCTGCTACATATCAGGACAGCACTCTCAGCTGAGTTTAGGTCAAGGGCAGCTGAAAAGCAAGACCTGTGCATTCACCAACAGTCAAGATGAATCCTAGCAAGACCAATTAGTTGTTACAGCTAAAATCTCAGGTCACTCTCAATTTAAATTTCCTGTTATGTTCCTTGTGAATTTGGGTAAGCTGAAAACTGAGCAATCAGACCTCAATGTAGCATTGGTGAGGTTGTGAATTTTACAGAAGCAAAGCTGCTGGCTGGTTCCTCTTCAAATTAAGGTGACGATTTAAGTACAGCAGTGAGTGCCATCAGTTCCCATCAGCTTGTGCTCACATTCTGCTCTTGTGTCAGCAGCAGCAAGGTTTCTGACAGCTGCCTCCAGGCAGGCTCAGTGGTGCTGAAGGCACTCTGCAGTTCTGAATGTGACGAAGGGGTTGTCAGTCAGGATATCAGCTCTGCCCAGTCTTCAGTTCTCAATTTTCCTGGTGGCAAGAGTGCATGTAGACCATGTGATTGTAGCTGGGTTTGTTTCTGCACTTTGACTGGGAAAGCCCTTTTTCACTGGTGTCACCTTGGTTCCAGCAGATCAGGTTAACTCCATTGAAGTGGGTGGAAATGAGACACAGATCACTCTGTACTCGCTGCATCCCAACAAAGTGTACAAAGTGCGCATTGCAGCCAGCACCAGTGTGGGCTATGGGGCCCCATCTGAGTGGACCCAGCATCGGACTCCTGACAGGGACAACCAGACACATGGTAGGAGGCTGGGTGTTGCTTGGGGCTGGGGATGCGGGGTGCAGGGTGTTATTTCTCAGATTGGGAACTTGAGGCATAACCAGAAATGCTTGTGTTAATTAGGGAATTCTAACTATTGGTTTTGATTTGAGCAGAGCACCTGCCTTTGACTTTCTGTTGTGCAGCCCCTGTATGTCTTGGGTAGTGGGTCTTTCTTCCTTCCATGTGTAGTTGGTAATGGAGATAAGTGACTGAACATTTTTTTTTCTTGTTCTTCTAGTTCCATTTGCACCAACAGAATTAAAAGTCAGAGCGAAGATGGAGTCTCTCCTGATTACATGGCAACCCCCAGCCAACCATGCCCAGATATCAGGCTACAAACTCTACTACCGGGAGGTGGGCCAGGAGGAGTCCAGTGATGAAACCCCTCTGGATGGCGCTGAAGATGAGAGCTGGGACGTAGGACCCATAAAGCTAAAGAAGAAAGTGAAGCAGTATGAACTGACTCGACTAGGTGAGCTGGTTACACCCTAGCATAGGTATGGAAACTCAGGGTCTGACTTTCACACTTGATAGCAGTCCCAGGATTCTCTCCTTGCCTACAGCTGCATAGGTCCGTGACCATATGAGCTGAGCACCCTTTCTGAATTTGTTTCTAAGAGCACTCAAAATCATTTGTGGTCTGGGTTTTTTGGGACATATTCTAAGAAGACTATAAAAGAAAGAAACAGATGAAACCAGGTTGTATTTTTAAGTAAGGACTATACCAATATACATAGTATATACTAATGAAAGGATATGAATCAGTTATTGTTCATTGCTATGTCAATATGAGAGTGGTTGGATTAAAATCACCAGTCAGGGCAGTGATCTCTCCTTGGCTATATATTTCTAAGAAACTTCACAATTGCATGCTTTTTGAAATGTTTCTATGCTAAAATGCAGATAAGGGTTAATTCACAGCATACTAATTTTGGGTCAGTGTTCTCCTCCACCTCCCCTAAAGGGAAAGAGGAGAGTGTCTGTGGCTGGAGAACAAGCCTCCATTGCAGTCAGGTTTACCTGCTGGGCTGACTGCCTTTGTTTTTTTCCCATAAGACATTGTTTTCACATCTCTTTGTACTAATTAATTGACTTGCTGATTGATACAGGATGGAGAATGAAAAGAATAATGGTAAATGAGTCCTTAAAGTATTCTGCTTCTTAAGAGTTCTTCCATCACCCACTTCATGCTTCATCTGTGCCTGTTGCCAAAACCAAGGGGCGAGTGTCTAGCATATGTGTGATGCATGGTGTAAAGGTCAGCCTGCAGCACCTGGAAGAACAGCTTGTGTCATCACTGAGCAAGTTTCAAGCACTCCAGTTGTGTAGCAGCCATCCTGCCACGGAGTGTTAACAGTTAGGAGTTTCTCTGAAGAATTTAGGTCTGTAATTATTGCACTGAGGAAACCACATGCGAACATCCTCACGTGCTGCTCTAACCACTGGCAAATCAGTGAGCAGAGGGACTCAGGAGTGAGCTGAATTGGTTCCAAATGCTCTGGCACGGCGATGCTGAGAAGGCTGCTTGTTCATCTGTAATTACTTCCTTAAATTTGGGCATCCGTCAAGACCTAATGGTTTCCTTATGATTTGGCTGTTGTGTATCAGCTATCATTGCATCAGGAAGAAAGTCTCGAGTTTCTTCCAGCATGGACGTTCTCTTTTCTACCCCTGAGCTGCTGAATGATGTCCTCCTGCATGTGTACAGTACAGAAAGGGGTCAGAATCCGGCTGTGCTGTGAAAGACGGGGGTCTGGGCATGGAGCAGGGAGGAGTAGTGGTTGGGATTTGGAAGGGTTTCGGCACAGAGCTCCCCAGGGCAGATAGTTACATCTGCTTTGGGGGTCCTGCAGGCAGAGCTGGTACCAGCCTCAGGACAGACTGGCAGACTTGACACAGTTTACACTGTTGCATTTGGCTGATGGGAATCAACCAGCGGGGCTTCCATGCATGTGGATGTCCGTGTGGGAATCACAGCAATGGAAACTTCTCTTAAGATCCCTCAGAGTAAAAGGAAAAAAAAAAAAAAGGGGGGGTGAGGGAGGGGGATAAGAAGCAACATTATATCTCTTGATATCGGTGTAAGTTGCTGATGGTGCTGTCTGGTGGGAGGGAGATTTGCCCAGACTGGCCCTCAGGGGATGGGCTACTGAAGAAGTGTGGTGGCTGAAACTGCAGGTTGAGACAAGAGCTTGTTTCATTCCCCCTCAGATTGGTCTTGCTAATAAATTGGTGCCAGTTGTCTCCACCACCTCTTCTCTGTCTTGCAGGCTTCCTTTTCCTCATCTTTCTTCCCCCCAGCATTTGGCTTCTTGATTTTGGTTATGTCCCAGCTCTATTTGAGCTGTCTGAAACAATGGAAGATATTTTCTCCTGTGCTCTTGTTAAACTCTGAAGGAAACCGTATCTCCTTGGAGTGATATCTCTAAGGTCTCTCTTTGTATCTCCTCTGGGGAGATATGCTGAAATCCTGTCAGAGAGGTGGGCAGCTGTTCGAAGTTACAGAAGAAACACAACAATTTCATGATCCCCTGAAAGCCAAAGGAAGCTGTCCTGGATTGCCAGGGTAACTGATTGCTGAGAAGTTCTCACCAACTTCTATCTGTGTTCTACAGTTAGTCTTTGTAATGGTGTGTTACGTGCAGGGCCATCACTGACATGAAAAATAAACAATTAGCATCTGATCCTGTCTTCCACATTCCTATGAAGGAAGAGAGCATTCCTCTGAGACCCGGAGATCAGGGTGTTTTCCCACTCAGGGGAAGGTATGGCATCTGGCCTACATGAACACCTTGAAAAACTGAATGAAACAACATATTTAGCATATTGAATATATTACACAGTCATCCAGATTAGTGACTTGAAATGATCTGGACTAGATTATTCTGCTTATATTTAATGTATGATGGAATGTAGTGAAATACATCTGTTTTCATGCTGCCTACTAGCTTCTTGACAGCTTGATAGAGCTTTATGTCTGCCAGTTCTAAGAGCTCAAACATCTGGGCCTGTGTATAAAAATTGAAGCCAAACCTCTGACTGAGAAGCCCAAAATACCCCCGTTTGCAGAATATGAAGTGCTTGATCATGTAGCAGAGCTGCTCTGGCTTCGTGTGTAAGTGTCTGCTGTACTGATCCTACCCAAGGATGGAGACAGGATTTCTCCTTCCCTTCACTTCATTCCCTGCTAGGAGCTGCCCACAGCTGCATCACATCTGCATGCTCTTCCTCTTCATTTTGGATCTCATCATCTGTGATGAGCTCGTGTCCCAGTGAAGCCCAGCCAAATGCTCAAGCTGGCAGGAGATGGGCTGTGGGTTCTTGGTTCCATCAAGTCTATGGTCCCAAATGTTTAAAAGTCAAGTCCCTTCTGGCCTTTTCCTCCTTGTGTGGGTTTGAAGTGTTTTCCTGTGAGTTTGAAATGCAGATCAGATTGCTTTGGAGGCAGACAGAACTCTGCTTGCTTTTGAGATTCTTTCAGGGAGAAAAATGTGGCTGAACTGTTTTTATATTCTGAGTGTGAACATGTGTTGTGGAGCAGTGAGAGCCTTTGGTAATTGGTACCATTAGCCTCTGGGAGCATAATGAGTGCAGTAATAATAAAATTGGCATCAATAAGAGGGGGTTTGTTCTGCATATGCTGTCTGGCAAAGGGAGCGGTGATCCATCAGGGCAGGGAATGAACAGGCATGTCCCAAATTAACAAACTTCATTAACACGCTTCAGCTAAAGATAGTTCAGAGTGCTCTTTCTGAGCTCCTTGATGGGCTGAAGGGAGGAGCTGCTGCGTGTCATTTGAGAATTTTGGATGTCCCAGTCTGTTTTCTCAATCACATGTCTCCATGAAAGAAAACCTTTGGATGTTGCTTGGCACAACAAACTGACTTCAGTGATGGGCAGCTTAAGGACTTCCAGAGAGCAAGTTCCTCCCAGCAGTGAGTAAATCAGGACTGTAGAAACAAGAGGTGCATTTTGAAGAGACAAAAGGATGTTCTTACTCCAAGAATAAACAATACAGCACATCACTCCCATGGGGATTTTGTTAGCTTGAAGGGGAGAGAAATCACGAGATCCTGAGATGATGTGCTACAGGCTGTGACACTGGTTAGCCCCCTTGGTGGCTGCAGAAAGTCAATTTGCTGCTGATCACTTCTGTAAAAAGGGAATGGAGAGCTTGGGAATGGCTGTGATAATACATGCTCCAGTCGTGAGACAGTATTTGAGTGCAAAAAGCCTCTAAGGGGAAGTGTGTTCTGATTTGTTTTAGCAAATTCAGCTCCGTCAGAGCTGCTTTCTTGAGTCAGATTTAAGGAAACATATCTAAATGAGAAGGGCTGCTGACAAACATAACCCTGGTTAAACCCCGACTGATTTTTTTCTTCTAGCTCCTGGGAAGCTCTATGAGGTGAAGCTGGTGGCGTTCAATAAGCACGAAGATGGTTATGCAGCAGTTTGGAAGGGCAAAACAGAAAAGGCGCCGGCAACAGCAGTAGGTGAGGAATGCCCTCTGTTTGCTATCTGTCTCTTCTGTTTGGCATGTGGCTTCAGAAGAAAGGTAGAGTTACAGAAGGACTTCAAGAGGGACATTAGCAAAACAAAGACCCTACCTAAGGGAACTCCCTTGGACAGCCATTGCAGTTGCATTGGAGGAGTTATCCTGAGAAGGAGAGAAAAGAGCAAATTACTCCCTTTCTCATTAGGATTGTTCTTGTGCAGAGTTGAATAGCCTTCATGATCTTCTCTCTGGCCTCGTTAGTGGCTCAGGGATGGTCATGGAAATGCCAGGTATGCCTGTAAACATTAAAGAACATGAGTGAGCAGGATACCACTTTTCCTACAGCATTACATAGAAATTAAAAGCTCTGAGGGCTCAGACTCCATTTGTAGCTCTGCTAGTCTGTTGTGGGGTGTCAAAGAGCCTGTGCTCCTCCTTATTTGATGTGGGTCTGTTGAGTGGGTGCCCTTGAGGCTGACCTCCTGTGCACCACAATAGTATAGCGCCAGCAAGGTGTGTGGATCCTCAGTGGGATTTTTTCCACACGTAAAGAAAAGCATGGATGGGCTGCATACACAGGCAGGTTAAGCATGATAATGCTGGAGGCACCTTTTTTTGCAGGCTTCACAACCTTGGCGTTTTGTGTCCGTGTCCCATACCTCACTGTCATTTACGTTCCCACGTCTCTTTTCTCTTTACATCTTGCACCACCATAGATCCCCCTGTGCAGAAGGGTCCTCCACTGCCTCCAGTCCAAGTCTATGCAGAGTCCAACAGCTCAACTTCTATATGGCTCAGATGGAAGAAACCTGACTTCACCACTGTCAAGATTGTCAACTACACCGTGCGCTTCAGCCCTTGGGGCCTGAAAAATGCCTCTCTTGTTACTTACTACACAAGGTAAGGGGAATGCTGAGGATTCATCTGCCCTGTATTACTGATATCAGGAATAAACACAAGGAGGGAGGAATCTGCAGGGAAGTCACAGTGCTGAGCAAAATCTCAGGTGTTTGAAATGCTGGAAATGTCTGCTTTGCTCACAGACACGTTCAGAGCTGCTGAAATGTGGCTCTGGGACTTCCACAGTGGGGATTTATCCGTTCATTTTGTAAAGGTACTGAGGTGGCCCTTCTTAGCATCTGATATCCATGGTCTCGTGAATGCCTTCTTTTTTGGCAGCTCGGATGAAGACATTCTCATTAGTGGGTTGAAGCCCTACACCAGATACGAGTTTGCTGTGCAGTCCAATGGTGTTGGTATTGATGGGCCCTTTGGCAGCGTGGTGGAGCGATTCACCCTTCCTGACCGTGAGTATTTATGGAAATTGAATCCTTCCCTTTCCTGGATTTCTGTTGAAGTACAGATAGAGCTTTAGGGGAGATGGAGATGAAAGAAAGGAGGGTGTGTGTGTGCTCATTCTCCTAAAGATGATCAGCACTGCGCAACCTCAAGCTGAGCAGTATCAGCACCGTCATGTTTCCCTTGGGTGTTTGGCTGCAAGTCCTGCCCTGTGCTGGGCTCAGGAGCCTTCCCTCTGCACTCTCCACAGCTTGTTGAGATGAGATGCCTACTCACCTGGGTCACACCTCATTTTATGCAAAGATGACTGTGGCACTACTGCAAAGTATTCATAGAAGGCACAGAACATTCAAATGCTCTGCTCCTCATTTCTGCTGTTCACACTGGGTCTCTGCTTGCATCTACCAGGTCCCTCAACCCCTCCATCTGACCTGCGGCTGCACCCCCTCAATCCCTATGCAGTCCAGGTGCACTGGTGTCCCCCTGCGGAGCCCAACGGCATCATCGTGGAGTACCTCATCCTGTACAATGCCAACAACACGCAGCCTGATGAAATGTGGACCTTGCTGACACGAGAAGGTGAGCCATCCTGAGGTACTGGCACACACACAAACACTTAACTGAATACCAGAATTCCGCTGCTGCTTTGATACAGCCATATGAATATGCTTGAAACCGCACATTTTGAACCCCTTTTGGCTTGGCTTTTGATCAGGAAATATCTTCAGCACTGAGGTGCATGGCCTGGAAAGTGATACCAGATACTTCTTCAAGATGGGAGCAAAGACGGTCGTGGGATCTGGTCCCTACTCAAACGTGAAGGATGTGCACACCCTCCGGGAGAAGCTGTCTGGTATGAATTTCCCCTTTGTCCCAGAGCAGGACACAAGTTGTACAGCTGAAAACCACGGTTCATTAGCAGTAGCATTTCTCTTTTTGTAAGTGAATTGCCTGATGTCACTGCAGAATGTGGGATGTGGTTGTGGGATAGGCCAGTGAAGAGGATCACAGCAGTCCTCAGAGGTACATCTCTGTAGGCCCCAAGTGGCTGAAGAACCCATCCAACAATAGAACTTGATCTCTTTTCTCTGTCTCAGCCCTATGGAAAATCACATGCCACCTGCATCTCATTAACTTTATTAGGCCTGTGTAGCATGAAATTAATGAATGTGCATAGATGCCAGTTTGCTTTTAGGTGTTCTAAACTGTCACTGCCAAGTCTCTTTTCCTTTGTGTGTATAGAAGCATTGCCCATTGGTTTTAGTGAAGCTGATGCTTCTCTGAACACAGGATACTTTGTGCCTTCTTTCTACTAACAGCTGAAATGATGCATCATCTGTCTTTCCCCTGCTAGATGTTCTGGATATCCACTCTGTCACGGGAATCATTGTGGGAGTCTGCCTGGGGCTGCTCTGCATACTCTTCTGCATGTGTGCCAGCTTCCGCAACAGCAAGCAGAGGTAGGTGTCACTCAGATCCCAGGGGGTAAAGGAGACAAAATGCGCTGTGAGCTTCCCTCTGTTCAGATGGGCTGTTTGGGATGCAGTGAATGACATCAGTTAATGTAAAGACTGAGTCACGGGACTAGCTAGCTAAGGAGCATACTTAGTGTAATCTCAGTGATTTATTTTCTCAGTATTTTCTATTGTTAGACTAATAGATTTTTGCAGTGGAAAAAATATCAAGAAAAGAGAAAAAGCACTATTTGCTAAATTATTACTTGTGTGCTCAGGTTTTGTTTCTGAGATTGGGCAACTCTAAGGATGTTTGAAAAGGATATGTTAGCTTTCTCTTGGAAAGATGTTGAAAGATTTCCAGTGACAGGCAGGCTCTTTTCAGTAGGATTGGACTCAGCCTAAAGCCTCCTGCTATTCCAGGGGTCTGAATTCAGCCATAAAATTTTGGAAAGACCTTGGTAGGAAACCAGCTTAGTGCTTGAGAAGGGCTTTTGGCTGGTAAGGGATGCCAGGACTAGGAGTGAGCAACTTCTTCAGAGTGTCAGAGCTGGGGCTTGGGTCTAGTTGCTTCCGCAGGGGCAGGCTGAGTGGACTGGGCTGGATTGCTGTGCCTGGCAGTCTTGTGGCTGTTTGGGGCACAGGAATGTGAGGATGATTGGAGATGTCAGCTCCTGCTTGTTTTTCTTCAGAGAGGCTCTGCCAGGCCTGGATTCCCAAGCAACTGGCAACCATACTTACTACCATCGGGGCAGGCAAGGGGTGGCAGCTCCCTGTGCCACCTCAGACACACATGAGCTGGAGTCCCTCATGTCCCCACTGCCAGAGGATGCACCTGTGCCCCTAGGAGACATCACAGAACTGACAGAAGTGCACAGCCTCATCCACACGAGCCTCCCTGAAGACACTGTCCACGGGAAGAGGAAGGTAATGATTTGTATGCGTGTGATGGCTCCCATCCCAGGCAGGAGCCTCCATTTGGTGTTCTGCTGCTGGGAAGTCCAGATGTGATTCTGTCTTAGCTCTGCAAAGTGCCGGTAGATACTGTTGTGATTGGGGTGAGAGGTGCTTTGACCACATGCACTATGTTTACTGGCATACCCTTGAAGATGTACAAGAAGTAAAACCCTTTTATTTTTGTGAACGTTTTATTTTGAAGAAGTCTTTTCCTGCCCTAGTTGGTTTGCCTGACATTGTGTTGTCTTTCACTCCTCCCTGCCCGTTTC
This sequence comes from Tragopan temminckii, assembly GCA_028571105.1. Classification (NCBI taxonomy): domain Eukaryota; kingdom Metazoa; phylum Chordata; class Aves; order Galliformes; family Phasianidae; genus Tragopan; species Tragopan temminckii. Next base: position 15,444,060 of record JAOWBP010004028.1, on the reverse strand, counting down.
CTCTCTCAAGCTTGTCTGAAACATTTCATTCCATTAGGGAACCTTTAATTGGCCTAATTTAGTTAATCTGTTTATGTCTCTCTTTGTAACCCAGGGAGAGCATGTAAAGTAATTAGGAGGTTCAGTAAAACAAATGCATTGTGAACACACGGGATTTCATGTTTGCATTGACGATATGCTTGCATGTCACAGGAGGATACCTGGCGAACCTGTGCTCGTTGCTGGCAGTGAAGCAGCTATGGCCTTTTGGAAATGAGAAATTTCCAGCTGCTGTTAGTAGTCCTGTGCACTGAAGCCATGCTCATGACCATCCCCAGGTGTTGTGTTGGATCAGTGCTCAGCTGAAGGAGACAGTTTGCAGCCAAACTGCATCCATGGATGTCAGTGGAATGCGGCTCCCTTTCTGGACCCAAGCCGAAGCGTGTCAGGAATTTCCTACAGATCTTTCAGTTAAATAAGGAACAAATGTTTTCAGTGATGGTGACTTACCCAGAAAACAGGTCTAGTGGAGGGAAATCCCCTCCTCTGAGAGGCCTTTTTAGGGGCAGTGTATCCAGGTCTCTCTTTTGCAGAAGGAATGCTATTCACAAAGCTTTGCTGAAAGGTTTTTGTGCCTATAAAGCAGAGGCTGGAAAGGGCAGTGCCAACGTCTGGCCATTCAGAGCATGGGCTGTGAGCTCAGGGCCCTGGGTTCTGTCACGGAGGCTAGAAGTTGGTGGCAGTCAGGTGATGTTCAGAGATGAGTGCTTCAGGGAGGGGGCAATTCTGGCTGCAGTTTCTCTGCCTCCCGAATTGGATGGGGAAAGGCAACTAGGAGTTAAATATGCCAAGGAGATTTGCTAACAGAACAAAGGGCCTGGCTTTTGATGGATGTGGACGGAGAATCAAGGATCACCGAGGAGCAGCCACCCGAAGAGCAGTGCTGTCACCCGTGCTGCCCAGTGAGGATGACCTGGCAGGTGACAGAGCCGGGTGGCAGCCGGGAGCAACAGGCTGCTGTTGCTGGCAGTGGGCACTGGAGGGAGATGTGCTCCCATACAGCAGGCCCCGCTGCCCCTTCCTGCAGGAGGTGCCCCCTGAGCCAACCTCCTCCTTCAGTCTGCATATTCAAAGCTGAGAAGTCTGAGGTTGAAGCCATCTTCACACTTTGGTTGCCATCTCTTGGACTGCATCGTATCATGTCACTGCAGAACTCAGGACTTTGGCTGAGACAGCCTCACAGTCTGATGCTGGTGCTGTGGGACAGGTTCATAGGGCTGCAGTGCCAACGAGCTGGCAACTGAGGGTGTGCGACCTTCCCCAATTGCCTGCTGAGCCCTCTGCCCTGAGAATCTCTCCTGAAACATGCTTTGTGTTGGCTGGGTAGCACTTGCTGTTAGTGGCAGCAATTGCTGCTCCCGTGCTTGCAGACCTTTCCCATACTGGTGCATTACCTAGCATTTCACAGATTATTCTCCATTGGTCTTGTTCTTGTGGCAGCCTCAGGCTTCAGTGGAGATTGGAAGCTCCACGTTGTTAGGAGATGTGCAGACACAATGAAGGGACTATCCCTGTGCCATAAGCAGTCAGAAGTAAATGAATGCTGTTTTGCAAGGATGGAGAACAGAGAGTGAGGGCAGGAAGTCTTTAATGACACCAAGACTGAGCAGGCTCCTGCAAAGAGTCATAGGCAAGGGCTTTGAGAAGAGCCATTGCGTGTTCTTAAGGTTTGGATCACCAGATTCTTCACATGCAGGCTGTGAGTCCTCTTGAGCCGCTATCAATATTGCTGGGGGAGTGGGATGGTGTGGGTGGAAGGGCACGGTGGGGGCTTGAACTCTGTCCTCACCCTGGATGGGGACATGTCCCCTTCATACAGCACACTCCTGCTGTGACCGATCTGTTGGCACGGGACCCTCTGATGGCTGCAGCTCATTAGGCAGGGCTGCACTCAGCCACTGAGCAGGTCCTTTTCCTTCCTCTCTCTGTATTTCTCAGTGGAGACACTTGTTGGTGCATATACAAGTCCTTGTGTGATTTTCCTCCTTGAATGTCTTCCCCTTTGCAGTGAGCCCAGCCTGCTGCCCCCACTAGCCTGCCTTATAAGTGGCACCGTAACGTGCAGACTGTGGTGCTGCGGCTCTGCTTCCCTGACAGATGGACTGAGGATGGTAAAATGGCTCTGCTCCAGACATCCCTGTCACTGCTACATGTGGGCCAAGCGATTTGGGGGTGGGGAAGAGTGTTAAGAAGCATCTGCTTTCCATGGAATACTTGAGGTTTTTGTTGAACGGAGCCAAACTCAAGCGTTTTGGCTTGGAAACGTTTGCTGTTGTGCTGCTTGTGAGCTGGATGGGGCCTTGCTTGCTTGCTGCCCCGCTGTCTCCCATGTGCTTCCCATGGAGCATCCCTGGGACTCAGAGAGCGAAAGCTGCAGTGCATCAGGAACTTGGAGCAACATGGGTTGTTTTTCATCTTTGCATTGACATTCTTCTGTGTAGAAGAAAAGTCCTGATGTTTTCTGAAAAGTCTTCCATGAGAGCTGTGCTCTTGCTGACAGCTAGCAGAGATTCCCCTTTGTGTGATGGGAGAGGTCTGTTGTGTTGCAGTGTGTTTTGGGGCACAGCTGTTGGCAGGGATGCCACATGTTTGCATGGCATGGTGGTTCCCCGCTCCTGCAGGCTGCTGCTGGCCTGGGACAAATCCCTTCTCTCCACCATGACACCTTCAAATGCTAGGCACATCTCAAACATCCCCCAGCCTTGTTCTGTGCAGGATTTCAAGCTAGTTTGAATAACTGTCCACGTGAAATAGAGAGGGTTTCAATGTCAACATTTCTTACATGTTCATTCTCAGCTCATATATTTGCATGAAATCATTCCTTGTTGCTGCGAAGGTAATACGATCTCAGCACATTTTTACTGGTTGGAGTTTCTATAAAAAGGCTAAAATGAAGAGGCTTGTTTGCTTTGATAAGGATTTAGCTGTAATGGAAGCACCTTTTATTGGAAGATGTTTTTCTTAGTTTCCATTTTCGTCTTTGCAGTGAACTGAAAAGGGGATTTTTCCCTCTTCAAAATGGTATTAGACTGACACTCCTTGCTTTCATTCTTCTGCTGTAAAAACCAAGAGACCATTTTCTTGTCTTCCTTCAGCAATTCATCATTGTGCTTGCGTAGAAACAAAAAGTATCATTTTTTATGCGAAAAACTTAAAAAGCAGAAGTGTTTGGGCACACAAGACCTTCTTCAGGTCCATGATGAAAGCAGACCTGGAGTTAACTGCAGCTACCCAGCCTTACAGACTAAGCCCCGAGAGAGGTTGGCTTTTTTTCCCCCCCTCAAACACAGTGTGCATGAACAACATGTGGGATATAGGCCATGTTGTGTGGCTGATGGTTTTTTTCTGTTTGTTGAAAGTTGCAAAGTGGTACAAAACAAGTTTGTTCTTCATTGCAGCCAATTTCAGCCAGAGCCGAACAGGCTGTTCCCAGAGTCATCAAAACCTATGTAAACATGGCAGATTGACATTTCCGCTAACAGATGGTCCTTTGGGGATTGCAGTAGAGCTGCCTGTTTCTTTCCACATTTTTTGGTATTCACAAGATGCCTGCAAGAAGGTTTTCAAGTTTGGTCTGTGTATGTGTATGCGTGTGATGCTCAGATCTCTCTGATGGCAAATATGCATGTAAGCATCTATAATAGGACACACACGTTTCTGTGTGTGTGTGTGCATATTTGTGTAGGTTGAATGCTGAAGTTTCCAGGCAGTATTTGCTCAGTAACGTATGTTCCTTGGAAAAGGCACAGAAGCCATCAGTCAGCACTGTCGCTGCAGAAAGCCTTTCAGATGGCAGGAGAAGCAAATTGAATGCATTCCTTGGGTAGTCGTGTTTAGTGATGCTCCTTAGCGTGAGCCATGTGCTGTTGTTTGGTTAATTTCTTGTTGTTAGTGTGGTTTAATGATCGTCCACTTAGAAGGGGAGCAATTAGAGAATGCTCTTGGCAATCCTCATCAAAGATTGTGGAGAGAGGAGTGGCAAAGATGCCACCTCCAGCATCCGTGTCTAAATGAAGGACTGCCTGACATCCACAGCTGCAGCTCAGAAGTTGCTGTTCTGCAGGGTGCTGTCACATAACCAAGGCCCTTTGCCTGCTGTTTTCTTGGGGCTGGATCCTGAGGCTATGGCAGAGCTGCTGTGGGTTAGGGTTGGCACAGGGATGTAACGCTGCTCTGCCTCCCACTGGGTGCTGGAGCCAGGGTACAGTGCTCTACTCTATGTGACTGCTTAGCTGTGCCTTCTGCCAGCACTGACAGCATGAGGTAGCATTTGCTTCTTGCCTAAATAGCTGACTTAGAAACGCCTGGCTCATGTATAGCATCTGATCATGTATTTCTACCTAATTTCCAGCCAGATGGACCGAGGCACAAGGAGGTCAAATGACTCATCCAAGGTCAGGCTGATGTCAGAAATCTCCTTGCTGTCTCAGCTGGGTCATTCTGTGCTCCTTGTTGCTGGGATTGAGCAGGCCTGTGTAAATGGTGGCCACATATGCAGAGCAGAAACCTGTGTTTCCCCTGCCTGACAGTAAGCAATAGGTGTCTGGTGGGTTTGGATAGATGTGCCGTCATGCTGACAACACCGGCATTCTGTATGCACACACAGACATGCATGCTCATAGTTGTGTCAGGTCCAGATTTCCTCTTCACTTTCTCTTGGCTTCAGCCTTACATTGTTCTTTCCCTTCTATCCAGGCAACACGTAACATCTGTGGAACACACCCAGAGCTGGCTGGCTCACATCTTCCTTGTGCTGTCTGTGTGTGCGCGCGCCAGCAGCAGGGCTGAGCTCGGGTACACACAGGGCGGCCCAGTAAAATCAGACCCTGGAAAGAAAATACTTTTCTGCCTGTGAACTAATAGTCTGAGCTGTTAAATAACTTCAGCTCTTAAAGGTACACATTTCCCATACACAGAGGTGTGCATTCAACAGTTTATTGGAAGGGGAAGCTGAGAGAACCCAGAACAAATTGCATTCAGCTCATATAATTTAATTAGATCTACAAACAAGGTAACACTGGTTGCCCAGGGGATTTAAGCTGAACTAAGAATTGCTTGGTGGTCTGTTGCAATAAATCAATAAAATAAGGCCCCAAATTTTGTGCCTCTTTATGGATGGGCAATAGCAAAGTGTTTACCCAGGCCCTAGCTCAGAGCAGGAAAGAGAGAGCAGTTGTCCCCAGCTCATACTGGAGCTCACATGCCAGTACTCACAGGTGACAGCCCTTCTCCATGCTGCAGAGCATTGCTTTGCCAAAGCAAACACCGGAAGCGCTCAGCTCCAGACTTCCGCCATCCCTGTTCAGTTTTGCAGTGTTTTTCAGCAGGCTTGCACAGCTCTGGGCTGCTGGCAGCTTTGCAGGGAGCTGGTGTCAGCAGGCCCTGCGTTGTGGGGTCTTGCGCCGTGATGCAGTTAGCCTCAATATGTAGGAAGCAGTGGAAAGCCCCTTCTGAGTCCGCTCGTGAGCCATCTGGCAACTTTTATCCCCTTGCTCTGCATCAGACCGTGTAACCCTGCTGTAATGTGGTGACTGCACTGGCCCATTGTAACGAGCATTTCTATTTTGATGCCGTTGGAAGCGTTCCCTGCATTTAACTCAGTCTTCTGACACCATGGTATTTTTCCCAACTTGCTCTTTCCTTTCTCGAGCTGCTTCTCATTTCAGGTTTAAGAGGATAAGAATCTGTATCTGTGGTAATTGGATCTCTTCTCTCTCCTGCTTTTTTTTTCTGCAGTCTTCATGGAATAAATCAGCTAACCAGCCCTGGACAAACAGTATAGCCAGATATGGGGACACTATCACAAAAGAGCCTCTCCCTGCTGTGAACGGATCACTGAAGCTCCCTTCCAGTGCAGGACAGAAGCTTTTGTTCCAAGCTCTGGTTTATGACTCTGTGATGGTGGGTGTCTTTGGTTTATTGCCTTGTGCAATCTGATGCGTTTTTTCCATTTATGTACCCCATCTCTCTTTTTCCTTTTTGCAGCATCGGAAAAAATAGCTGATCATGGGCTTTATTTTTTCCTAGATATAGGAGCGTATGCTTGTGCCGCTGATGGGATTTGAGTAAAATCTGTGCATATTTTTTTCCACGCATTTCTGAAAGCCTCAGCTCTTCCCTTATTGCCTTGACTTCAGGCAGCCCAGAGGGCCTGAAAAGGGCTGGAAGAAAAACAAAAGCCAAAAAGGGCTTTGTCCTCTTGGTGGTGTCCACAGGTGCAGTGCTCAGCACAAAGTCACTAACATCTATGGTGTGCTTGCTTGGAGAAGGAATTGCATTTTGGTCTACAGTAGGAGTCAAAGGTTGAGGGTTGATTTAAGCTCCTGAAACTCCAGACAGAGTAGAGCAATTTCCACTGCACTTGCCATTTTTGTGTGCATGTATAAATTGGGAGAAAATGCTATTTCTGGTATTGTTTCATTGAAATAAATACTCCCATTCATGTTTGAGTTTATGAAAGAATTTATGCCACATAACATCTATGCCATCGCAGCAAAGCAAGCCAGTACCTATTCAGGTTGGCTCTGTACCAAAAGGCAGATCTAATTTACTGCTTTAAGAAGCTCACCCCCAACAAATACTTCTAAGTAACCCACCTATGTTTTCTTCCTAGATAGTAGTGTGAAAATCAATTATACACAGGATGTAATTAACATTGTGGATAGAGTTAAGATGATGTTTTACAACCCAATTACAGGGCACCGTTTACAGCACAGCTTATCCATCAGAGTTTGTCAACAAAGGGGGAAAACTGTTAAAATATGTAAATGATGCAAAAAAAATGGCTTCAACAGAAGGCACGAATTACACACGAGATATCTTACTTCCATACTTTGAATTGTCTTCTTATTCCTAAATCACACAGTGCAGAGTCTGAGCACTGATCCGCCTAAAGAGCTCTTTGGGACCTTCCAAACTAGTTTGACAGTTAAATTACTGGATGATAATTTGGCAGAATGAGTGACC
>JAOWBP010004028.1:15388416-15413329 GCA_028571105.1 Tragopan temminckii | reverse complement strand
AATGCCTCCAGGGATGGGGCATCCACAGCCTCCTTGGGCAACCTGTTCCAGTGCGTCACTACCCTCTGAGTGAAAAACTTCCTCCCATAACTTCCTCCATCCTCCTGATGTCTGTGCTCTGCGTGCTCACAGCTCTTGGTGAACCCAGAACAAATTCTGGGTGTGTAGCAGTGGTTTCTCAGGGTGGAAAAATACCTGAGAGGAACTACAGGAAAAGAAAAGGAAAAAATAAGATGGAGTGGAGCAAAAAGACTGAGAGGCTTCCAGGGGAGGGAGATGGTGAGTGGGTTCTTTCCCTCCATCAGCTCTTCCTGCTGCCTCCAGGACACTCTGGCTCACGTGATGCTGCCTCTTACATCTACACTGTGGCCCCACATGTGCTGCAAAGCAAACATACAGATTTAGGAGCCACTGGAGGGAGCGGGGAGATTTGGCTGGCAGTTCTTGTCGATTTGGGGGATTAAAAGAGTTTATCACTTAACCACCCGCCGCATTTCAATGTCTGCATCTAAGAGCCAGAATCTGTCCTGAGACTCGAGCACATTATAAGGCCATATTTCTCTCGGCTGCTCATTTCGTAGCAGTGTGATAGTTATTTAAATATCATCTCACACTTCTCCGCAAGGCTTCTAACGTAGATGCGCCAACCTTCGCTCCGGCAATGTTATCTCTCATATAGGGGGTTTGCACTGCAGGCAGTAATGTCACTTAGTCATTTATAGAAAGCTCAGGGGAAATATATCAGAAGAATTTCATTAATGGTAGCACTGTTGAGTTATTTGTCTCAATTAACTCTCGGAGCACAGAAATTCTACCATCTCTGCAGTGTGGGGATGCTCCCCAGTTCTCTGCCTGGGATATTAGCATGGTGCCACGGGTATGGCTTTCATTCTCATATCCTGAGAAAGGCTGAACCCCCCCCTAACTGGCTGTGCCTCAGTTTCTCTGAACGTGGGGTGATTTGCCCTTTGCAAACACCTGAGCCTATCAGTGCCATTGCAAAGCCCTCTCAGCACCTGGGGGACAAGCTGGGGACCCACGGTAGCTGGGGAATTGTTTCATCTGCATCTTCACTGCTAGCCTGCCAAGAGGCCAGCACAGTGCTGGTGCTCAGGTGAGAGGGGGCTGTGTTCCTGCTGCCCTTCATTGGCAAGGCTGTGAGTAGGAATTAACTTTCCAGGGCGTTTGACCATGGCAATCAATGCTCTTAATCTGGTGGGTAACAGCAAGTATCTGCGAGTTAAAGGAAAGTACTGCTACTTTTGCCTCGAAGCTCTGATCGTGCCTGTGACTCACAGTTACTGAAAATGCCCAAAATATAAATAAATAGAGAGATGTAGGAAGCTGTAGGTAGAGATATCTCAGGGCTTTGTAGTTCTCCCTGCTCCCACCCTGAGATTGGGATTTGAGGACCTTGATTTGGGATGTTTGAGGTCATTGGGTGCAGAAGTGACGTGAGCAAAGGCAGTCCCCCAGTGACCTGCGTGTTTCTCCAGCGTGGCGTGAAGCTGGGAGGGACAAATCAGTGCGCAGTCAGTGGTTGGGATGCTGGATCGTGTCTTTTCTGCTCCACTTTTGGCTTGACCCACTGTCGCAGCCCTGTTGCTGGGAAGGGGATCTGCTCCCGCTCCTCCTTGGCACAGCATATGGTTTTCAGAGAGGTTCTTGCTTTAAACCCAATTTTACAGTTGGGTTGACTGAGGCAAAAGGAGGTCAAACGATTCGCCTGAGGTCACTCAATAAGTGGCTCAGATTAAATCTCAACTCACAACGCTGCCCGTTCCCAGCGCTGGCTGCGCCGGCTGGACCAGATGGCCTTCTGAATGCGGCGTCAAGATCCTCGTTTTTTTCTCTGCCTCATTGTTCTCCATTGTGGGCTTCTGAATGCAGGACCTTGAAAGTGAGAGTCATTTGGATTTGCTGGGTCCAAGTTATTCTGTTTAATGACGTGGATTTGCAGGAAAGGGTTTCAGCACACCGCTTGGCTACAGAGGTTGGAATTTTGCAGAGGTTTTCCTCTTAGCTTTGGATTTCTGATATTGAAAGTCTCTCTGCCCCTACCAGCTAAAGTTGGACCCTTTACCTCTCAGCTGCAGTCCTATTGCAGGACTCTGCTCCGTGTGGCGACTGTGTCCCAGGTTTTGCCTCGCTGTGCTCTGTCAGTGCTGTCTGTGCCTTCTCCTTGGCTCGGCCCTGGGATGACACAAGGGCTCACCGCTGGGCTTTCCTGTCTGAATGATGCCATGGTCAGCTCTGGGAGCCTGCAGGCACTTGTGTCAGCTCTAGAAGCACAGGAGGAAGTGCTGACACTCCCCTCATGATCCCATGGGGTGTCCCGCACATCACTCCTGACAGCAGTAGGGGCCAGGCTGCAGCTGGAGCAGAGCAGTGATATCGTGAGACAAGCTCCATCCCCACTCCTCGCACCAAGGAGATCCCTGAGAGAGCAGGCAGACAAATCCTTGGGATGTTTCCAGGAGCAGAGATGTTCCCTGTGTACTGGCAGAATCCTCTCCTGTCCCTCCTCCCTGAGACCAGCACCTCTCACATGCCTCTGTAAGTTGGCACCTCTTGAGCATGCCTTGATTAATGGTGTTTTTTTGTCAGTCCTGAGGCCCCCATTATGTCCCTTTGATGCTGCATTTTGCACTTACCACTGTCACTGAGCTCAATGACTAATTTTCACAGGTCAGAGGAGAGGGACAATGGATCAGGCCACATTTGGAAGAAACAAATGAAATTTAGCTGCAACTGAGAGTGCTAATTAAGAGTGAGGATCAATTTGGATGTACAAAAGAGAGAGTTTTAGGCTGCTGGTGTGTAAATGAGCGGCGGTGTTGCCCTAGCAGAACAGACTCTGTGTGTGCATACTTCAGCTGCAGCATTGTGCTCTGCTGCATTTGATCAATACTTCTGTGCTCATTCATCAAGGGAAAACCAAGTGTTTTCCTGCCTGCTGTGCCCAGGAAGGGCAGGGGCAGCAGTCCTGCCACATCAAGTCATTGTGGATCATAGCAAGGTGGTTTTGGCCAGCACTGGGATCTTTCTTGTATTTCTTTGGCCACTCCCAAGTCTTCACATAAAAGGAAAAGTGAGAGTTAATGTGTTTGTGGGGATAAGCTGTTTGCAGATGTCTAAGCTGTGCCATTTAAAGTCAGTATGCAGATCCTTCTGGTAGTAGAAACGCATCCTGTTTGTTTGTGTTTGGATTTGCTTTGGGCATAAAGATAGGAGCATTAACCAGGGCATCCTTCTGCCAGGAGAGTTCCCCAGGGCAGCTGGGTTCCCATGAAGCAAAGGCCAGATTCATGCTACTCCCCAAGGATCAGGCAACAGCAACAGTCCTGTTTTCCCTTGTTTCTTGGTGTGGTTGCCCATTGCTGTGTGTTTTCCCTGCAGCTCAGCATCTCCTGTGCTTGCCTTGCCACCGTCCCGTGCAGTGGAAGCCTGTGGCTTGGCTCCTGCATGTTTTGGGGTTGTGGTTTTCACATAACAGCTCTGAGGGCTGGTGGTGTTTGTTTTCCATAAGCCTCCTCCCTGTGGGCTGTGGGAAGTCTTGGCTGAGGGTTTTGCTTTGTCTTGAGCTCTTTGCAGTGACAGGGGAAGTCCTGACTGCCTCTTTCCGTGGTGATCCTAATGCACAGGGAGAGGAGAGGTAGGTCAGCTTAAAATCCCTCTCCAAAATAAGGAGGGGAGAGAAGAAGAAGTCCATATAGAAATAATTTATCTTAAGTGAGCCCATAGGTAATAAGGGTTGGAGATATGTTACGAACATTGGGAAAAATCTGTCTTTAGATAGATACGGGGCTTGTGCAGAAGGGGATGTGGAGGAGAAGCTCCAGGGCACACCTGGGGTTCTGTAGGCTCTGCCCTGGGAACCCAGAACGTTGGGGTGCCCATCACCTATCAGTGTGACAGGGACTTGTCTGCACCCTAAGCACAGCACCTGGGAGCTGGCTGTAAGGATTCAGGTATGACTGCTTTGGCCAAAGCAGCGTGGTGGTTGACGCCTTGGGAAGCCTGGCTCCACTGATGGCATCCTATTGACCTTGGGCACCTCTCCTGACAGCCGTCTGTTCTCTGGTATTGGGGATGGAGGCTCTGATCCTCCTGGTCCCCTCCCAGCTGGTTGGGTCTGGGCTGGAGCCCTGCCCCTACTTGGAGCTGTCCAACCCCATTACAGCTCCTAGGCAGCTACTGAGAAAAGATAGCATTGGATATACATACAGAGACATTTGTGCACCCAAGGGCGAGTTTCCACGGACCACATACAGACCTTTCTGTATAGTCTGCATCCGTGTGAAGCACCTCTGCGGTCCTGCAGGAGAAGCAGGGTTTGTGCTTGCACAGCGCCCTGCCCAAGGGAAGCCTGCTTAATTTTTCTTTCACTAACTAGGTTCCCCCAAGAATGAGAGATTACCTGCTCTTCCAAAGAGTGCTTCCTGCATGCGAAGGAGCCTGGATGGCTCACAACTTTTAATTAGCTCTCTTGACCAAGGCAAGGATCCCTCCTTCCCTCCCTGCCTTGCAGAGAGGCAGTGATTAGAATTACAATGAAGATAATCCAAACTGTATGTGTAGGGTTTTCTGTAAGCGGAGAACAAAGCAGGACATCCATCTGGTGAGTGTGAGCCCATAATACCTTTCTGCTCATTTCTCCAGTGCAACAGGAGCTGTTTGGGACGGAAGCAGGCTCATTATTTTGGCAAGGCTTGCTGACACGCAGAGCAGCGCTGCCTTGTAATCTCAGAGGCACTGAAACTGCTGCTCAGGAAGGAGCGGCGCTTTCATTTTCAAGTCCACCTTTGCATTTCTCCTTGTTAAAGCCCGTAGCGACGAGGGATACCAACCTCAGCAACTCATTAATGTATGAATGAGAGAGACCCTTAGTTTTACCGAGGCTAATCAAAGCTGAGAGGAGTTTTAAAAGATACTGCTGCTGTGACAAACATCCCCGCAGCAGTAACACACTGGCTGTGCCCAGGGTGATATTGCAGGAGACAACCTCCTTATTGAGTGAGCTACCTCCTGTCACTTAAAGCCTGCTCTGCAGAGGTCAGAGCTCCTGCCTCAAAGCTTTGGCATCTATCCCCTGTTGTGATGTCCTGCCAGCGGGAGGCAGCCCAGGGGAAAGGCAGTGTGCGCAGCAGGGAAATGCAGCGCTGAGCCCTCGGGCTTTCCGCTCAGCTGGCTTTTGCTGGGCTGCTCCAGCACTACGAGAGGATGGGAACGAAGCAACAAAAAGCCGTGCCGGCAGCACGACGCATGCCTTGACTCCTGCCATGGCAACAAGTTCATCCCTAGGCCAGGACAGCTTGGATGCGACATGACAATGCGGCCAGGGGCCAGCCCAGCCCATGGCATTCCCAGCAATGTCCAGCAAGGCAGCAGAGATGGGTTTCACGCCTGCAAGATGCTCTGCTAGCTGCAGAAGTCAGGCTGCTGGTTTCCAGCCTCTGGGCAATGCCTTTGGGTCTCTCGGCTGGCCATCACCAGCGTGCAGAGCTATGGTAGATATCGCCCTGCAATGCAGAGAGCTTGGGAGGGGAGGTGGGGAGCCCAGGTCTGAGCCAGGGGTTAAACACAAAGAAGCTGTTTCCTCCTTAGTGCTCTGAGCAGTAGTGCTAAGATCTCCCCCAGAGTGAATGCTTTGCAAGAGATGTCTTTTCAGCTCTGGATCTTAGCTGCTGGCACGGACCAGGAGCCCAAGGGTGCTGGGAGGGAGCAGCTGGAGCCGCTCAGAGGGAGAGGTTTTCAGCTGCTGGATCGCAGGGCTTTGAGATGACATGATTTTTGACTGCACGCTCTGAAATACATAGGTGGAATATCTCTAGAGGACTGCTTTGCTTCCTGTAGGAAAAGGGGAGGAAAAAAGGAAAATAAGTACTGTACTGTGCTGACAGCTTCTGGTGTTCAAACGCTCTGAGTCAGGCTCTCTCTCCCCTCCCAAAATTACAACACTGGTTCTTAACTCAGATATTCAATTTTGATTTTTAAACCTACCAAATTATTAATTCCTTTCACTTGTCTGTTGACCTATGGCTGTTCTCCTATACTGAAGTCCTGTTTCTAGCATGTATGATTCGTGGAGAGAAAAAAGCTTGAAAGCATCTCACCATGAGAGCTAAGGTTGATAGAAGTGCAGAATACGGCAAGTTGGGGTCTCACAACATTGCCAGACATCACAGGCTCCTTGATGAGACTCCAGGAGCTGGGAGAGTGGAATAAACTGATGAGTGTCTTCCATTTTGGCTCCTTGTCATGTAAATAGGCTCCAGTCTGCATGTCAGATGCCACGGGTGAGCGAGTGTAATAACACTAAAAAGAAGGCAGCAAGAAACCCTGATGTGTGTTTTAGCAGTCTTTAAACAGGCAAAAATATCTGCTTGGAGGAGTTTGGATGGGTTGAGAGGGCTCCTCCTTACCGCTCTGCTTCTTATGTATAAAGGTGACTGTGGGGCTCTAAGGAAAGTGCTTTAATGCAACATAAATATAATTGCTTCAATGAAATGTCTTTAGCCTCCTGAGGGAAGTTGTAGTCTGCTGAGCCTTTAGATATGAATGGGCGACTCTGTAATTGCTATTGTTTCAGAGACACATTAGGAAGGCCTAATGCTGATCACTGCTGGGTGTTATGGAAGCAGCGTAGTGGCAGTCCCGTGTGCTTTGCAGGACGAGAAACTGACAATTGCTTCAGGACTGGAAGTCTCTTTCCTTGTTAGAGCACGGGTTTGTGAATCCCATTTTATGTTTTTTTCCTTTTCCTGCTGGTACGTGGAGTGATGGCATTTAAGTCTTTGCAACGTAGGCTTGGGGTCATGAGCTCGAAGGCAACATCTCAGTGCAGAACTGAGAGGGTGGTTTGGGGCTCTGGTTGGTGCAGTCTCGTGCCCATGGTTCGGGCATTCAGGAGATGTGCTTTGTATTTTTTCAGTATGATCAATAAAACATGGGATGTGCTTGTGCATGGGTAAGCTCCCATCTCTGCACTGGGAGCAGCTGTGTATAAAAATCGGGATCTGAGCTTAAAGATCCCTACTTTTCTTTTGGGTTGTCTCCAGGATTTTGGGTTGTGTCCCTGGTCGTCTCCTGCGCCCTATAACCACCCCACATGCAATGTTACTGCTGCTTCCCCTTCCCCCTGTAGCCTCAAGTGGTAAATCTTGGCCCTGCTTGGGATTTACTTTTGTTCTGGAGATTTTTCCTGCTTTCAGAAACTTCCCATAGAACAGAGGGATTTTATGGGTCTGATCTGTTTCTAAAGACTTTTCCCATGGGGTTGGTTTTAAGGAAAGCGAGAGGAGCAGCGTAATCCCTGACATACAGTAGATTATCCTCAATTAATAACACATATTTTTCACACTGAACGCAACCCCGGCTATAATTCAGTCTCCATCCTGGGTGCCCCTAACGGAGTCAAAAAATTACACGAGAGCTGCGCGTACGGCCGGTGCCAGCTTTCGTAATAAGTCGCCCTAAAAACATGAAGAACGAGGGGCAGCCAGTCAATGAAAATCCCCACATAAATTGACTTTTTGTGCGCCGGCGGCGCTTGGCTGACGGCCAATGCCAATAAGGGCCCGGTGGGCCTGGATTCGCGGGCAAACAACACTTCTGCACCATGGCATCCCCACGAGACGCCCCGCCAGCAGCCGTCCCCCCCTGCCACTCATTCCCTTGTGTCCAAGGAGGCCGCTGGGGAGGGGAACGTCTCGCTGTTGTGACAGGGAGCAATGAAAACATGAGTGACAGAGTGACATTTTGACAGCTCGACGGCGGGTTCCTCCTGCAAATGTAAATATGTTCATTTGAATCCAATTTGCACAACCAGGAGATTTTAATGGGGAATAAATGGAGGATTGCTGAAAGGTGAATTGTGGGGGGATTTATTATTTTCTTTAAAACGTGGGAATACTTGGGGATTTTTTTTATGGGTTTGGCCCTATAGCATTCCACCCTCAGTTGTGTTTTTCCATCAAATTGCTTTGTTTTCTCCCAGCTTAATGCTAATCCCCATCTGAGCTGAGAGCCAGGCAGCGATGAAGTTCATTAAATGCACCTATTGAGCAGCTGATAAAATTGAACCGCAGTCCCATCCTCCTCAAGTCAGGAATTCTTAAAACAGCCAGTAGACCATTTTGTCTTTTTTCCTGTGGGATCAAATGTTCTTCACTTGGAGATCACAGTGTTTTCGTTGGAGCCAGGAGCCGATTGTCCCATCAGGTGGAGCAGGAGTGCCTGGATCACACCTCGGTGCATGATGCATTAAGACCACCTCAGCAGCCCAGGGATTTCCTATTCCTCATTAACGTTCCTTGTAGCAGCCCCTCCCTGAGATGCAGGTGAGAAGTGCTGGGAGATGCAGACTGCACTTTGCATTCGTGCCCTGGGAGCATTACAGCTGTGCTTCAGGAGAAGGCATCACGAGCAGGTCAGAGGTGGCCAGCACTGGGATGTTTGAGGGTACACATGGTTTTGTTTGGGCCCTGCAGTTTGTGTCAGAGTGGCCTTGTAGCTGCAGCTCCTCAATGAGTTTCTTAAACTCTGGCTATGTAAAAAACCTGAATCTGTTCCACCTGCTTTCTTTAATCCTTCCTGAAACTGTTCTGTGCTCCTTGCATTCTGTGGCAGGAAGGTCTCCAGCATGAACAAAAGAAGCTCTCTGTAAGGCAGCCAGGGTTGCTCATTCACCATCCAGCTCTCCTCTGCTAATGAGAGCTCGTGCACATCTGACAGCAAATGGGATTTTGGGCTCTAACTGGAGTGGGTGAGTCATCTTGGCTAAGAGATAGAAAACCTTAAGCCTTAACCACAATGAAGAGATGCAGAGATCACACAGACCTTGTAGGTGTTTGACGTGGGCACCTGGCTGCCTTGTGTGCTGGAGGTGAGATGTAGCACCGCCCTGGTGCCACAGCTGGGGCTCTGTCCCCTGCAGCACAAGGCAGGCATCCCCCAGGGATGGAGGATGTCACCCAGGGCTGCTAAGCCATAGCAGATTGCTTACTCCTTACACTGAGACCTGTGAATGCCCGTAATGGATGCTAATTAAGAATCTGCTTCCTTCTCAGTTTTAAGTGAAAGGGTGGCAAGGTAAAGTGACAGTCAGACCTCATTTATCTTAATGAGAAGGGTCAGGAGATTAATTGAGTTTTACTTAGTGAGGGTGTCGCAGCCTGCCCTGTGTGTGTTGGAGGACACATCTGCATTTTGGGTGTGTGGGGCTTTTAGCTGGGGGCTTGGGGGCTCGTGGCTACATGGGATTTAATGCTGCTTTCCCCTGAGGACTTCCTTAGGGAGAGAAGTTTCAGAAGAAACCCAGAAGACTTTTAGTGAGTCTGTTGTAACTTTGTAAATGATTCAGATAACCCGATGCTGAATTTTGCAGACAACTTCTCCCTGGTTTGTGAGCACGTCAGGCTGTGTTGCGTCCATGCCTGTGGTTTGTGCTGTGCTGAGTGACTTCGAAGCTCCTTCCTGCAGCAGCTCAGACATTTAGCCAACGTACTTAGCAAATGCCAGCAAGAAGTGTGATTGTTTCTACATTCCATACTCTCACCTTGTGCTTACCACTTCTGAGGTTTGTTTGACACCATGCTGACATATTTACAGTGTAGCCTTACTGTATATAGGTGCAGTAATCAGCCAGTCACTCAGGGCTGCATCAGCGAGGCAGAAGGAAAGCTCTTTTTACTAGTTCACGTGCAGCACCATGCTGTGTGCATAACCTCATTTCCCAAGCCTGTTTCCTAGGTATTGAACATAGACTTGAGTAACACCTACTCTTTAATGGGACAGATATCCAGCTGGTGTATATCAGCACAGTTCAAGCTGAGAACAGCTCTCTATCTACAAAGGACGGTGCCAAGATTAGTGAGGGAATGCTTGCAGGGCCAGCAAAGCAGGTGAATGCTATCACTGTCGTTATTCAGAGGGGACTTGAAGGAACAGGAGGAAAGTGCTGAGACAGTCCAGAGCTCTATTGCGGAGCTGACTGGTGCTTGGAGAGGAATTCAGACCTGCTCTGCTGGAGTCATTCATGCTTTTTCAAAGCCAACGTCAAAAGTTCCTGTTCTAATTAGATTTTTTTTAATGCACAAATGGCAGAAAGTTCATTAACTGTTGCGCTTAACCGATTTCAGTGTTTAAATGCACCGTGCTTGTGAGCTTCAAGTGCTGGTGGTGCTTTTCTGGCTCTGTGAGAAGCAGAGTATTTCCATGTCATGCTCAATGGCCTGCAAGTGCTCTGTTCTCCTGCCTTACTCCCAGCATAAGCAGGCAGAACCAGGCCTTTTGAAAGAAGGAAGGAATGATGTGTTTTGTGCTGGTGAGTGTGGAGCACCGTGTCTCGTGGAGAAGAATGTCTCTAAGGTCACCTGCAGAAAAACCTCTGCTGGCTTCTTGCTTGCGTGCAGGCTGTGCCTTCTAGGGCGCTCAGCAGCTCCACTGGTATTTCTTAGCAAAAATGTTACTTTTTTTCCACCGAGCACAAGATAGTGGGGCTGGGATAAGGACTGCTCCCTGGAATGGATCCTCCTCTATGTGGGGATGGTATCTTGGGAAAAAGGTGCACCTTGGCCTGAGCTCTTCCCAGGCTGTGGACACAGCACAGGGCCAGTGGGCAGCTGGGGATGCAAGCAGTTATTTTCCATCCAGGCATTTTTTCTAACCTACTGCTACCCATGGGGAGAGAATTCTCCCCTTCCTCCGGAGAGCGAGACCTCATTGTTCCCAGCACCTGAGGCATGCAAAATCCCCCTTGCCATCCTGGAGCAAGGGTCTGAGGGAGGCCACGGCTGATTAGCGAGCCCAGAGCAAAACACTGGCTAAAATTCTTGCTTGCATTACTTTGCAGGAGGCTTGGAGGGAGCGCAGCACTTCTCAGGCAGCTGGCAGCATTGGTCTGGCCAGAGCACAAGCACAGCTTCCCTGTTATTCCCAGCCTAGCTGACCAGGCAGTGCTGTGCTGTGCCACAGACCTCACGTAGCACTACCCAGACCCCAGGGCTGCAAGGTTCTTGCTCAGAGGGCTGCACCATTTGTCCCCCCAGGACGATCTCGTGCTCTGGCTCAGTTTGCGTTCAGCGTGGCGGGTGGGACACGTCCCTTTGCTGGACTAATGAGACCAGGCGTGTGTGACATTTTTATGACTCCTTCCCAAACTATTTCCTCCAAGTTTTCAGTGCTTAAATTGGATTCTTCCCACTGCCCCCAGCGGTGCTGTTGGAGCCATTTGCAGATGAAGAGCGATGCGGAGATAACACCAGCAGGGTGGGTCTGTCTGACTTCGTGGCTCTTGCATCTTTCCTGTAGGGTTTGTCTGACTTTTTGCTAGGCACAGACACATCTGTCCGGGCATTTCCCGTGGCCCTGCTCTAAGGGCTGCCCGCAGCTCTTCCAAGCCATTGTTACAAGAGGTGTTTTTCGCAGCAGATGTCTCAAATGAGCATTTCCCGAGTTCTCACTCTGCTAGAGATATTCTCAAGAGAAACACACTTCAGTTTTATAATGTAGATGAACCTCTCCCCCCCCTGCCCCGTCCAGTTTCCAGCCCTAGAAGTGTGCAGCTTCTAAGGCTTCAGGGAAGCAACCACACGAAAGCCTATTACAATCGTGTCGCATTGTGCGAGGTGGGGATTTGTGATTTTAAGCAGAGGGCAAGGGAATCGTAATGATAATTATATATAATACCTAAAGTACCTATAAATACAGATGTGTATCTATGCAAACCTCGCCCCTCCCCAGCACACAAGTCCCCTTTCTGGCCAGGGTTGCCAGACCACCCTGTCCTGCACAAACAAATGAGTTAGAAAGTCCGAAATTCCATCCCTGCCTTTTGGGGCTTGTCTGGGGAATTCCTGAGTAATGGAGGTTGAATTGGGTCACAAGGGCAGCGGGGAATAAATCTTCAAAGGTTAGCTCTGGCATGAAGTCTCCTTTTTAGGCATGTCAGGGATTCTTTTGTTTTGCTTTGTTTCCGAAGGGCCCCCCCTGCCCTGGAACAATAACCTCGCTGGGGCCAGGGCTGGCCAGGCACAGCCCCACAGCATTGTCTGGGGGGCTGAGGAGGGGGTCGGGGGGGACAAATGACATCTTAAAGAATGGCTCTTCTTCTTCTGGACACTTAGTAGATCAGTGTGCATTCAATTAACCCTATAAACCGTGCAAGGTCCAGGGAAAGATCCTTTCAGGCATTACGGATTGAAAGTATTTGGCGGGTGGGGGGAGAGCTGCTGTGAGCTGTGTTTAAATAAAGCCCATTAGGCAGGAGCAGGCTGGTGGGGGTGGAACGAGGGCTGTTTTTTTCTGAAAATTAAATTTGAGTGTAGGCTCATGCGCTGCTCCTGCTACTCGTTGCTTGAACTTAGCAGAGCACAGCCCAGCTCCGGCTGGCTGCGTTGTTTGGAGGCTCAGTGCCCGGTCACCAGGGTATGAAAACATCTAAATATTTCTGCAGAGGACTAAAACACCTTTATATCCATCATGGAGGTGCCTGTGATTTTCTTTTTTTCCCCATTACTTTTCCTGTTGGAGGAGGACGAGTGAAAGGAGTGCCTCTTGCATTGGCACTCAACTGGAGTTGAGCCTCATGGGTACAACAGTGAAACTCTTCTCCTTTTTGAGAATAATAACAGCTTTGCATTAGGGTGCGATTCTGGGGAGTGCCAGAGAAGGGACTGTTGGTATTTACTGAGTGTGGCCCCTATGTAGATTCATTTGCATAATTCAAAGCATGATGTTTTCTGTTAGGACAGTTTCCAAACAGTGCTTCCATGGAAGCATTCCACAGCAGCTCTGTTCCCCACTGCTGCATCTTGCGTTGTCTTTTATTTCCTTAAGTACCACAGCAAAATACGTTTTATTTTCTGACATTGCTGTTCTCTGTCATTCTGAAGGCTCTTTCCCATTGCCCTGCTCTGCCTATAGTGTGGCTTTGGAACCAGGTGATCTCGAAGGTCCCTTCCAACTCCAACCACTCTGTGATTTGGCCATTTTTCCACTCTGATACTACAAAACACACCCATGCTTTGAAAAGATGCTGTTTATTCCTATTAACATTTGGAAGACTGTGAAATTTTGGCAACTGTGCATGCTGCCAACTCCCCCCACCATCCACCCCAAAAGCCCAGCAGCATCAGGGTTGGGAGCACCCCTAGGATGAGAGCAATATGAGCAGGGATGGAAAGAGCCAAATTTCTTCCACTGCATATGGCTAACATTCACCTGGAGAAATCCAGCCTATTTGTAGATATTAAACTAGACACAGTAATAAGTTCAGAATGTATTTCAATTTACTTTGCTGCAAATAGATTTAATTTACCAACTGCAGAGTTTTAGATGGAACTGCCTATATTCCTGCCATTTTATGCTACGTTCTGGATATATTATATGTAAAGTTGTAAATTAATAGGCCTGTTTCTGATTTGTTGCATATATGACATGGACATGCAAGTAGATTAACAATGAAGTCTTAGTGTTGCTGATTTTAATTATATTTGCAGATGAATTAGCATCTAATTCCTCTATCTGTTCATTATTGTGAAGTATATTGGAAATGTTTTTTTCCCTAAAGGCATTGGTATTTTGTACTGCTTCGAGAGGAGATCCATTACGTTTCCAGCTTATCTAGGAGCTGCTGTTTGAATTCGGAGCACAATCGTGCTGCACGCAATGATGTCTATTGATGATTGAGCAGTAAGTGGCATTTCTGGTGATGCTGTTGCTTTTGGAACTGGTGTCACCACGTCCCACAGTACTCAGAAAGCAATGCTTGCCCCTAGGGCCTCGCAGCCCAGCTCAGTTCTTGGCAGGCTTCACTGTTCTTAGGGCATCCTTCCCTTCTCCCTCTGTTTTGTAGTGGCTTCCAAAGGAAGGAGCACCTTTATAGCCATTTTGTCTCGGAAGCTGCTGCAGAGTTTGGCTGTGGCTGTGTGCCCTGTGCTCCTGCCGAGCACCAACACTGCTGGCCTTCAGGGACGGAAAGAGCTGATGACACCCGTGCTCACAGTGCAGCCCAAATCCTCTGTAGTATTGAGACATTAATAACGCAATTACTTAAAAACTAGAGCCAGCAGCTCTTCTCCCTGCTACCCTTCATAGGCTCCAGTCCAACCTGCACTGATTAACCTTTTACATAGCTCTGTGCCTGCTCCTTCATTTAACAGTAGCTCCTAAGTCAGCTGTGGTGCAGGTTGCATCCTAGAAGTAAGCACTGCTCCTGAGCAAACAGGGGAAGAGGCAGCAAACACGAGGTGACTCCTTTCCGATTGTCACAGAACTGTGTTCCCTGAGGTTGATTTGTGCTCTCTGGGCTGTGCTGTAACAGGAGTGCATTCGAGATGTAAAGTGGGAAAGGTTCTCAAGGGCTTTTAATTGGAGTTGTTGCTTCTGATGGGACTGCACTAATTTCTAATGGCTGCAAAGCTGTTGGGGAGTGAGGAGGTGAGGGGTCCCCATTGCCTCAGAGGGACTTTTTGAGACGTTGAGAAAGAAGAATTAAATCCAAACGATACCGATCCACACAGCCAGGAATTGAAATACAGGACTGTCACTGCCTAAAAATGAAACCTGGGTTGTGATGAGAGTTTGTAGGGGAAAACTGAGCTGTTTGCCCCTAAGCTGTGCCTGATTGCCAGTGGCTTCCTGCCTGCAGTTAGTTTTTCTTTTGGAATCCAATTTGGTTTCTGCAGGCCAGTGGCTTTTAATGATTTCCTTTGAGTCTGTGCATCCTTCAGAGCAGCCCTCTTCTCCCTTGACATTTGATGTGGGAATGTGTACATCAGTATTGTTACTTAAACAATACCCTTCAGGCACCAATGCTGGGCCCTCAGATAAATCACAGATTAAAATGAAGCGAGATTGCTTGATAAAATGTCTGCAGTGTTCAGGCACGCAGGGAACAAACTGCACGGAGCCCAGGTAATGGGAAATGGTGCGTGTTATCTGAAGACCCATGTAATTAATGAACAAGAAACCTGTTTACTCTGAAAATAAATGGCAGAGTTGCTATAATGCCCTTCTGCTCTGAATGCTGAATGGGTATCTCCGGAGGGATAAAAGCCCCTCACAGCTCAAAGTCACATCTCACCCAGAAAGCCAGGCTGGGGCACGGAGAATCAGCGCTGTTCAGCTTTTATAAAGAGTATGAAACCAGCCTTCCTTCTCATAAACACCTCATTTATTTTCTCTTGGCTCCTCAGCCATCCAGTTTGCAAATGGCGATGCGGACAGAACAATTAGTGGATTCGATTCAGTGCACATGCCATTGCTGAGCAGGAAGCGAGCACGCTGGGCATGAATAACATCAATCTTGCTCTCAGGCATGTGCAAGGATCTGGCACTTCAGAGACCTTTGCAAACAGGCTGTGCTTCTGTCCTGCCTCTGCTTTCCAGCCCGACCTCTCTGCTGCTGTATTCGTGTGCATCTCACCGGGTCCCCGCTGCCCCATTGCAGCTGTTGGAGGGCTGCAGGTTTCTGCCCCGCTCCAGGTTTTGTCCCAAGCATTTTCCGTGCGTGGAAAAACACGCGGCAGAGCCGCAGCGGGTGAGAGCTGTCCCTTGATCCGCACCGAGCACGGGGCTGGTTTTAGTTAGAGCTCTTTTAGCGAGTTGTCTCGGCACATCAGGGCTCCGCTTTCATCATGCCTGGCTTTTTTTTTCCTCTTTGAGTCCTAGAAGTCAGAGGCCGCGGGGAGGGGGGTGACAGAAAGCAGTGACCTCTGCATAAGCGGGGGACCAGATGGCCACTCCTCTTCCTCTGAGCCTTTTTCTCTTGGCCCCAGGGCACATATCTGTGACCTTCGCTTTAACTGAATGCCCAGACTGTGTGACTGGGGCTTTGACATGCTCTTTAATAGCCATACATTATCCCTCCACTGCTAAAAGCCCAGAAAACTGGGTTCATTTAGATGGAATTTAAGTAAGACTGTTTGGATTGGTCTTGCTATCCCCTAGCTGCCTCCTGTTAAATTGTTGATCTTAGTGCTAATGAAGGGAAATGCACACACAGACGGGCTGGGAAACGTTTTATTTTCCTTTAGACGTGCTGCTGATTTGCAAACCTCCGTGCTTTCTGGTCGATGGGGGGGGTCTGCCTTTCCTGTTCTTTAATTAAAGAAAACTTCTGATTTTCAACGGGACGGGGGCTTGCCGCCTCTCATGGAGTTTGTAGGCGCGAGTTGGAGAGGTAACTTCTGATCCTTCAGTAATTCTCGTTTCCAGCAATAGGCATTGGTCTGATTTGTGAGTGTGAGCCGAGCTGGAGCGCTGCCATGTGCTGCACCTCATGGAACCGAGCAGAGGGTTGGTGAGAATGGGCCGAAGTCCCCCCGAGGAGCAGGGTTAGCTCTGTGCCAACTGGAAAGGGAGAAAACAGAGAAAATGTTTTCTTCTCTGTGGATTAGAAGCTGTGGTGTTTTCCCCTAGCACCCAGTAACTGAGAAGTTCATCTGATATCTCCGTCTGATCTCGTAGCTG
The DNA here is from genome assembly GCA_028571105.1 of Tragopan temminckii. Lineage (NCBI taxonomy): Eukaryota > Metazoa > Chordata > Aves > Galliformes > Phasianidae > Tragopan > Tragopan temminckii. The sequence continues at coordinate 15,396,853 of JAOWBP010004028.1, read as the reverse complement.
TTATTAAAGGAGGCTAGGCTCTCGTTAGAGCAATTTGCTTAATGGGAGCTGTGCTCTTCAGGAATGTCCTCGGGAGAGGTGAGCAATACGCTGCTCTCCAGCAGAATGGAAACATGGAGGTGTGTTGTTCTGCTAATGACCAGCCAGCATCACTGCTGTGATGGCCTCCAACCTCTGTTGGGTGAGCGGATGCTGGGGGGGGGGCTTTATTAATGCCTACCATTTCCGAGGGGTTAAGCACATGAAAGTTATTCAAGGAATTTCCTTTTCAGGGCAGACCTGGGGAGGTAGGTATAAGCAAAGGGCAATTCAGCCCCGCTGAAAGTGATGGATGCAGTTCCCTTTGAAGTCCCTGGGAGCTGCACTCCCTCGCTGCACGGCTGAATTGAATCCAGAGGTCTTCAGCTGTGAATCTGTAGCCACAAAACACAGTCTGGAGGCATCTGCCGTGGTTCAGGAGCTACTGAAGGTGGGAAGGGGAAAGCAGAACACCGCCAGGAACACTGGTGCCGATGGTAGCAGAGGTTTGGCTGCTGGCAGCTCGCATTGCTGTTTTCAATTAAATTAAAAAGTATTTGTGGATGAAGTGACCCATTAGTTGGGTAATAACACTACCTTATCACGCCTGCTTATCAGTATTAGTTATGCACTATAAAACCCGTACCGAAGCCCTTGGGGGAATCCATTAAATCAACGCGGGCCGCTCGGTGTGCACACATGGTGCATTCCTGCACCAAACTGTTGCGGGTTTCGGGGAGCCGACGCTCCTGAACATCTCACAGCTTTGTTTCCTCCGCCAATTCCTCGCTGCACAGAAGGAACAGGCCATAAATTTGCTGATTATGTGCGTTTAGGCAGACTAGCTCCCTTAATGGCCTTTATGACGCTTGCAGCCGCCAGTGATGGAGTTTTGCATCCCCAGCTTCTAATAGGAGACGGTTGCTTGTTCATGCTGTATGTCCCATTAAATAAATCTGAGCCCACGATAACTGATTGCCAATATTAAACTGCGGAGGGAGAGATTAAAAATGTTTTCCCTGTCTGCTCAGAAACCTTGGGAGGGCTTTGTTCAAGTGTTTTAATTATTGTTTTTTAAAGAGGAGATAGGAGACACTTGAAGAGGTAAAGCCTTGGCTGTTCTCACCAGTGTCAGAGCTGAGAAGCAGGTAAGGGGAGCCTGATGTAATGGCATATTAAATCAAACAGAGCTGCTTTCATCCGATCCCTCTCTTAGCAGCGATCAGTGCCCCGTTGGCGTGAGTCAATAATTAGACCTTATAAAGTATTGAGGCTCTGGTGGCACGGGGAGCTCTGGGGGAAAGACTTGATTTCCAGGGATAAACTCCCAGTGTTGTGTTTGAATCTGCTGATACCTCAGCTGGCAAAAAAAAAAATAAAAAAAAAAAAGGGAAAACTGTTTTCCTGAGTGCTCGGGGGCTGCGGGGAAAGGCAAAGCATGGTGGTTTGCACCGTCCATTAGCGCTGTCGCCTCTGGGGCTGCAAAATGGCCACAGCTCTGAGCATCCTCCCCGGGCTTTGAACCTGACGAGCTGTCACACCTTAAGGTCAGGAGAGGGGCCCCATGGCTGCGCAGGGGGGCGGAAGGGGCAGGATGTCATTTTGTCATTAGCCGAGCTTCAAAGGCAGGCGGGCGGCAGGGAACGGGGAGAAGAGCAGCGGGGTCATGGGGACCGCGAGCCCCTTGAGCAGCTCCCTGCTCACCTGGTGCCCAGCTGCTGTGGGATGGGGGGACCTGAGGGGATATGGGACTGAGCCTGAGGGATATTGCGGGGCCAGCTTTGGGGTGATGGGGCTGAGACATAGAGGTAGAGCAGAAAAAGCATAGCTCTGTCGGAGTAGTGCTGCCCAAAGCGATTTAACAGAGTTTTGCACATGTCTGGGAGACTTGGGAGCGTGATTTTGGCTCGTAGGGGTGCTGCCTTTGGAGGCTGGGCTCTCTGCCCTTATGGTCATGCATCCTGCTGTGGATGGCTATAAGCCCTTCTGAATCAGATCCAAGCCCCCAGAATCAGAGAAGCTGGTTAAAATAACAAGACTGCTATCAGAAAACATTCCCTTCATTCTGGGGATCTGTGGCTTTGCACTCTAGGTGTTGAGGATGCTCTGGGTTCCCCTGGTGAGGTTGGGTTTTATTTCCCCAAACCTCAGCCATCATTCTCCTGCAGATCCCTGTGAGCAGGGTGGCAGGGGAATCCCACGCAGTGCTGGAAATCAAAGCATGCATGTGGGAGGTAGCAGGAGGCTGCAGGATCAGAGCTCTTTGCCCTGCCCCTACCAGAGCTGCAAGCGGTGATGGTGTTACTGACAGAGTCCTGGCACCGCTCTGCTTCACAAGCTGGTAATTAGGATGTTTGCTGTCACTTCTATGGGTGTGACAGTGCATATTCATCAAACATGCAAATGAATGCACTAATCTATTTGCATAAGACCTCTGCGTCCGAGAGGATGATAGAGATGGATCACTGTGTAAACGGTTCTCTGTCACACCAGAATTTTACACACACTGGGTGCTCTGGTGACACAGCGAGAACACATTTGGGTTAATTAGCACAAGGAATCCAGGCACCAGCACCTCAGGAGCAGGTCTGCAGCTGGGTTCGCATGGACGGGTGGCCTTTCTTTTTGGGGGGAGGGCAGGCAGGGGAAGAGTTATCCCAAAACCTGAGTTGAGCGTGCTGGAGGTCCCCACGGAGCAGGAACACACAGAGGTTTGCTTGGGTTTACTCTGAGCAAAGCTTCCAGACCAACCCTTACACATCTGGTCCTACCAAAAGGAAAATACATAAGACCTATAACCCTTGCCTGCAGTAGCTTAACAATACCTCCGAGTATCGCTTCAAATACATATAATAAGTCTGAACTAATATAGTAACGAGTTTATGAGCTTTTTAAAGATTTTACTAGATAAATGGAGGCCTAATAACATGATTCGATTTCTTAGTGTAAACAGTGTCTTTGGTGGGGCCTCTTAAAATATTCCGAACTTTAACTGCAGAAAATGCAGTGTATGATTTATATTTTTGGCTGCTGGAAGCTCTGTCTTTCATTATCTCTATGCGCTGCAAATCCAATTATGTAATATCACCGAGATAAGGCATGTCATGTTTCACGTCTAATTGTTCTAACATGCAAATTCTTCCCGTGCTGGCATACACTGGGATAAAAGGAAAGCAAGGGCTGTGTTCTGAGGTTGTACGTTGCTGGGTGGCGTGGGCTCTTGGATGGCAGAGCTGCATATGGTCCCAGCATTGTGACCCTGCGGTGACTGTGATAGTTGCTGTGCTTTGTGAATGGAGCACTGATCTTATGAAAAAGGAGGATGGTCAAAAAGCCAACCTTTTTTTTGTAAGATTTCTGTTGCCTATGATGAGGCTGGCTGGGATAATTAAAACAGTTCGTTTAAGTAGGATTGTATTGGCCCACATCTGATTGCATGCATGACCTTGCCCTAGACATTCCATGGGGAGCACAGGGAGAGCTTGCTCCCTCCCAGCCCTTGCTCTTCCTTTTGGCTACACACACCTTGACTGGCTTTTGGGACTGCTGTGGTGCTGGTCATCTGTCAGAGGTTCAAGTCCCTCCACGTGGCGCTGTGGAGGCAGTTTCCCACTAGCATCCTTACAGCTAATGGGCGTCGTGCTCAGGTTGTGAATAGGTCCCATTCAACCTTGTTTTATTCATCATCAGCAAAGCATGAAATTACAGTGGAAATGCTAATAGATTTCCTAACAACTTAGTATCTACTTGGGTGAAACAGTTATTTGTTGACTAATTAGTGAGTTAATTGTTCTATACTTTATTGAGGTCAGGTTGCTATTTTAATGTAGAGGGAAGTGGTGTGTGCTTTTCTAAACAAGACTGTGCTTTAAGGAACCAATAGTTCTTATTATCAGGTAGGCTGAATGACTACAGGGAAAGGATAATGTTATCTCCAACAGGAGGTTTTTCCCAGCTGTTTGCTGCATGCCAAGCTAGGATCTGAGCAACTTCTGGTCCAGGGCAAGAGCAAGAACCGTAGAATCATGGAATCGTTAAGGTCAGGAAAGACCACTAAGGTCATCTAGTCCAGCTGTTGACCCATCACTACCATGCCCACTAAAGCATGTCCCTAAACATAGGGAACATCCAAGGAAATGGCGTGGACGTTTTGGCACGTGGTGGGCACTTGGTTGGACCTGGGATTGGGCATTAATAGTGGAGCTCTTGGCAATGTCCAGGGAGTGCTGAAGCAGGAGCAGTGCTGGGTATGATGTCTGTTAGCTGTGTCCTTGCTGATCTGTGGAAACTGGTTAAAAGTGGGGAGGAGAAGGAGCTCAGAGCTGTACCTGAAGCTTGCTGGGGAGCAGAGGGCTGCTGAGAAGGGGGAGAGCCCTTGGAAACCTGACCATCCTGACACCAACCCCGTGCTCTGCTTCCCTGCTGCTTTTGGGTTTGGGTCCAGGGGCACGAGCTGCCGCTGGGAGCAGGACGGGTCCTGCTGGGATGCTCAGCTTCATCTATGAGCATCAGAGAGGCAGGCAGCTAATTAAAACCAGTTGTGCCAAAAAAAAGCATTTGGCGGAAAGGAAGGAAAGCGCTCTCCTTCCTGGGCTTTATGATTGTGTGAGGAGCTCAGCTTTGGGTTTCTGTGACACGAAGTCTTCTCTCTCCTTTGATTTGTGTGATTTAAAAAAAAAAATGTTTCCTGCTCTCCTCCTCCTCTGCAGCTTTCTTCCCCCTGGTTTGTGGATTTGCTGTTGTTTCTGACCTGTGCTTGTGGCCAGGAGCGGTTTCCTGGATTTAAATGCTTTCAAAGACATCCATGTGTGGATGGACCGGAATGGAAGCTCCTCCTGTGTGATTAAGCCATCTTGCCTTGGGTGGTTTTTTTCTCCTTCTTGTTCCCCGTTCATCCTTCTAATTAGGGCTTCTCAGTAATTATCTGCCATGGCCAACCCCTTCCTTTCTCAGTTGACATCGACCCAGAGATTCTGACAGCCCTTTATGTTTTGCGTCTCCTTCCTGGAAATGCAGAGTGGAAATTACTGATACGCATTGGGTTTATTTGTTGATAACCACATGCTTTTTAGAGAAATTACTATTATCTTCTATCTCAAGATAGCTACGGCCTGCTGTGTGTTTTGAATGGCTTTGCCTCTATACCTACACCAGCTTGACAGTGCTGGAAATGCTGAGATGTGGGGAGAAGAGCTTTGCTCTCTGCAGTGCTGGTGTGGCATTTCACACTCCCACCCGAGCTGGGGTGGTCCCTGAACAGAGTGCGTTTCTTCCTTCCCCACTGATCCCATGTTTCTTGTCTGAGAAAGTGCTGTTGCTCAGGGGCTGTCAGGGAAGAAGGTTGTAAAGGTTTTATTAGCAAGACAGAAAGATATTTCCAGCCTTATTGTTCCTTGGGAAATAAGAGAAGAAATGGCAGATAATGTTTTGCTTCTTTATTGGATGGGGAAATCACCTACAAAAGGGAGCCTAGCAGTTGAGAGGGAGCGGTGCTGGCTGGAAGAGCTCGAAGGAGACAGTCCTGGCTGGCTCCTGTCATCCTTCAAGCTTGGCCCCTTGCAGCAGTGTCACAGCTGTGACAACGTGTGAGCTGGAGAAGCTCAGCCGTGGGTGAAGCCATTGCCTGGCAGGTAGAGGAGATGGTGGGGGTAGTGTAAGGCACCGAGTGTAAGGCAGCAGGACTGAGTAAAGCGACACTGCTTAAAATGTACTTTTGTGGGGTATGCTGGGGCTGTTGGTCCCTTCCTGTGCTTCCATCAGCCAGCAGGAAAGTCCTGTCAGATATTAAAACCCGCTTTTGAATATTCTCCTAAAGCAGGCTTCTGAGTCAGTCCCTTCACAGTTCTGTTTTTCCTTTCCTACGCCATTTTCTGCCTGGCAGGTTTACCTTTACTTTCATTTCTTGCTCTCATTTTCCATCAGTTCTATCTGTAACCATTTTGTGTTTTATTGAGCATGAATGAATGGTGATGCCTTTTAGATGAGTGATATTTTCATCTGGAGATACTTGTTTAATATGAGCCTCTGCTCAGCTGTTATCCCAGTAGTGTTTTGTGTTTACCAACAGATTATTTCAACGGTCTTCCATTTGGAGGCAAATTAATTGCATCAAGAGGTTTTCTCCCATTTCCCACCTCAGCAAAAACCCTGCTTCATTTCTGGTGGGATATTACAGACCTGGAATGTGATGTGGGGATAGTGTGAGCTGTGTAAGAGCTGCAGCGTTGCTCCTGGGGCCAAGTGTAACCCACGCTTACCATATGCTACCACCCTCCTCATTAGGTAAAATATGGGTGTTTCTGCCTCCCTGCAATTGATAGCAGCTCTGCAGAGCAGGACCATAATCACTCAGGCTGCTGCCTGGTGGATCTACATGCATTTGGGAATCAAATTTTCCATCTGCGGGAATGGGTGATGAATCCAAAGTCATCAGAAGGGCTCTGGTGCTGTGAGCAGGAGCTCAGCTGTCAGCAGCTGTGATAGATCCCAAATACCTGCTTGTTGTGAGGTGCCACTGCCCCCCGAGAGGTTCCTTGAGTGCACATAGCAGTGCTGAAATGTTGGCGTCTCAGCTTCGTTCAGAGCAGTGCATGCTCCATGGGATGAAGATGTGCTCCCCAGCTTGTAATTCCCTGTGTAGGAAGTGCCGTGCATCCTTAATCCCCAGTGGCTTGTTCTGATCTTGTGCAGCAGCTGGCAGGAAGAGGACTGGAGCTGGACCTTGTGTGGACCATGAGGCACTCAGCCAACCTTTTGCCTCACCAGAACAGTGCTGAATTTCTTCTCGTGATTCAGTGCCAGGCTCTGGGACCCTTATTCAGTACCACAGCGCTTGGGGAAATGAGATGGGTGTTCCTCTGTGGCGGTGACCCTGCCAAAATCAATGGGGTTGGCTCAGGGGGGAGAGGTGCTGCCCTCCGTCTCTGCAGGATAGTGAGCCTGGCACTGAGTGCTGATATCAGCACCTTCATCCCCTTCTCCTCATGCATCCCTTGCACAGCAATCTCCTAGCAGATATGCTCTAATAAAGTGTTAGAAGAACAGCAGTTGGAGGCTGCTTTTGGGAAGAACAGTGCATTGAACAGACAGCGCTCAGCTGGGCTGCTGCATCCCGACATCTGCACGTGGAGACCATCCTGCATCTCTGCACCAAACTGGGAGCGGTAAGAAGGGATCCCTTTGCACACAGCTCATCTTACAAACAGGCAGGGATGACTTGCACACACCCCGACCCTGCTGCAGCCCCGGTGCCGTGCATGCTCCAGGGCATGCTGCAGCGATCTCACACCATCCAAGCAGCTCACCAGCCAAGTTTCTCGCGAGCGGCCGCGCATCTGCCTTCATTTAGATGGCTTAATGCGGGTAGCTCGTCAGCTTGATTTCCCCCGTGGCTCTGTGAGTCAGCTGGGGGCCAGGGCCCCCCATTAGCAGCCCAGCCCAGTGCCAGATGGCGGGTGATGGCTTGCGGAGGCTCCAGGGCTGACGTGCCCCATTGTGCGGTGACACAAAAGCCAGCCTGGCTGGATTTATTTATTTTTTCCCCCTTCTGCTTTCATTTTCTTTCAGCGCTGTCACCATCACAGCTAGTTCCTGGAGCTCTCTATTTATTTGTTTCATTTCGTGGCTGGTAGGGCTGTGAAGTTGCTACTGATGTTTTCCATGCAGATTCCTGTGCCTTGTCCCAGGCCAGCACCTTACTGATTTTCCTGCTTCCCATCTTTTGTTCCCCACCTGAACGTGCACGCAGGATGTGCTGCCCTGTGCGTGCAGAAAACCCCTTATTGGACAATCTGGTCACATAAACAAGTTGTTCGGATGTCACCATCAGTCTCCCAGGGAGCCATTATGTGCCACGAGGTTTTGTTAAGATGCACTTAATCGCCATCCTGTTTATTTCAGGTGTCCCAGCAGTTTTTCAGCGCTCTGGCAGTCTGTGCCTCAATCACACATCTGTTACTGGCTCTCCATCTCTGGGTAACAGCAGAAGTTGAGGTATGAGCATTTTTTCCAATGAAGATGCAGATTTCAGAAGGGATAGGACTGATAGCCAGGCATGGGGAGCGCTCAGCTCCCGCAGGAGCAAACTGAGAGGGCTTTGGCTCTGATTTCCTCAGTGTGCTGCAAAGCTTAAAGCTCAGCTCAGAGCTCATGGTCGGTGATAATGCCCCCTGCAGCCCCACTGGCCAGGCGCAGTGTTTGACCCCTGCCTTCTCTCCAGAACCCAAATCGCTTTGTCAGTGTTGTTACTTAGCATCCCATGTGCACATCCCAAACCTTTAACACACCTTAACTAAAATGGAATCTCATGAGAACAGGGAGCTTAGGTGCTTGAATGTCGTTTCTTTGGTATACAGACTGGGATCTCTTGGCTGCTTTCATAGCATCATAGAATCACTGAAGTTGGAAAGACCACTAAGAT
>JAOWBP010004028.1:15330987-15383102 GCA_028571105.1 Tragopan temminckii | reverse complement strand
GGAGCGTTTGGTGCAGAGGCTGTGAGCAAACTGTGTGACCCTCCTTCCATCTGCCTGGCACAGAGAGCGGGATGGACTTCCCCTTCTTTCCTATCCCCACGCATTTTGGGTTCTCTTCCATGAGCTAAACTCCAAAATGTCTTCCTTGACTCCCGAGCCTTGCTGTCTGTTTTCATTTGGGATCTGAGGCCCGGCATGGACAATAGATTGGGGATTTCAGCGCTCTGATTAGCAGGCAGGGGCAGAGGGGATTTTCCCTGTGCTGGGAGCAGCGCGGCTGCTCTTTAAGATTTTTTTCCCTTTCCAAAGCCAAGAGAAAGGTGATTTTTCTTCCCTGGAAGGCTGCCGCTCCTCCTGGAGAATTAAGCAGCCAAATGGGCGGTGCTGCCGTTCACGCTTCGCTATGCACAAAGCGGCTCATGCTCAGCACCGGGCGCCAGCCTCGCACAATGGCATGGTTAGACACGCGGGGCAGCTCTGCAGCTGGAGCAGCCACCGGGCTGAGGTGGTGTCAGCTTTTTTTTGTACGTAAATGCATCCTTTATTAAAAAAACATAGGGAAAGAAGATGCAGCGTCTTGTCTTAAAGATTGGGTGAAGCAGTCTGGCAGTGGGAAGGTGACTTAAGCTGGGAGAAAGTGAAAGAGGCTCTTCTCTCTCCGCTTGTATTGGAAAAGGAGGTGGTGGAGTCACCGTCCCTGGAGGTGTCCAAGAACCGTGGAGGTGTGGTGGTTGGGGACATGGTCAGTGGGCATGGTAGGGGTGGGTTGGACTTGGGGATCTGAGAGGTCTTTTCCAACCTTAATGAGTCTGTGCCTTGTTGTGGTGCCCATCAGGACGGGTATTTAATGAGCCTCAGGGATACCAAGGGTTGGTTTTGCTGCAGCTATGAGTCTGATCTGAGACCAGTTCAGGACTGTGTTGAACTGGCGTGGTGGGATGTTGTGTTTTAAAAACAACCCTGACTTCTGCTGGCCCAAAGGGAAATTCAGTTTAATTAGGAAGTTGGAAATATTAGTATGAAAATCAGCAGCCTTATCAGCACCAGGATAGAACTGTGCCTGCCCGTGACTTGTTCTCACCATGTTCCTCTCAGGATTCATATTCGTCAGCTGTAATTGAGCTAATGAAGCCTGCCTTCCTCATCAGGAGCAGCTGGAAGCTCAGGTACTCCCTTGTTCCATGCAGTGGATTAATTCAGAGGCATTTTAACCATGTGCCTCCATTGGAAGAGGCCCGAATTTAACAGGTTGGTGGCAGAAATGTGGAGAAAAGGTCTTTCCCTTGAGTTGCAATTTGTGGGCTCTCTAGCCTTGGTTTGGGATGCTCAGCATCTCTCCAGCATCCTCATGTATCGCAGTCCTGGGTATTTGCTTCCCACAAGTAATTTAGAAGCAACAGGCAATGCAACTCCAGATCTAGTTGGGCTTCCCAGTACTCTCCTAACACCGTGCTTGGCACTGAACCTTGTAAGTTTTCTTCCTACCCTTGTGTCTGCAGCTGATAATAATGTTTGCGTTTTAATGATTCTAGCAGGCCTGGGATTTACTTTGACATACCAAGTTAATGTTTTCTTTTTCTATATCAAATCTAGGTCAATCTCTGGCTTAGCAGTAATGCTGTGCTGAGCAAAAAAGGATTGGCCACTAATGGTTTCAATTTAGTTTTTCATGGAGTCAAGGAAATTTCATTTGATAGCTATTTTCAGTTTTATTCCGTTGGCCTTTCCACGGGAGCTGATAGGCTGGGAATGTGTTTGCTCTTTGATTAGAGGAGCCCCAGCATGCTTGTTTGACAGAACAAATCCCTTGTGAATATGGATGAGGATGAGAGCTGTTGCTCACCTGCGTGATGCTGTGGCTTTGGAGCGGTGTCTGTAGGTGTCTGTGTGCTTTGGGATGAGGGCTTCTCTTTAGGGAACCAACCCCATTTTAACAGAGGGTTCTCCAAGATGAAAAGAGAGGAAGAGTAACTCCTTTGCCTCAAGCCTTAGAGTTCCCAGCTGGCATCTGCCCCAGGTGGGAAGGTGCACCCACATGAGTGGCATGGATGGGCTGTTAAAACCATTGGCACGGAGGGGCATGGTTTGGTAGTTGTGGTGGTGATGGATTGACTAGGTGATCTTTGTGATCTTCTCCAGCCTTAGTGATTCTATGGTTCTACTCTGTGATTCTGTGTTTCCCCATCTTCTGCAAGCCTTATTCTGTGGCATTTTGGTTTTTTATCCCCCTGCTTTGTGTCAGTCTCTGTGCACCATGGCTGAAGTCCAGGAGTGATGCGAGCAGAAGCACTGAGACACTGATGCTTGTAGCATCAGTGTGGAGTGGGGGCTGTGTGCAGGATTTAGGTCTGGCTTTGTGGTTTGCTGGGTACCCTGTGCTCAGCATGCATGGAACTGTGCTCCACACGGAGGTGGAAGAGGGCAGATAAATGATGATACTACAGAGGTGGAAGAGAGCAGATAAATGGGATACCTGATGACACTACAGAGGGCCCTGGGGCAGCACCAGTTCCTCCATTGGCACACGGATGGTGCAGACTGTGGGAGGGCGATGGGTAACACGGATTGCTGGATTCCAGGTGTCTCCCTGCTTAGGAGCTTATATTAGGAGGGAATATTGTGATCGCATGTATTTACTTTTTAAACGATTATGGCCATTAGCATAGAAATTAGATGCAGCTCCCTGGCTGCTGGCCAACCCCACTGGGCTGCCATGCAGCTCCTCTCTGTGTCTGCTGGCAGCAGGAGTCTGCTGAAGGACAAGTGACAATCATGAGCAAGCACTTCACTGCAGGAGTTTGTTTACAGTCACTTGGGACATATGTAAAATTCTTGGGTGGCTCAGCAGAGGTGGAGGCCCTCTGAGCAATGCCCTGCAAAGCAGCCGTGCTCCTGTTCTGCTCCTCTCCGCACACCTTGAGATTTATTTCTGAGATGCTGAGAGCAGCATCCAGGCAGCCACTTGCACTTAAGTTTGGTTGCTGTTTTACAGGAGGTGCTACAAAAGCCTTTGTCTCTTCAACTGTAAATAAACTCGTAAACCTGTGTTAAAAATAGCATTTTGTAGCTCATTGAATGAATTTTTAATGCATCTTTTGCAAACCAGCTGGTCTTGGCAAGGGTCACAGTGTTTCCTAGGCATTTAACATAAAACCGTGCTTCAAAGCCACATTATAGGGTCGTTGAAAAGTAATATTTTACTTAACATCCTCATAACTGAATTATTTATAACTTTCCATGTTTTATTCATGATAAATATTAATACTGGTGTCTTTAAGAGCGGAGGTTATTGCTGCAGTTTTACCTGTAAGAGGTGATATTATTGAAATAAAGGAACGACAGTGAATTCTACAGCCAGCAGAGCGACGTCTGTGCTGGGGCTGTTCTCATTCACACCTCCTTCTTCTTATCAGCCCTGTCAGCCACTGAAAAAACCTCAGCGCTGAGCATCTGTACATTTGTAAGCAATTTTCGTGCAGGCATCTGAATCCCTGCTCTTTTTTTTTTTCTTTATTAATGAGTTTTGTGTTATTCTCTTTAATTATTGGATTCATTTCTTAGTGAGGGTTCATCGGCTTTGGTTGTGAGATGCTCACCCCAGCCTGAGCTCTCCTGCCTTGAGAATTCCCATTTGTTTCACTTTGGAAAGGGGTTGCCTGGGTTGGAGGCTGCTGTGGAAGACCCCCCGGCTGCCTTTGGACTCCTTCCCATGTGGCTTGGTGCTCTGGGACACGAGCAGTCTCATTTCCAGGCTGAACCTGTAGGAACTGAGTAAATTACCGTTTGAGCATTGGGCTCTGCCCCGTACCAGAGGGGCTATTTGCATTAGCTTTCATCTTGGAAAAGGGAAATAATCAGTGCCTGATCTTTTGCCTTGTGCTGATGTGTGCAGCCTGACATGGGGCTGGGGGCCCCAACCCACCCCTGCATGGCTGAAAACTCCTCCCAACCCCACAACCAGGTCAAGATTTTGCTGTGCATCGTTGCAATCCTCTTAACAAATCTGCTGCGAGCCGTGGGTCGGGGTGCAGGGCGGGTTAATGCAACACATATTTAATGTATGATTGCTAATGGCCACCTCCCATCTGCCTGAGCCCAACTGGAGTTTGCAGATGAATGATTAAGCTGCCCTGACACATGGGCAGCTTGTTCCTTAGCAGAGGTACATTCATTACGCCTGACACATGTAACGGGGACGGGGCTTTCTGGCTGGTGTGATGGGGCTGGGTTGGTGGAGCAGGGGCTCTCTCTGAGTTTATTTTATATGATAATGTGAGCAATCTTCCTGCAGATGCAGCACTATCAATGAATCACGAGCTAAATAACCACTGGGATGTTTATTAGCCTTGAATATGTTTATTGCAGAGTCAACAGGCAGCACCTTCCAATTAATTAATAGTAATAATTACTGTATTATTTATGTAGCTCTAACAGCACGCCAGCGTCTTTCTGCACAATGGTTACAGCTGTGGTGTGCTGCAGTGGGCAAGTCTGCATGCACCCTGTGTGGGCATGCTGGGGTCTGTCATTCACTGTGGGGTGGTCTTGGCATCAGCGACATGGGTGAGCGGGGCTGCCGAGCTCCTGACAGCCTGCTCTGTGTTGCCTGAAACCTGTTGCTCTGTAGTCTGGGAATGCTGGAAGGTAGAAGGTGCAGTGAGTCAGTTGGCTCGGTGTGCAGGTGTACGGCAAGAGTTGGCCACGAGGCAGGGGAATAGGCTTCAAGCAGCCTGCTCTTCTGCCAGGGTGGATGCAGGACGATGCAGTTTGCCAGCTGTAGGAAATTGAGACGTTTGTAGGTGATGTGCAGCTGTTGGTCATGGATCTCTTTTCACACGTGAATATTTTTGAGGTCCTGGCACTGCTGCACAAAGAAGCTGTGGATGCCCCATCCCTGGAGATGCACAAGGCCAGGTTGGATGGGGCATTGGGCAGCCTGATCTGGTGGGAGGCAACCAGTCCATGGCAGGGATTGGATCTAGATGGTCTTTAAGGTCCATTCTAACCCAAGCCATTCTGTGATTCTATGATTTTTGTCTCTCTTTGTGTCTTCCAGCCATGTCTGACTTCCACATCCACCCTCAGAATGCGGTGGTGGAAGAAGGGGGTGTTGCAAGGTTCCAGTGCCAGATCCATGGTCTCCCTGAGCCCGTCATCCTCTGGCAGAAGAACCGCATGCCGGTCAACACGGACAATGAAAGGTAGGGCATGTCTAAGCCACATAACACTGTTCTATCCACGGGTGGAAACAGGTGACAAAGTTGTACTACGGCATGACTGATGCAGACTGAGACTCTTACCTACCATTTCTGCCATGGAAGACTCTTTCAGTTCATGTTTTGAGTTGTCTGGGCGCCTTCTGGCTAGAGACTGTCCAGAAGTAGCGCATGCTGTAGGTGTTTGTTGCAGGGGAGTTGGGCTAGAGGCCCTTTAAAGGCCCCTTCCAACTCGAATGTTTCTATGATTCTATGTTACAGGAGAGCTAGTTAAACCCTTTTAGCTGATTTTTCCGGGGCATAGGCTTACATTGCCCTCCCCGAGAGGAGGCAGCCCTCCTCCAGGCTGACATTCCAGCATGGAGAGCCCACCAGCAGTCCTGGCAGAGCTCAGAGCAACTCTGGCATCCCTCATCGCTCTATGGCCCCATTTTGTGCAACTCTTTCCAAGCTAGAATCGTGATTTCTGGTCTTACAGGTGTCTCCTGAACCTCTGCAAGCACTGAGTTACACCACTGCGTTTTGTGGGTGGCAGCAGGGAAGCTCTGCAGAGCATCCCACAGTGCTGCTGTTTCCCCTGCAATCTTCCAGCAGAGAAACGCCAACCTCTCCCCTTCCCCCATGCTAGACCTGGGACAGCACGTCCTCACTTCCTATGTTTGCCAGGCTGCTCCATTCGTGTCGGAAACATCCCTAAATCCCAACAGGTGGCAGGAAGTGCGTGCTCTGCACCAGTGTTCCCAGCTGCAGCTTGAGATCTTCATGACCGGCAGTGGGAGACAATCGGTCGCAGCACACCTCCATCACCAACTGATGGCTGTGCGTTGGGAATAGGCGAAACCAGGAAGCTGTAAATATTTTTCCTGAAAGCCTCTATTCTTGAAATGTCAGTCCTACTGCAGCGTGTGGTTGTGTTCTTTGGAGACAGGAGAAAACATGAGGATTGGAACAATACCTGACCTTTTCAGTGCTACGGTGAACTTACAGTAGAAGGACCCAAGAGGCCCAGCCCTGCAGTGGAAAACTGCAACTGTCAGGTTGTGTTTTTCTTGGTGTTTTTCATCTGAGCTTTTTTTAGCCCGGTACGTGGTTGATTTGTTAAATTTAATCTCCTCTGAAGGCTCCTCACTCATACAAGTGCTAAACTAACTATGTAGCAGAGTAGGGCATCTGGTCCAAGGTAGCATCAGCAAGAGTGAAGGGTGAAGAATTGGGCCTGACGCCTCGTGTGCATCTTAGTGAGATGTTGCAGGATAGGTGATGTTCCTCATCACCCCTTTTTGAGCTCGAGGTTACTGATGTGGGGACAGCCAGACTTATGGCACCAACCAGGTGTGACAAGGACTCTTTTTCTCCAGGACTGGGGAGGAAGAGGCGGACCACCACAAACTGCACTCATCCCACTGCTTCTCCTATGGAGTAGGGAGCTTGCCCAGGATGTGGCCTAGGAGCAGGTTTTCTATGTTTGGTGTCCTGATTTTGAGCAGTCTTTTAATAGGAATACAGTTATAGGGAAGATTTTTATTGTTAGCTCAGTAGATTAATCTCTGACACCAACGGTCTTGGGTGATGAGGGTTGTTTCTCTAACTGAATTGAATTTCTGCATTAATCACGCTTGGTGCATTTCTGCATATAAAAGTGTATATAAATTTGTATGCTGAGTCTTGCGCTTGGAGGCTTTGAAGGCAGAATAATGGCTTTGGAATTGAATCTTCTAATGCTGTGGGCAGATTGTTAACAAAATGAAGGCTTCTTGTGGTATAATTCATCCAAAACAATGGGCATTTTAAAGTCCCGGAGAGATTGCAATCAACTTCGGGACGTGTAGAACTGATTGCTGTCAGGCTGCCACCGACACTGAGCCACACATGTGGAAGGTGACACAGGGAGCAGGTTATAGGCATTTAACCATATGCTGCTACAGAAGAAGATATTCTTCATCTTCCAGGCGGAAGTGGATTATTAACTCATCACAGCGTAATGACATACTACAGCCAATTTAAACACACAGTTGCCAAGCAACCTGTGATGTATGTACACGTGTGTGTGTGTATGCATGCATGCTCTAAATGAATCTGCTTTATATATACAAGATATTTACAGTTATATATATATGCCTGCACAGTATCTATTTTAAAGACTCTTTTCCATGCAGTTGAGGTTTTAAGGTTGCATGGGTTTGAGTCCTGCATTGGGAGCTCAAAGTGTGGAACACACTTCTCCTGGTGCTCGCTCGCAGTTGTTGTGCTTCAGCTGATGGGAAGTAACAACAGCTGTGTTCACATGAGAACACACTTCCAAAGCTTTCCACAGGGTAAGTAGGAAACACCTACTTTGTAGCCTTCCATCAGAAGCCATCCTTTCCCAAGGATGCATCAGAAGGTGAAAAAGGGATCCAAGCTTCCTCCCTCGTGTGATGTCATGTCCTGCTTTCACATCGCGTCCTGCCTTGCAGGGTTCTGATTCTGCTTTTCCTCCTGCTGTAGGTACACACTGCTTCCCAAGGGGGTCCTCCAGATTACAGGACTAAGAGCAGAAGACAGTGGGATTTTTCACTGTGTTGCCACCAATATTGCTAATGTGAAGTTCAGCCGGGAGGCCAGGCTCACTGTGTCAGGTCAGTACCAGCACACGCTATCCTGGCTGCCTTTCCTTCTTTTTCTACCTGTTGCTGTTCTAGACTGGGACCATTTAGGAGTGCTTCAGGCTGACAGCACTGAGAAGCGTTCCTCTGTCAGGCAAAAGCACTTTCCTTGTTCAGGATTAGTCCATTTGTTAGCAAATAAATCTGTCTCTTAGACTTCAAATTAATACCAGTTTCTGGAGAGAGGGAGGACAGTGCAAACAAGGGTTAGAGCATCTTTACATTAAATAAATTACTTTGGAAATGTGGAAGATTCATCATTTCCTTATGAGACATGCCCACCCTGGAAGTAACTGCAGCACACACGGTGATCAATTATTTATCTAATAGGGGAATTATGTTCTGTAGGCTGTTAGTGTTACACTGCAACCAGAGTGAGCTAACCTTTCTTTTGGAAGATGAGAAGGAAAAACCCTGAGCTCCCCAGTCTGAAGCAACTGGCAGAAAACTGGTTTTTCACCTCTGAAAGCTCCAGCTGAAGAAATGACAATGCCTTATGGTTCCTCCACAGAAAAGGGACCCAAGTCATATACTGGCTGCTTTTTTGTGTGCTGCTGGAGATACAGCGCGATAGAACTGTGAATTCAAACCAAAGCAACTCACATCCACACTTCACATGTGCAGAAGTTCAGTCTGTTTATGAGACTACACAAACTGTCCCCTGGAAGTGATGAGCTTGAGTGCAGTTGAGGAAGAAGGAGGTTGCAAATACACTACCATGTTTCCATAGCTGTGTCATGCTCCAGTGCCTTGCCAATTGCCCGTCTTCCATTAGCCGTCCATGTGGGACTCAAGCTGACTTCTTGGAGCCCTGTGGAGCAATTTCTAAACTTGATTTTAGATTGCCTCCTTCTGTTTAGGAATTTCTTTGCCGCTCAGTCTTTTTAATTCGAAACACTTTTAGCTTCAGAAGTTTCTGTTGGTGTTTCAGTAGCTGCTCCTGGCATGGGGAAGTGGAAAGTACTAAGTCAAATTATACAACCCAGCCTCAGTGGTGAATGACACCATTGTCTCTCTTCTTAGAAATCACACGGCCTGCCTTCAGCTGCCTGGCCACCGGTCCTGCAGCAGGAGGCTTACACCTGCACCGAGTGTCAGATGAGCCCCCACAGACTGTAAAAAAGCGGTGTGTGCGAAATGGGCAGAAGCTGAGGAGTGAGTGATGCTGTGTATGTCAGCTGTGGTGGGGAAAGAAAGCAGGTTAGCTGGTTCCGAAAGACCTGGGAGCTTTTGATGCCTGTTACCGGCCTGTTCTCATGGTCTATGTGAACAGTAGCTGCATGGAGGGGGAAAAGTACAGTAAATTATCAGCGCACTGAAGTTCTTTGTGTCAATTTTCTGGTCTGAGTTATTGTTTCTTGTAGGACAGAAAGCTGTTAGCTGTTGTCTTACCATCCCTCATTGCAAATGGATATTTTTCAGATTTCCTGTCTATGCAATGTTTGTGGTTTTTCTTTTCCTTAAAGCACTCAGATGATGAATACGGGCTCAGCATTTAAGTGTCTGCTGGAGGGCTTGGGCTGTGCTTCAGTTACTGCATGTGAGCAGCACAGCAGTAACTGCACCTTTGCATGCTCTGAGCCTGCTGAAAACACACTGCAGTGGGTTAAATCTCCATGAAACAGGTTTGTGCTCTGGCTGTTTGCAAAGAGGAGGATGGCTGCTGCAGGGGAGGAAGCAGCCTGCTCGCAGCCCATCCCTTCCTCTTGCCCATAGCCCTGCCTTGCAGCCTTGCTGATTGATTATTTTCAAGTGCCTGCTTAGCGGAGCTGCTCCCCAGGGGCTGCCTGCCTCTCGGCGCTGACACCTTTTCAGCATGAGCTGCATCTCTCTCTGCTGCCATCCTTTTGATCGAGATCTAACGGTCCGTGCCATCACTGCTGAAGTGCCTGTCACTCCAACAGAGCTGGGGACTTCCCCATCCTCTGCAATTGTTGCTGGCAGAGTCCCTATAGACCGCAAGCATCAATGGAGGCTTTTTCCCTTTCAGAAGAAATCCCCCTCACTTCGCCTTGAACATCGAAGATGAGAATCCCTCATTGTGTCACTCCTTCCCCCCTGCACGTTGGCTGGAGGAGGAAACGTCCTCCCTGATGGCCGGGGTTTGGCCATGTCCCTGCTGGGCGACTGTCCCCTCTGGGGACCTATGGGAGCTGGCAGTGGTGGAAGCATCAGTCCCAGAGATAGTCATGTTCTGACCAAACTCACGGAGCTGATCCCATGCCTGGAAGCTTGATTGCGTATGTAGGACTCAGGGTATAAATCAAAGAGTGTGATTCCTTTGTTGTTGTTGGCAAAATGGAGCATTTTATAAATTCTGCTTTGGTCTCAGCTCCCGTTTGCTGATATTCTTGGGTGACCTTGGACAATTCATTTCATTTTTCAATGTTTTGAAATACTGAAATCTGTATATAATACGATGATAATATCGTATTATTCTAAGCGTGAACATTTACTATTGTGATTTAGAACAATAAATTTACATGGGTTTTAAAGGCACTCAGATACCGAGGGGGAAGGTATTGTTTTTCAGATCTCTTGGGGTTAGCCAACCGGTCATATGAATTTATTGTGCATTCTGGTTCTCATCAAAAAAATCTACATTTTATGGCTTGCAGTGAAATGCATTCAGTGAGAAAGTCAGCTCTTAAGTCACACCGACACGGTGATTTTTCTTGCATTTTGCCCATTTAGACACAACCTCAGAGCTTTTTTCCTGCAGGGATGATGAACACACAAGCTGCTCTGATCCATGCTGGCCCTTTGGACCACTGTGAAATGCCCCTGCTCTGACAGGGGAACCCTAAAAAATGCAGGAAGAGAGGAAATCTTGGAGAAAAACCCTTGTAGATAGGTTTACTCTTTGGTGGGGAACAGGCCCTGCACTGCATCCCTGCCCGTGGCAGACCTCTGCTCCCACTCCCCAGTGCCCTGCCCATGTCAGGGGGGGTCAGCCCATGTATTCTTCCCTGCAGGTGGTTTTCACAGAGCATTTTTGCCAGCAGCAGCTGTCAGATTGTTTCAGTTCCTCGAACGTTGCTTGACCTCAACATTTCTGGAGTGCAACCCAGCTCTTGTTGGAAACGTGGAGCGTGAAGACTAATGAGGAGGCTGTCAGTGTTCTTGTTTGCTGATGGAGAACTGGGAGTACCTTCTTTAATTCCTCTCTTGCTTCCTTCCAAAGAAATGGGAGTGAAGGTTGATGGGAGCTTCAGCCCAGGAATAAGGCACTTTCTGGGGTTCACAGGAGGTTCAGCTGTGACACAGGGTGATGGTTTTGTCCCTAGTCTTCTTTTGCCTGGTGAAATGTGATTTCTGTCTCTTATCCTTTGTCTCTGCTGATCCCAGTGTCCTTGCACCAGAGCTTTTAATATAGATCCAGGAGTTGGACTCAATGGAACTTAAGGGTCCCTTCCATGTCGGGAGATTCCACGAATCTCTGATCTTGGGTGATGGTTTTTGTTCTTGACTGCTGCCCGTTGGTGCTGCTGCAGTGCAACTAAGTGTTTGTGATCTCACCGTGAGCAGTGATTGTACCATGACTGTCTCAGGGCAATGTGATGCAGCCCATCCTGCACCCTGGTACACCAAAGTGAACCAGCACTGGCGTGCTGCAAAAGACAAGGAATGAGTGCCCTGTGGTCTACAGCCAGCAAAGCAGTTCCCTTCTCTGTACCGTACACATGCAGGGATCAACAGAGCTGCTTGTCAGATGGCTGAGTTTTCCCCAGAAATATCAGTGCCCTCTAAAACACATTCAGACAATGCAGCTGCCTCACAAGTGTTGCAATCCTTTTGTTTCATGTATTTCCTAAATATATTGAGGATGGCACCAGCCACATCATTTGTACTTAGAGGATGAACAGAGCCCTCTGTGTTTCCATCAAACGAGAGAATCAAATGCTGTGAGGCCACATGGATGCCTTCTAATGATGCTTCTGTCCTTGCAGGCTCCCACTCCACTGTTTACAAGGACCCAATGATTCTTGTTGGACCAGAGAACCTTACACTGACAGTGCATCAGACTGCAGTGCTGGAGTGCATCGCGACGGGCAACCCCCGGCCCATCGTCTCCTGGAGCCGCCTAGGTGAGCCCTGGGGGGGTGGGATGTCTCCCCATTGCCATCGCATGGGAAATAGGGAGTGCCACTGGCTGTCTCAGCAACAAGTGATTCACTCTTTCCATTCCTACAGCGATTAATTGTATGCTTGAAATGCTTTTTATTTTCTTGTCTACACTTTGCTTTTTCCCTCTGCTGAGATCCTGTTTTCAGCTGTTAAGGAGTGGGCTGGTTCAATCTGTAGATGTATCATGAAAGGTGATAATTTTCTTTCCCCGACTGACAGCGTCTCCTTCAGCTGCATCAAAAACATCACCACTGTTGGCCCCAGAGAAACAAAATCATACAACACAAACATGTCTTCCATATAAAACAGACTTAAAAGAAACTTGCTGCCTGTTCAGAGAGCTCTATAAAAGCAGAGAGAACTTAAAGTAGCATGTCTGAAGCTCTGAAAAAACATATGCTCGCTGCCAAGGTCAGTGATATTCTTTAATCGGCATGGAAACCAGGGCCAGTGTCTGATGGCATCATACAAGCGGAATGTAATGTTATTCCCAGTCTGAAAGCAAGGGTTATTTTAGGCTCTAACTGGGATACTCGCTCAGAAAATACTTTGTGCAGAGCAACAGTTCTTTTTCCCAGCTGATGTGTGTACTGAGCAAAGTGCTGATGGCTTTTGATTTGTCTTCTGGAGCTTGTAACTCTATGTGAGCGTGCTGCGGGATTGGGTTTAGTCAGCATTCCCCAAGGCCTTGTGATCTGCAAGGTCGTGTGGTTTTTAGAAGCTAATCTCCCCAAGTCACCCCAAGTGGCTCTGAAGCACAAACAGGGATAATCTTGTCCTGTGCTGGATGTGGGGCTTCAGGTCCATGCTGCTAGGGTCAAGTGAGGCTGGTGGGAGGAGTGATATCCCAACCACAGAGCCATCTGTGAGGGCACAGGCACACGTACCCAGCAGTAATAGTGCAGTTTCTCTATGCTTGCCTTCCTCTGGTGGATTATAAAATCAACTTGTGTCTGCCACTGACTATTTTTTCCCCCAGAGCCATAACCATCAGATTGATGCTGGTTTAAAAATTCCCCAGATAAGCTCTAGCACTGTTCTGGTTCTCTTGAACACAAAGCAGCTCTACGTTAGTGCTCAACTATAATAAACTATGTTATAATTGCCTTAATTATAAGTGCTTATTACCTTCTTCAAAACACTTGTCTCTATAGAGCAGTGCAATAATGAAGATGTAATGGCTTCATGCTAGATTTGTCTGGATGGTGTGAGCTCAGCGTTGCCTTCCACCAAAAATAAACACCCCTTGCGGCAAAGCAGCAGATTCAGAGCTACTGAACAGGAAGGAGATCTCTTTACTTTCCCTACCCTTCAGTGTGAATGTTTCATGTCCAAAGGATGACAATATCTTCATGACATTTCAACAATCTCAACAGTGATGTGGCTTACAGGCCCTCTGATAAGTCTGTAGGCCTGCCGTCTCTTTGCTGTGATTTCAGAAGCATTTTCCTGCCTTCATCCCCTCCCAGAAATAATAAAATCCATGGTCATGAAGTCTTAAAGATGTGCAGCTGATTTGGCTGTAGACCTGAGTTAATTTAAACAAAAAAGTTAATGATATGTGGCAATCCCTCCTGCTTGGTGGAGGGAAAGAGTCACAGCATCGCTGTTCTGCCAGGACTTTGCTCAGGGAGTGTTGCCATCTTGGAGGGTCTGTTTGAACCCATTTGCTCATCAAAACTTTGCTCACAGTTTTGATGCTGTGGCATTTCTTCTATCAGAAAGGAGCAGAAGAACGATTTTGCTTTTACAGCTATCTGTTGCAAGGGGAAGCAAGCCATAAAAACATTTGCACGTTCTGCTTTGCCTTTGCTAAAACCTGGCTGGTTTTCAGTAGGAAAGGCAGCTATATTTTGCTTGAAGGAAATCATTCAAATTCTGGGATTCTGGGCCAGTTTTTGACTGTCACGCAATGAATTTTGAATTTAATTTCCTTGGGAATATGTTGTAGCTGCTGACCACAAACAGAATTCCTGTGTGTCACAGTGCGTGTAATGTCAACATTCATTAGAGAGCAGGCTCTGAGAGAAATGTAAAATCATTAAGAGTTTGTTCAGGGAAGATAGGGCTTTTCCTTTCAGAGCTACGCACTTCAGGCTTGGACCTGTATGTGTGCACAAATGAATATCCTGGGCACTTATAGCAAAGCCTTTTGAATGAATGACGATTTTAATGTATCCTTACCCTTTAACTGACAGGCCACTGAGCTGGCCTCCATAAAAGGTACCAAGGCAGAATAATACACTATTTAGAGAGATACAGAAAAGTGAGGCGAAAAAGAAAAGACTGTGATTATCTGATAGCGTTATACAGGAGTTGTCAGAAAGGGTCACACAATGGGAAGGAAATTACTGAAGAGGGAGCCATTCAAGAAGTAAACTATACAACAATTGTAGGAGCCAATTAATTGGTAACTTATTGGACACAGAAGCTTGCAATAGATGGCTGACTGGTTGACAGGAGCACCGTTCCTGTAAGTGTTTAGAAATAATAGAGTAAATTTCACCACTTCACATACTGAATAGTCAACTGTTGCAATGTACTCTAAATATGCTAATCCACTGTGCCCAGTGTCCGCTGGAGCAGGAGACCCATGTGCCTAAGAAGTAGAAGGCTACTATGGCACAATACAAAGAATTCACAAAAGACCTAAATGATCAACATTGGAAAGTTGTTACTGTCTTTCTACTTGCTACTTAAAAAAGAAAGGCGTTGGTGTTGTTGCATATTCATATCTCCTGGCATGTTTTAACAGGTCCCTGTAATTGGTACGAGTGTGCCAATCACTTCTTAGCAGGCAGAGAAAGGGCTCCAGGAGGCATCGTGTACACCTTGGAAAAATAAATAATGCAGCTCCCAAACCCCAGGCATCTTGCATCCAGCCTTTGCTCCAACAGGAAACCTGGGAGCCTCTAGTGCTCCTCAGCCAGGCATTCTTTGGGAGCGTCTCCTACTTGGAGAACACTCCAGTTTATTCCAGGCTGCTCTTCACATCCTTCATCTGTCTTCAATTAAGGATTGACAAAGATAATCTGGTGGACATTTCCCCCTAGCCTGGCTTGTTTTCAGCCCTCAGGTGTTCTGCTTTTGACTTCATAAGCGGAAGATCATGGTAAATGATCAGCAGTTTGAGGCCTGGAGAGATGACTTGTTGATGGGAAGCAGTGCCAAGAAGGTGGGTTTTCAGGGTCTTAATCCCTTGATCCAAGCCTGTTCTAGTCTCCCTGCAAGAAAAACAAGGTTAAAATAGATGTCAGTCTTTGCAAAGTGAATGTGAGACATCAGTCCCAACTTCTGCAACGTGTTGAGCTTCCTAGGTACAAAGGATTTCTTGTTTAAATGCTTTGTATTATTTGTACGCATTGTCAGTGTTACCAAGTTAGACCTGATGTTAGCTGAAAGCCTTCTAACTGATCACAGGGTGGCTCAGGTTGAGCTGGTTTGGGTTCCAGAGCCCTTTCCATACATTTCTCCAAACCCTTCACAGCTGCGTGGTGCTGCATGGCCCTCCCTCGTGTCCCAGCCCTCCCACTGGGGTTCAAGAGTGCTGGATCTGCCTCTTTATCCTTAAAGCAAATAGAGCAAGAAGGATAGAAGAAGCTGGGAAAGTATAGATGTTATGCTAGAAGCTTACAGGACTTTATGGAAAACAGCAAATGGGCAAGAAACATACAGGCTGTTTTGGCACGGGGATCCTGTGTGGCTGCTAGGGGTGGCTGTGCTCTTTGAATCAAACAGCAGTTCCCTCGGGGCTTCTGGGCTCGGAGGGCTTTGTTCCTCAGGGAGATGAAAGATGCCGGGTTGACAGGAGATGTTTCTTCAGAGCATCACACCTCTAATTAATACTTGGAGCCAGAGAAACAACTGAGGGAAGTATCGATGCAGGTATTCGGGCTGTGTGGAGTATCTGCTGCAGGCTGGGACTGTTGTGCTTAAATTATGTAGCACATGATAAATAATACAGTAAATCTACTGACATTCAAGTCACATTTCTGTGGTGTTTCTTAAGGCAATGATGGGATGAAGCATCCAAGTACGGCCGCTTTGCATTTTTGCTGATCCCATCCCTCCCTCGAGAGGGAGATTTGATTTTTACACCCATTGTAAATACAGGCTTCCAAAAGGTCTAATTTAAAAGATGAAATCAAGTTCAATTTGAATTTAATTCAGACCTCTTTACACTTCAGTTCAAATGATGTTTGAAGGAAATGGTTCCTTCTTATTGCTCATTAAATGCGGGACAGGTCATGTTTTATTGTCCCTTTTATGACTGAGCCATTTACTGCTGCAGTGGCTTGGCCAGCTATGTGATCATTTAATCATTTAATGACATTGTTTTTCTCTGTCTAGAAGACCCAAGCATTTTTTTTTGCAATGCAAATAATGAAGTGATCTAGCATTGCCTGCCTAATGAAGCAAGGAAACCTTGAAGCTTAAAAATTTCCTGAAAAACAATACAAAGAGCATGACAGGAGAAATGTTTATGAAGTGCTCGGTAGCTTTTGGACGTGTTTTGCCAGTAGCCTGATGCTGCCGGTCTGAAATGGGATCCCTCCAATGCTGCTGTCAGATGCATGAGCTCCCCATCCCATCCTTGCCCTGCCAGGCGGATCCGTATGTCTTCATAGTTAATTTTCCCTTCCTTCCGAGTGCTGCTTTGCCTTTCTGTTTTCCCAGTCTATTCCAGAGCTTGTTGGTTATCCAGTGGATCCAATCCTGATAATATTCTTTATTACGCAAAGCGTAAGATGAGATCTAAAGCATACTATTGCAAGGTAACTTTCTTGAGGTTGTCTGGTGCTAATGGAACCCCAGCAACAGTTTCTGCCCGCTTGAGGTGGGTAAGACTATGGCACAGACTAGCAGAGCTCCTGGGAGGAAATTTTTTGGATTAATGTTTCCCTTTCCTAACCGCAGCTTTGAAGTGCAAGGCACAGACTCTTCTGCTGGGAAGCACACGTGTCTGGAGGGCTCGTGGGGTTTTCAGATGGGGCAGTCATCAAGGATGGTTCTTGCTTCTCCTTTTCTGTAAGCTCCTTAAACATCTCCGTGAGCAAAGGCAGGAGAGGAAGTGGATTCCCAGTTCACATCAGAGGAAAGTGTGCTTTCTTTAACTGCTGCTCCAGTAAGACGAATCCCCTGCCTTGCCCCTCTGCTCAGACACCCTGACACATGCTAGGAGTGATTTAAAGCTGCCTTTGTCAGACAGTGTCTTAAAACACAAACCAATGAAACAATAAAAAGCAATAGCCTGATACTAATGAAACACATTGTAATTAGAGCTGGCTGGGAGTTTTCCAGTGAAAACAGGCTTTGTTGGAAAAAGAAGAATTCTCTGATTCTGAACTATTTTATGTTAAGTGTTTCAGTTTTGAAAATGTTGCTGCTCTCCAGCCATCCTCCTTCAGACCCAGCACTCAGGATGAAGGCAGCCCTTCCCATTGCTTCCAAGCCAATGCAGCTGAGCAAACTATCCAGCTCAGAGTTTGACTCCTGGCTATTCTGTGTACTCAGGAGTTCAGGAATCGAAAACCCAATGTTCATGGAGTTTCCAAAGGCAGTGAACAAATCCAGCAAGGGTTAGCAGACACAAAAGCATCACTTCTAGCTCAGAAAATCCACAAGTCATAAATTGCTGGTGACGAGAGAAGTGCACCAGGGTGTTTGCTTGCTTTCCGCAACATCTCTGTTGGATCCTTGGTCAGTCCAATGTAAGAACTTAGACAGTGACTCGTAGAAGTTGGTACTATTTCATTTGGTTTTATTGCTCGATTGAAAAGCATTCTGGGAACTTCATCTTAACCTGACCATGAGGTTGAAAGCTTCCACATTTCCTGTGATGGTACCTTGGTTTTCCAAGCAGCACAAAGTGTGGCTTTGGGTAAACACTTAACTGAGAATGCTGTTTTTCTCCAAAGACAGTTCTGCTAAGAGCATCAGCTATAACCTATTGACTTTACTTGGCAGACCCAGTACAAGTGCACGGTACCACTCCGTAAGAACTTAGACTGGAGCTCAACAAAGACTGTGCCCTGGAGAATTTCAGACAAAGGCCCAGTGTGCAACCCTTATATTTTTCCCTTTCTTACAGATGGCCGCCCAATTGGTGTGGAGGGAATCCAGGTGCTGGGGACAGGAAATCTCATGATCTCAGACCTCAGCGTGCAGCATTCCGGCATCTACGTGTGTGCTGCGAACAAACCTGGCACTCGGGTGCGAAGGACTGCTCAGGGCAGGCTCGTTGTGCAAGGTGAGCACAGCAGGGGTGAGACAATGGCAGAGTGGTGGTACCCATGCGCTCTGCACAGCTTCTGTGTGTCCCTGGGCACCGTGACGGGTTGGATTGGGCTTCTCTGATGGCGTCAGACAAAGCGGTTCTTTTTTAGATGTGGTTCTCCAGGTAGGTGGAAGTTTCTGTATCCCACAAAGGTGAGCGGTAACTTGGTATCCTTGAACTGAGGCCTCAGCTGCAAGAGCTGCAGTGTCCTAGCACCTCATCAGAAGTACATGACTGAGCAGACTTCTGTTGTTACCTGTGCATCTCAGCAGAGAGCACAGGATGAATTAGTTAGCCAGATTTGTCTCTTATCCTCTGCGTGGTCTTAATGATAGAGGGATGTGGGCACCGTTCTCTTATTGGACAAATCTGCATCATTCATGCAGTGATATCCAGGAGTAGATATGGGACAAATAAAACTAAAGCCATTTCCAGAAAGTCAGCAAGACTGTTTGCTTTAGCAGTCAACACTGCATCTGAGCATCTTGCTCCAGTGTGAGTAAAGCTCCATTTGGGTTCATGCTTGGAGAACGCATGCTGTTCCCCTTTCCTGCAGCAACTATCCTGAAATGTCACTGTGAGAGGGTGATTCAGCCTGGAGTAGAGTTCAGCACTGAAGAAACCAAACAAATCCCCTGCACATGCTCTGTGCAACCAGTCTCCATGGTGAGGGGAGCCAGGCAAGTATTTCAGAAGGCAAACCCAGCTGGCAGTGTGCTCTGAATGGCAGTAATCCGCCCCTGATTACAGGCACTCACCTCCTCTTCAAGCTAGTCCACTTAAAGCATCATGCTCGCTCTCATCAGTTCACTCATTAACTATTGACTGATGATATCCTGAATCTGAAATTATACACCTCCTGCCGGAGCGAGCTAATTGAACCTTTCATGCTGGTGATGGGGAAAGTGCCCTGCTCCAGCCCTGATGCTCACCTGACAGGTCCTGAGAGTGGCTGCGGTGATCCAGCAGCGCCTGCAGTCCCTATGTGCTGGCATCCCTGTTCCCTTTTGCCTTGGGAGCAGCAGAAAGGGAGCTTATACAGGGCTGAGTGATCCTCCTGGGTCCCAGGTGCTGGGAGGAGGTGAGAACTTGCCATTTCTTTTGCTGTTGCATTTCTAAGTGAACTGTGCAATGAGCTCTGCCAGCTGGCCTGGGAGTCTCTTTTCAAACAGCACAGCCCAGGCATTGAGAACAACCCAAGCATTGAGAAAACCTCACTGTACTGACACAAACAATTTTGAGCTGCTGCAAGATGGCTCTGCACATGCTGCATGTACAGCCCAAGCACAAAGCTGATTTCTAGGTAGCAGACAGGCAGAGCCAGAAGAAATTACTTGAAAAATCTGTGATGTTGTAAAAATGCAGATATTAGATACACTTGATGGTTCCAGTTAGCAATTGGAGGAGAGGGGAAAGGGTAGCACAGTTCCTCAGTGCCACAAAGCAGTCTCTTTGGGGAGCTGAACATCAGCCCCTGAGCAGCAGCAGTTTGTCTGGAGTAGGATTACTGTGGATTTTCACCTAGGAAACCAATATGAGAACTCGTCCCTAAAAGGGCCACCAGAGCCCAGCCTCACTATAGAAAGGAGTTGCTTCTGTGCTGGAGACGAGCAGAGAAGTGGGCAGTGATGTGGAACATCCTTTGTGAAGCACTTACGGACATGAGCTGCATTGTACAAGAGTCGAACCTGTGTTGCCATCCATAAAGTGCCCAATGTTGAGGCAGGCTGTCCTTCCCCAGGCAGGCAGCTGGACTCATCCC
Organism: Tragopan temminckii; assembly: GCA_028571105.1. Classification (NCBI taxonomy): domain Eukaryota; kingdom Metazoa; phylum Chordata; class Aves; order Galliformes; family Phasianidae; genus Tragopan; species Tragopan temminckii. The sequence goes on along the minus strand of JAOWBP010004028.1, from coordinate 15,363,074 downwards.
GGCTCTGCTCACCCTCTTTCTGGAAGCAACGTCTCCATCTGCATCTCATTTTGCCTGAATTTTCCAGCTGAGAGGTACAAATGATTGCCGTTCAGGTTTGCTTGGGAAGCAAACACCGGTAATGACTGATGTGGGAGACTGATTTTATCTTTGTTGAGATGGCAGCGATGCAGATTACATCCATAAAGAGAATAAAAGCCAAGAACAGGCTATCAAAAGCCTGGTTGGAGAGGAAGTTAGCACAGGGCTAGGACAATGCCAGCATCCTCAAAGCGCCAGGCCAGGTACTTGCTGCCTTTATACGGGGCCCTTGAAGTGCCTGCAGGCACAAATTAACTTGCCCTGTGCCTTTTGAAGGAGGCACGTTTTATAGGTGGGAAACACGGGCAGAAAGAGCGATGTTTCCTGTTGTAAGGCGAGGAGCTGGCAGGAGGCAGGGACTGAAACCCCATCCGTCCTCCTGCTGCCGCCTCTGCCTCACTGCAGGATGCCAGGGTCCCCATCCCAGCAGCCACAGAGGTGTTTTGTCACAGGGCTCTGCTTTTCCTCCAGCTTTTCACATTGCAGGCTCTCCTTCAGATCATCTTATTATCTTCCTGGGAATTCCTCCTCCCTTCAGAGGATAAGGCCTCAATCCCCCCTCTCCCTCCCTCCCTCCTTGCCCTCCCCTGGCCATTTAGGCTCCTTTGATCTCTTTTGTAAGGTTCTCACACAAGAAAGTTCCCATTTTCTCTCCAGATCCCAGTGCAGCCATTTGAATATTGCTTTGTGCTGGGCTGCCAATGGAAGTCTCCCAGGGGAGCTGTGGAAGGGCCGAACGCAGCACGGCCAAGCAGAGGGCATGCGTGTGTGCGGTGCAAGGGAAGAGCAGGCTTTGGTGGCAAGGGGAGAAAAACATATCAAAGCGCTTTCTCCCTACCTCCTGTGCAATCTTTTGTGCTTTATTATGTGTTTGGTGTCATAACAAACTGATGGGCTGTGAATGGCCAGATGGTCACCAGTGTTCTCCACTCCACGCTTCATTTCCTCCTGAAAGCTATGCAGAAAAATGAGAGCCCATCTCATAAATGGGTGCCCATCTTAAGGACGTGGTTTTGAAGGCTCTGCCGACAATGGTTGCCTTGTTCATGTTGTTTTCTGCTGGCAGAGCAGGGCATTGCTCCTCGGTCCAACAGATCTGGCTGCCGCTGCACTTCCTGGTGTTTCCTCCATCTCCGTGCCACGTTGGTGTTGCTGTAGGGCTGAGTTTGCCAGTAGATGTGCTGCAGTTGCTGTGGTTAAGGCTCAGCACCGTGGCACATGGTTTGCACATTAGCCCTGGCTGAAATTCATGCTTCAGAACCGGCCCTGTGACCCAGTGTGTGGGTCAGCCTGCCCACCTGCTTGTTTGAATTCCCAAGGAAAGCAGCTGAGCAGGGACCTCGGATCACATCCATTCGGATGTTAACAGTGAGCTGTGGTGCTGGAGCCCCAGTGTGTCCACCCTGGGCCAGGTAGGTGACACGGAGACATGTCCCACTGCTGAGCAGCTCCAGGCCGTGCTGTGCTGCGCCACAGATGAACAGCTTCACAACACCTCCCTGATTGGCCTCTGCCTGCTTGCCGGCAGACGTGGCCACGGTTCTGTCTTTGGCCCCAGCAGTCCCACCAGCTCTGCAGCTTACACAGTTACTCACAGAAGCGTCTGTGCGTCCTCTGCAAGCAGTGGAAAGAGGCAAAGTGAGAGGTAGTTCTTTATCTTCTGTCATCTGATGCTGTGCTTGACCGACTTCCCCGCTGACCCGTCTTCTCCTTTATGCCCTTCTTGTGCGTTCTGGAAGCCTAATTTATGAGGTTTTGTTGCTTCTAGATTATTCTTCCTCCTCCTCACCCCAGCCTCCCTCCCTTAACCTATGACTGTAGCTAATTGAGAATTAATGGCTGCTTAGTGTTTGGGTGCAAGGGGCACTGGCACCTCGAATTTCACTGCAATAAAGACTGCACCCCAAGCCAGTGCCAGGGTTGGGGCTGCACAGAGAGGCTCCCATTATCTGAGGACCAAGGGCTGGGAAGAGATGGATCCAACCCAGCTCTCTCATTGCAGCCTGCTGTTACAGTGCATCTTTGTGCTATCACAGTTTGTTGTGCACAGGAAAACCTATTGCAGCACTTCGTTAACGATTCTGAAGGTGGCATTAAGCATTATTGCTTTCTTATACCAATGTCATGCCCTTAAATATTCATTAAAAATTCATTAAAAATGATCCCCTCCCTCCCATTAAGTCCTGAAGAATCAACATTCTGGTTTCCTCATCCTGCAGAAGCAAGAGCTGGAGCCTGCCCGCTCCTCCTTGCCAGGATGGAATCCTCTGTTCTGAAGAGTAATCTTCGTTAAGGTCTACATTAAGATTTTCCTGGGAGGGCTGAGATGCTTCCCCTGACCACCTGCAGTGGCCTTTTGGCTGCAGGGTGGAAGGAGGTGAGCTTTTGAGGTCGCTGTGCCTCAATGTGCTGAGCACTAATGAGATGCTCTGTTAATTATGAATGAAAATAAGGCAGGGCTGTGCTGCTGCTCCTTTCTTGCCAATGAGGGGATTGAGTGCAGCCTCAGTAGGTTTGCAGATGACACCAAGTTGGGAGGAAGTGCTGATCTGCCTGGAGGTAGGAAGGCCCTGCAGAGGGATCTGGGTAGGCTGGATCCACGGAGATGTAGCACTAAGGCACGTAGTCCGTGGGGTGGGTTGTGTTTGGATTTGGTGGTCTTAGAGATCTTTTCCAACCTCTCGGTATGGGGTGAGCCATCAGAGGGGTCCATAATGAAGCTGTCCCAAGATGGCCATGCCTTTCCTTAGCACTGCATCTTGCACCTGTGGGCATTGCAGGCGTGACTCCTGAGCCCAGATGAAAGCCAGGAGGTACACAGCCACTTGCAGAATAATTGCTCCTGCAAAACCTTCACCAGCACAAAATGGGGGGCAGGAGGTTAAGGAAGCCTTGAAAATCAAGTCCCTAATGTGCTGTGCTCTCAGTGTATGCCACAAAGGGAACCGTTCACTGCAGGGAAGGGAGATTTCATCCCCATTTGTCTGTGCTCCCAGCTTTATTGAACCCGTCCTGAATTTTATTTTAATTTATAAGCCTAGGGGTAAAAATGTGGAAAGGAAAAAGAAGGACAATGCATCGATCGGCACCTAGTGAAGTTGAGCAGGAGGTTCTGAAAATATGTGTCCATTAGGGTGTTGAGCTCAGGTTCATTAGTAGACCCGAGCGCCTGACAATAAACTGCTGGGGGACACCCCTGACTGCTAACATAAGTCAGGGCTGCCATGCTCCGCTTCCCTTTGGTTATTAAAACTGAAATAAGGGGTTCCTTCAAGGTAGATGAGCTCTTCAGTGAGCTTCTGTGTCTTTCTGCTTGCAGGACTTGTAACCAGTGACTTTGCTTTGAGACAGAAGCACCTTTTGGTGCGCTTTGGCCTTGCTGCAGTGATAATGATGCTGTTTCCTTGCATGCATGCAGCTGGGGAAGAGCTTAATCATGCTGTGCTGTCGTAGCTAAACCCTGTTGTTTTTGTTTTGGGGTTTTTTTGGCCATGAACCATGAGGCTCTGCTCTTGGACAGCTGCTTCTGTGTGCAGCTTGTACCCAGTCAGCACGTTTTGCTGGACACTCTGCTGGACCAGTCTGCTCCTTCCATCCCCGCACCTCACACCAGCCCCGTGCATGGAAAATCTTGCAGGTAGCACTGAGTGTTTCTCCCTGGATGATCTTGCTTTTGTCGAAAAAATTTAACGCCAGCCATCCACTGTGCAGCACTGGTTGGTAAATTCATTATGGGCTCATGCTTCTCATCTGTTTGTCTTCATTGCGGCTGCTACTGGTTCCACCTGATTTTAGGTCTCAGCAGCAGCGTGGAGTATATTTATCACTTTGCCCTTTGAAGCGTAACTGCTTGAATAAACTCACCGATTTGGCAGCGCCTTTCAGGCCCCGCTTTCTGTAGGCTGCTGTGCTGTTTTATTCTGATAAATGGTTTTAAATCTATTCAGAGCTGCTGGGAGGGGGAGAAATCACTTTCTGTTTACAAATCTGAAGGTAAAAATGTTTGGTTATGAGGTTACAGCAGTTACAGGCTATGCAATCTTCTCCAAGGCTCAGCAGTTCCAGAAGGGTCCCAGGCTGCAGATCTGAGCTAAAAAGAGCTCCCAGACTGTTGCCATCAGGAGGTTGTGCAGTGAATCCCGTATTTGCTGGAGACAGAAGAACCTGCCAGATTGCCATGTGCGTGTCTGTACATTCCTGTCCATTTGCAAGCGTTCTGCTAATACCATTTTATGTGTTATTTGCTGCCTATGCTGTGGCTTGGCCAAATGTCCCTGGATCTGACAATAATAGGACTTTCCCCATGTACCCAAGAAGTTGCAAACCAAACTACAAGCTTGCTTTTCATGCCAGAATAAACTGTAATCATCCTGACCTCTCTCCTTCTTCCTCCCTGCAGCCCCTGCAGAGTTTGTGCAGCATCCCCAGTCCATCTCCAGGCCCGTGGGGACCACAGCCATCTTCACGTGCGTGGCCCAAGGGGAGCCCCCCCCGCAGATCACTTGGCTGAGGAATGGGCAGATCCTGGAGACGAGCGACCACATCAAGCTGAAGAATAACAACAGGTAAGTGCCAGGGTGAAGGGCAGTGTCAGCCTGGAGTTGCCATGCACAAAGGATTGACATCACCTACTTGATGGCCCAGAAATAGCTGTCGCTGCAGGTCTGTTTCACATTATTTAGCTACAAACATGGGATCAAACTGAATAAAGAGCACGTTAGCTCACACAGGCTTCAGCCAGTGGAACCTGGCAACCGTCCTGATCCTCTTCTGGATGTTTCTGGGAGGGCCAAATGTTGTTCCTGATGCTGGCTGGGACACCACACTCAGTCCACAGTGGAGGAGCCCATACACTGATCTGCCTGGGTGTGCAAATGCATTTCCCTGTTTGAGTTATTTGCATGGAAGCTGGCTGTCATTGAACTGCAGCCTTTTATCTCACCAGGGAAGAGTGTTTTCTCTGAGTACTAAATAACTGCATTTCCATACGAGGGGATGGGGATGTTTGCACTGCGCAAATGATATGGTGGGATGCACTTAGTGTGAAAATTGCAAGTTGACAACATATTTCCTATGGAAATAGCATTGAACAATATGCTGAAAAATAATAGTACCTGTGTTGTAAACCTAAATTATTGGTACAGATATGCACTCTGTAGTGTCATGTAGTTGCTCTCTGTATTGATAAATGTGACTCACAAGTCCACCTCGATGGAAAGTCAGGACCTTCAGTTCAGACTGGGTTGGTACCAATATTTGTTCCCTAGGAGAAACAGGGGTTTTATTTCTGTAAGGTTCTCTGTAACGTAGATTTTTGTTTTCAGGGTTGAGGCATTTTTAAGGTTTGTTACATGAAGGACGGAAGGGTCTGGATTGCAGGAAGGATAAGGTGTGAAATGTAATAACATCTTCTTGATCAGTGGAGGGTTTTTCATACTGGGAGATTTCAGAAAACTTCAGTGAACTTTGTGCATGCACTTACAGATGCCACTCATTCCATCCTCACGGTGTAATAGCTCACTGCTTGGGTTTCTGAGACATGTCTGCCCTTAGAATATGAACAGACCAGAAACGGGAGAAAGGAAATCAGTGCGTCCCCCTGTATTGGCCAGGAGGCAGAGTCACAAGAGACCAAAGACTTCAAAATCCATGAGTAAACTTGCACAGAGTCCAGATCTGGGTCTTTCCCTTGTGACTTGCCTGTGAAATCATTCCTCCTCCTTGCTAAAGGAAGGCAAAAGTAGGGTCTTCGATCATGACCACGACTCCCAGCCAGGTTCCATTGCCCAGAGCTGTGCTCCACGTGCCTGTTAACTGCCACTCAGTGAACATGTCTGTAATCATTTTCTTATGGCAATCATTTAATGCAATTTAGCTTCAGCCTTTTCCATTGCAAGCAAACCGATCAGATTACAGTGCATCTGTAACAGGCTGGGGGAGCTCAGCCAATTCCTGGGCTCAGCTGACACGCGGTGTCTTCTGCAGCTATAGTAATGCAGTTGTAGAGCAGAGCCCTGAGGCCATGGCAGTTGATAATGTTGAACTTTTGGCTTCTTTTCCTCTACTTTTGGCCTACACCAACCCTCAGCTTCAGCAAAATGTCTGTGCCTGGCAGTTTCCAAAACTTTCAGTCTGAAAAATGCTCTTGCTTGTCCAGTGTGTGGTTGGGTGCTCCATGAATCGGGGGAAAAGACTGACCACTGTTTTTTCCTGACCTTTTTCAAGTTGTGCTTAGTTTCTTTCTCATGGGCATGACTGAGTTCACTTAGTTCCAGGCAGAATCTGCCATTATGCCTTGGGTTTATCAGTCTATTGAAGTTGGAAAATATTTGTCCATGTAAAGATGGATCACAAATCTACTAGTAATGAAGCTACTAAACTGCACCATGAGCTATTTAATTAGATTACATGGTTTCCTAGAAAATTCATTTGGATTAAAACTCTGCTTAATATGGCAATAAAGATCTCAATGCCCCCAAAGGGATTTTTAGGAAAAAAAAGAGCACATCATCCCAAATCATACCACGTGCTAATTGTTTTCAGAGTATATCACTCAGAGCAACCTTGTTCTTGGAAAGGAACCCAACTAGAAGTGCGATCCAGACCTGCAGTGTTCGAGGTGGAGCTCTGCAAGCACAGCCCCTGCTGGAGGCATGGATCCTCTTCCCTCGTGGTCCTTCTGATGGGAATCCTCACTGCCTGGTGTGCTGATAGTTTCTTGACACATTAGCATCAAAGATCAGCCTTCTGCTGTGCCCTCTCCAGAGGTGGTTGTTATGTTTTGTAAATGCCAGCTGCGTGGGAACAAAATACCCAATCGATGATTAGCAAAAATCAAAAGCAGTTCTGGGATAGTGGATAATTGTTGATGAAAAATGCATGAAGGCTCAGGTGTGGGGAACTGTGGGGTTTGCCATTAAAATCTGTGAATAAGAAGCGCTGGAGGGGCTGATGGTGGGGGGTGTCCTGCCGTGTGATCCCTGGGTTGGGGATGGGGTTGAGAGGTGTCAGAGGGATGCTGTGCTCTGTCCTGCCCTTGGTTCAGAGCTGACACGCTGCCCTTATTTTTGATAGGGTGGTTTGGATCAATTGTGATACCAGTGCTTTGGCCTAAGACAAAGAGAAATTGGCATTTTCAGCTGCATTCCCACCTGGCAACACAGCCCCAAAGCATGTGGATTGCTGCAGCAGGAAGGGGTGGTTACTGGATGTATTAGTTGTGAGCTTGTGTAAAATCATCCTTTTTAGGTTATTACTTCAAAATATACAAGGAAGCATGAAATACTACCCAAATTACTGCTCTGAGAGGTTTATTGCATTTCTTCCTTTAACCCAATCAGGTTCAGGGGGATAATTTTCAGGCCAGAAGTGGGGGTTATATTGCTGTAATAGCGAGGAACAAAGGCTAACATCTTCAGAGAAGGCAGGCTCTAAATATTGATTTTCCAAGAAGATTTTATTTACAAAATGGTAATTAAGGGACTTAATTTGTTCCACGGGAGGAAGGCTTCGTTAGAACTCAGGCTCAGGTGGTGTTTGTTCTCCTTGTGACCTTTGCTTATGAACTCCTTCTTAAATTCTTCATCACCAGTTTGCCCTTGTTTTAGTGCAGTGGGAATGACTCACCTCAAGGGCTGTGCATGCACTTCAAGGGCTTATCAGAGAAAATATTCCTCTGTAGCTAGCTAGATTTGAGGACAACTTTGCTTTTCTTGACTGGTTGTGTTGCAGATATGGAGAATGGGCTTCAAGCAGATACCCTCATGTGCTTTTGGGTACCAAACCCATGGCAACCACAGCCTGCTGCTGGCAAGGAGGCATTTGGCTACGGAATCCATGTTAGCTCGGTGCAGAGAGGTACAAAGGGATTTGTGCATCCCTTCGAGCTCCTGAATTTGTAGGGATTTGGACACCTTGCAGGAGGACAGGCGAGCCTGCGGGTTGTGCACGCAATGAGCTTGAAGATCTTTGGTGATTTTGAGAAGAGTACCATATTGAAAATCATATTTCAGTTCCCAGAAGCATGACAAATAAGCACGTGGAGGACCGGGATGCGAACCAGCTGCTTGTGATTTAAGAATAATTTATGGGTTTGACTTTGTTCGGAAGACGCACGGGGAGGCTGTGCAGGCTTCTAATTGCCTCTATGGGGTGTTGGTCTGTGCATGGGCGCACACAGCGTGGTGCTCAGTGGGGCAGCCCCTTCCATGGGCACCGGTCCTGTGCTGGGGTCACACTGCAGCCCCAGGGCAGGTGGTGGTGATGGGTGTCAGTCTGTCCTCTTGTGGCTGCCGTTGTGTTGCTACTGCTCTGCTCAGGAAGTGCAGTTCCGGGGCTTCAGTGTTTCTTGGGACAAAATACACCTGGGGGGGCTTTTTATTGAGCAGCAATAGCTCTCTCAGCTGTCTGTATTACTGCTACCAACACAGGCATCCACCCTCCTTTCCAGGAGCTTCTTCTGAGATGTTCTGTGCTCTGTGTTTCTGTAGATGTAAAAGCTTCTCTGCTCCCTGCCTCTGTTAAATCTGTAGTTTCAAACAGACCAAGTGGCAGCAGCTCATTCACTACATGTCCCCAGTGCTATGTGACATTGCAAACCCAGGCATCCTGAAGCCAGCAAGGAAGGGTGAGCATTTCAGGATGAAGTGGTCCTGCTGCAGTACCTCTTCACAGCATCCACTTCTGCAGAAAAAATATCCTACAGCCACATCCCTGTCCTGCTGGAAGCTGTCCTCTCCCAGGGCTGCAAGAAAGAGCAGCATCTCTGTCTGGCAGCTTTGCAGGGCTGAGCATTGGCTGACCCTTTTGTCCCGCAGGTGAGTGGGTGAGGTGGCTCCCACTGGCACCATGCTATTTGAGAATGGCAGCATCCCTGCAGGAACTGCACTGGGGTGAGTCTGTAACCAAAGAGCTTGGTGGGATCCTGGCCTGTGTCTTCCAGACACCAGCCAGGCTGCACAGAAAGAGATCATCCTCCTGTCCTGCATAGCACGACCCAAGTGATTCAGTTCCACCTAAGAAGCCTGCAGGGCATTTAATTCCTAGGGGCATTAGAATGTGTGTGGAAGGCTGGGGATGATCTGTAGTGTCCCTCTGGGCCAATGAGTGTCACCCTTTATGTTTTGCACCTTATTCTCAGCCTACACTAAAGGCAGCCTCCAAACCCAGGGCATTTCTGCAAAGCTGCATTAATTTCATCACACTCCCCGCTTTGTGCGTGCGCGCGCATGCTGATCTCCTTCCAGCTGGGCCCCTCTCCTCCTTTGTGCTGCTGAATCGATGAAGAGCCTTCCTTCAGTCCTCAGACTTTTGCAGAGGAGCCTTTGGAAAGCTGATCTCTGGTCAATGGCCCGGACCCCTGACCTCAACGAGATCAGTCATCCTGATTGCCTGCAAGCCGCGAGACAGCTTGGGAATAGCAGCTCGGAGCCCTCCCACTCCCCTCCTCACTCCAGCTCAGCAGAGTGTGAACCCGCAGCCTTTCTTCTCCCCACCTCCGTCAACACCCAGCGGGGCTTTGTGCCCAGATGTGACGCAGCCCGCACGGCTCTGGTGAGCAGCACAAAGTCCTCTGGCATCTCGCCATGGTCGCGGCGCTGCCGGCCTGCCGCTCACAGGAAAGTTTTCCAGCAGCAGATGTCCCAAAAGTGACAGATTTTTCCTGGTGAGGGGAAGGAGGAAAAGGACACCTCCTATTTCAGATGGTTGACGTGCAGCGATGCTCCGTGCTTCCTCACACAGCAGCCACATCTTTTCCTTTTGTTGGAGCTTCCTTAGAAAAAGAGAACAACTAAAAAAGCATCTTCTGCATCCCAGGGGTGCTGTGTGAGGTAGGCAGAATGTGTCAGTTGTTCAGATGCAAAGGGATGCACAGCAAAGAGAGTTGCACTGGGGTTCCCATAACCCACTGCCAACTCCTCGTATTACAGCCTGGCAGCCCCTTGTGGGGCTCTGCCCATGGGTTGTAGGAACGTGCAGAGAGAGAAACTGGTGTTCACAGACCTGGTGTTTAGATGCTGGGCATCCTGTTCACTTGATTTCTGCTCCTCCCCCAGGTTTATGGGCAGAGCTGCAAATCCGGCAGCTTTACTGACCCTGTTGCTTGTGCATCCTTCCAGATGACTCATTGTACAGCCAAACGCAGCCTTGTAAATCACGATGAGGATGGACTTTTCAAAGCCAGAGGCACATTTGCAGCTATCTTCATGATCACTTTGGGGGAATTTGCCTTATTTCTCTTCCTTCTGGCTTGGCACCCACTAGCCCTCTGCAGAGGATGGCCCGGGCTCTGCCAATGCATCTCAAGCATCCTCCCCTTTTCCCTCCTCTCTCTGTCTTTTAAATGCAAAGCAGATAAGTAAGTACCCTTGGAGGCAGCAGATAAATGGTCCTTGTTCCTGGCTGGCTTTGTGCTTAACACTGCTCTTGGTGTGCGTGCCAGCCCGGGCTGCCTGCTCCTGGTGCCCAGATGCACTGCAGCCGTGCAGAAATAATCCCCACATTGACAGGGCAGGAGGAAACACTGCTGCTCCCTGCACACATCTGCTTTACGCAGAGCTGCAAGTGCAGCTCTTGCACTGCATAACCCTGCCTCCTGCCATCTGTCCTCGCAGGAGTTGGGCCGTTGAGTTGAGCCACACGCCGGGGCTCCCCTTCCATTTAATCAGATCTACTGAGCCCGTGGCGATGAGAGGGGCTTAGGGCTGGTTCTCTAAAATCACCATATCAGCTGAAACCATCACATTTGATATTCCATTTACAATGTTTCCAAGGAAACAAAGGCACGGGGCATAAATAGATGGCTGTTAAACATTTGCTCACTCACCATGGTCCGGATAATTTGCTAGGCAGAAATACAAATGTTAAATCAACAGCGATAATAAATTTTAACACTGGAAGACCAATATTTTGCTGCAATTAGAAGCATTCATTCTGTCATCCGGGCAGGTTATTTATCATTGCCACCTCCCATGTACTGTCTTTCATTTGCATAAAGGACAGCTTTGATTACGACTCCCCAGAAACCGCAGAGTGCCCCTCGCATCAGCAGAGGTGCTCATGATTTACTCATGTGCACTCAGCTCTGAAGTCCACCTGGAATTCACCTCAGGAGAAGAAACTGTTCTCATCCTCCCTAGAAGCAGCAGGTGTGGTTTTGGTTAGGTTTGGCCCATTTCTTGCAGAAAAACAAAAGGTTCGTGTAAGCTTTGGCACAAAGCAAAGAGGTGATGCTAAAACTGAGAGGCATTGAGGTCTCCCAGACGTTCTGCCAAAATCCAAATGAACTGGACCGAGGGCTTGAGCAGGAACTTTACCTCTGAAATAAATGAGTTCAGGTGCCCACGTGTACGTGCAGTCTACTTGTCTGTGTGCCCATCAAGCCACCAGCAGCATCCCAGAGGTGGTGCAGAGATGGGCACCGCGCTCAGGAGCACTGCCTTTTGGGGAAGAGGTGCTTCAGTGGCTTTCTTCCTCTTTTAGGGTTGTTTTGCAGCAGGGTAGCCTTAGGCTGTCTTTGATGCATGGAAAATGCACTGAGGGTCTTTGCAGATGCATTAAACCTGCACTGCACTTACAGGCTTTGGCTTTGGGCTCATGGTGACTGGTTTTTTTTTGAAATACAGAGCTAGGAGCTGAGCACATAACCCTGTGAAAAAGTCATCTAATCCTCCTGTCACCCTAAGACTGCTCTAATGTGCTGTAATACAATTAGAGCGTCACCAAGGGGCATTCTGGCTGCACTCAGTCAGGCTTGGCTTAGCACCCATGTGCAGTGCCTGAACAGAATCATTGCTGGTGACTGGTTGCCATGCTGCATGGCTGGGTTATGTGTGGCCATCTGGAGATCCTTGTATTTGCCTTGACCTCCTAACCATGGATTCGGGTACGAGTGTCCTTGGGAACTCACGTAATCCTCATTGTGGTGATGGGTTGATGGTTGGACCCGACAATCTAAGGTCTTTTCCAACCTTGCTGATTCTATGTTTGGTCCTCTTGTGTCCCCATGCAGCACTCTGTCCATCTATGGGATCAACCAGGCGGATGAAGCCATTTACCAATGCATCGCTGAAAACAGCGCCGGCTCCACGCAGGCCAGCGCCCGCCTGACGGTCCTGTGGGCAGAAGGGCTGCCTGGACCCCCGCAGAGCGTGAGGGCCGAGACGGTCTCTGCCACCACCATCCAGGTGTCCTGGGAGGAGCCTCTGCAGAACACCAAGGAGATCATCGGCTACGTGCTGCACATCCGGAAAGCTGCAGGTATGGTCTGCCCACTGCCCAGAGCTTCCTCAGCCTTCACAGAATTTAGCAGTGAGGTCCAATAGGTGCACCAGATCTGCACTGCAGTGCTGCCATCGGCTCCATCTCCTCCGTGTTTCTGAAAGACAGGTTGGGCAGTAAGGGGTGGTATGAGTAGCAAAAGGGTGGAGAGAGTGAACTGAATGGTCAAATCGCACCACCCTTTGGCAAAGCACACAGAAACATAAGGAAAAGAGGCACCCAAAAGAGGGTATAGGGACCCAAAAGAGGGTCCCTTCATTAGGGACCAAAGCTACTGATTACAAAGTCTCTTTAATCCCTTTACCTCTTGCAAAGTCTAATGTGTCTCTGTTCTTTCTTTCAACTTAGATCCCGTAGAGATGGAGTATCAGGAGGCTGTTAGCAAGAGCACCTTCCAGCAGTTAGTGACTGATTTAGAACCCTCGACCAGCTATAGCTTCTATATAAAGGCTTACACCTCCCGGGGTGCCAGCAAAGCCTCAGAAGTCACAGTGGTGAGCACGCTGGGAGAAGGTAAGGATCACTTTGCGCTTGGGCCGTCAGATGCTGAAACCTGCTGTGCATAGCAGCAGCACCACTCACCCTGATACCCATTCCCCAGCGCCTTGGCATGCAGCCTGTGTTGTTGTTGCTCCTGATTTGTGCTCTTCTCACACTCTGGGGTATTGTTTAAAGCTCACTTTTATTGTTGTTATATGGGAATCGACCAATGGCCTTAAATGTTGTGTTTCACTCACTTATGCTGTAGCAGAGTGTGAGTGCAAGTCAGTCCTCTCATTCGTCTTGCAGCAGCTGTGGGCATTTCCTGAACTGCTTGCTAAATGCACGTTTCCTCTTGGAGAAGTTCCTCTGCAGCTCTGGTACTCACAGCTCTTACCTTATAGGTGCCATGCTTTTCTGAATTTAAACTGTATTATGCTCTGCCTTTAGGAAAGCACAGTTTGGTTGTCCTGGCCCACGAGTCCCTGCTCTGGAGCAGCCCTCTGCTTCAGTGGGAAATTAGGCAGGTCTCCAGGTCTTTTCTCTGCCTTGGCCTCCCAGATGTGGCCGTGGGTTTGTTTCCCCAGTTAAAGTGGGAACTCTGATGCAGGGCACTTGTGTATGGACACCAGCCAGAAAACAGCCTCAGTGTGATCTGCAAACATCACCATCTGGCTGCTGGCATTTGGAGAACGTTTTCCTGTCGTCTCATGTGCCTCTCCAGCATCTCTGAATCCTTGTCTCGCTGAGAGTCATTTCCTAGGAGCCTGCCATTGTTCTCCTGAACACTCAGTATTTTCAAATTTGCAGCAGAGGGGGCATGAGGGTACGATGCAGGATTAAATGAAAGAGTACACTGACTTACAGGTGGGGAATCCGGCCCTCCTTCCATCTTCAGCTGTTGCAGCCAGTTACTACAGCGTTTAAGCAACACCACCACTACATACTTGCCTTGCAAGTTTATTTTATTGGTGCTCCACAGGGAATCAGTCACCCTTTGAGTTTGTTTTTCTTTCCAGTTTAGAGACAGAGGAACTGACCAAGCTGCAACTTGAAATTCCTTGACCCGATGCTCTGAGTTCAGCTACTGCAGCTAAAAGCCAGCCATGCTTCACAGAGCCTGGTGCTTCTGCTGAAGTTTGGGTCAAGCAAGATAGGCGTTTTGTCATTATTACCTTCAATCACAGCAGGAATAGTTAAGTATCTGGTAATGGGATCATAAATTTCCAGGCTCTCTGACATTGCAAAGCATTGTTGTCCTGCTCTACTACCCTTTAAAAAGTCTTATTCTGTGTTAATGAACCTGCAGCAATTAGCTACGTGTTCAGGATGGACAAGCTGGCCTGGTTAAGATCACTCAACCTGGGGTTGCCTCCCAGGATGATAAAAGGAGATTTACAAGCCCACTTCTGGCTTGATTTGTAAGCAGACGTGGTGCAGGGGATAGTGCTGGCGCTCTCTTAATTTGTTTTTTTGCTTTGCTTCACTATTGCTCACAGAGCTGAGAGGGGCAGGGAGCCAGGATCCAGCAGCTCTGGCCGCCAAATTCAGGTTTTGCTGCAGATATGCCCCTTCTCATGCACAGCCAAGCCATGTCACACTGTGCCTTCCCAGGTTACACCAAAGAGCAGTGACCCTTTGTATCTGGGGAGCTGTGAAGCCATACTATCAAACAGCCTTGGAAGGGAGCAGAGTTGTCCTGCTCTGCTGGAAAGAAGCTGAGGGCTCCTTTTGGCTGCAGGGTATAGCTCAGCTCCACAGAGCTTGCCAGAGCTGCTGGCAAAGGTGTGGGCAGCTCAGACCTACCTTGCATTGACCGTGTTATGCTGGTGTGGTTCTCAGAGCAGGGCTGCTTTTCAGGATAGTAATATGCTGAGACAGCGCACGTGGCTGAAGATCCCAATGCTTTCTGTAAGCACAGTGCCCCTTCCTTTGTAGCCAGTGATAATTTTGGATGAGAGGAAGGCAGCAAGGTGCTGCAGAGAAACCAAACAAGACAACCTTGTTCTCCTTGCTAGAAAGGTCTGCTCACCTCCTCGCTGTTCTTCCTCCCCCCAGCACTGGTGGCCCTTCTGCCTGGTGCCCGCCCTGTGCTGGTGCTGGGATCTGGATAGGCAGGGAGCACTCGCCATAGAAAACCCTTTGACGTCCTCAATTTGGCAACCCAGTGCTTTTCTGGGAGCTTCTGTGCCCAGCTCAGGGCTTCTTTATGCCATGGTATTTTAAATCTCAGACTCTGTGCGCTTCATTAAGCAGCATGCAGTCCTGTTCTTGTCTTTTAATGCTTTTTAGGGTTTTCTCCAGGACTTTTTGACATTTCTCTAGGATGAAGACCGTTCCTTTAGTCACCTTCGGCTAAAGACGCCTTCAAGAAGAAAGTTGAAATGGCCTGGGGAAAATTCCAAACAGCACAGAAGAGGAAAACGAATATCCCAGCCCTTAGCATGAGGGAGATGCCTTACTTATATTAGAGTCATATTATGTTTTATATCTACTTCTGTGAAGCGCATATACACTTGTGTGTGTACATATATTGCTGCACACACAGATATACTCCATCTGTATACACTTATTTGTGTAATGACATTATAAGCAGCACGTGCATCCTACAAGTACGTCCATATAATCAATATTATACATATATATACTCAGAGTTTGAATAAATACTATATATTTCATACCTTGAAGGAGAGAGATTCTTGTGGTTTTTATTAAATGTAAGGCTCTGCAACCGTAAAATAAAGCCAACTCTTCACAAATCAGGATGGGCCACGCTAGTGTTTCTTTCTCCATAATGCAATTTCCCTTTCTGTGGTGTTTTCACTGATGATTCAGGAAACGATGCTCTGAGCAAGGGTTCGACTTCTCAGAGGGGAGATCCGATTTCTTATTTTGCCCTAATGGGAAACTGGGAGAAATTAAACGTGTATATGTTATTCCATTGGCTCAGAGAAGGAGGGCATCATTTTGGGATACTCACCAGGAGAAATCTCTTTGCCTTCCCCTAAATCTCCTTGTGGGAACACCTGGGCTCTCAGTGCCTGGGAAAAGGCCAACTGTTGTGCTGTGTTGTTCTGACTTTACTATTAAATTGAGGCAGTGCCCTTTTTAGCTCTTGTCAGTCTCAGACTGACACGGCCACATTTCATCTGCTTTTCAGCAGTGCTCGCTAAATGGCTGTGCTGAACTCTGTGCCAAAGGACAGTGTCAGGGCCAGGTTTCACTGCTCATCGTTTAGAGACCTGTGGGGAAAACCAGATAAAAAGCAGCGTCAGTGCAATGCAAGTCCACCAGCCCTCGTGTTTGGGGTATTTTGAGCTTATAATCACTCAGAACTGGAAAATAGCTCTGCCTCAAAGCCTTCTCTTGGCTAAAGGTTGCTAGACAAGCAGGGCCGTTGTTCTGCTCGGTGATTTTTGTGTTGGGTTTAGCCAAGCTCCCAGTCCAAAAACCCATGCGGGAGCAGAGCCTGTGGGCAAGGCAGAGCCCACAGCGCCTGCTGCCATCCATCCACCTTCTGAAAAAGGCACAGGAGCTGATGGGAGCATCTGGCCTGGGGGAGTTGTGTGGAAATGAAGTGAAAAAATCATCAGTGAAAGGTCCTGCTGAGACACATCTCTGCTGATGTGCTCAGTGTGGGAGAGAGGGAGGGAGATGGGAAGGAGGATGCTCGGGGGCACGTGGTGCTGTGTGCCACCGCTCTGCACGGGGTTTTTTGCAGAACCAGCTTTGGAAAACTGATTTATTTGATGCAAAGAAAATGACTCTGGTTTGCAAACCTTGGCCTGTCACCCCAAGCTGATGGGGCAGGATGGGACTGGGCAGCTTTTGGGGACCTGGGGACAAAGTGGCAATGACACTTCGCTGTTTGCAACCCCAAAAACGAGGGCAGGATTTTGGGTTTGTTGAGCAGAGTGCCACTGATGGTAGCAGAAGGCTTCCAGGTGGGCTCTGAATCAGGACTTGGTGGCAGTGGGCAGCAGCATGGCCATCTTCCCCACTAAATCCCCCTGCGCCCCTACAGCCAGGTAAGTGCCAGCCACAGCTGTGCGTGGAGCTCAGGCTGCTCAGGGAAGTAGGGCTCTTACTGAAGATGCCTGCATTCCCTCCTCATTCCCCCGCACAGAACCAAATGTCCCTCTGAAAGCCAGCAGGGAGAGCAGCCCAGCACACCCTGCAAGCCCTTGCAGGTACCCGGTGCGCTCAGCCAGGCAGCGGCACACATACCTCACGTTCTGCTTTAAGACGGATGTCTCCGGCTCCATCCTTTCTGGTTCCTTCCTCCCGTGGGGATTAATCACTCTGAAAGGTCCTCGCTGCCCTCGGGGTGAGGGCAGAAAAGTGGAAGCTGAGAATGCGTTTCCAAAGTGGCTGCATTCCTGCCCTGACCCGGCGGGGCTGAGCATCGGATTGCAGCTGCTTGTCAGAGTAGCCTCTGTGCTGGCTGAGCTGAGTGTAGGGAGCCCCTGGAAATTCACACAGCTCCCTGAAGAGAGTCTAGGCTGTTAAACCAGGCCCTGGTCTAATTTGATTTTCTCAGTCTCATCTAGCACATTCTTTGTTGCAGCGGCTGCAGGGAAATGCTGGTGGGGAATTTCTCATTGTGCAGATACAGGGCGCACACAACCCACTGTCTCTCTCTCTCTCTGTTTCAGTCCCAGCCATGCCATCCCTCTTTATTAAAGTCATTAACAGCACGGCCGTGCAGGCAACGTGGGAGCCCTCCATCAAACTGGGCCAGCACGAAGGTTTCAAGCTCTATTACCGCAAAGTCCACCTCTCCCAGTACACAGGCCCGGTGCTGCTGGCCAGCAACGTCACGGCATACAACATCACCCACCTGGGTGAGTGCACTGACTGCTCCATCTGCACCACCTCCTGATCCCAGGAGGGCTCAGATGTGTTGCTCAGCCATTAAGCTGGGGGTGCTGCAGCTCTGCCTCAGGTTTATGGGCACTTTGCAGGTGGTGCAGTTTGTCTTGTGACTTGTTTGCAGCACCTCGTGTGTTGGGTGACGTGTGTTTCCTAAATAACTGCTACGCTGTGGAGATAACGCTGATGATTAAGCCTGAAATACCCTTCTTGTTTCTCCAAACAGATGCATCAATGGTGTATGAGGTCAAACTCCTTGCCTATAACCAGCACGGGGATGGAAACTCGACTGTCCGCTTTGTGTCCTTGAGGGAAACCGTGGAGAGGACAGGTGAGATGGGGCTGTTCTCAGTTGTAGTTAATGAATACTGATTTATAGAATCATAGACTATCCCGAGTTGGAAGGACCCATAGGGATCATTAAGTCCAACTCCTGGCTCGAAAGGACGACTCAAAAATCAGACCATTTGGAGGCAAGTGGCAACACATCCACCAGACAGCACCACTTTCAGTCACTGTTATTTTCAGCCTCACAAATGATGAGACTGTGTGGGGCTGGGACCATGCTGTGCTGATAGGACTTGGCTCCCTTGCCATGATCCCATCCCAGCTGCCCTTCATTAGGTTTAGCAAGCCAACACCTCAAAGCATTAGGTAAAAACTGCTGTCCTCAGGTGAGACAAGGCGCACTGAGCATCTTTGCTCCGCTCCCACGGACATTTGAGCTTTATTGGTGGTGAGAAAGGAGGCCACGTGGCTTTGAGAAGAAGGGCTGCAGTGCATGAGCATTACATTATGAGGCAGAAGAGGAAATCTCTAGAGGGAGTCTCTAACTGCTCACACCTTTCATTTTCATCTATGTGTAAAAAACATCCTGCTGCTCTTATAGTTCTTTTAAGTCTTCCAGTGGGAATATCTCCAAGAGAGAGTTATTACTTTTCTGTCTATGCTGGAGTAAATACTCATCCCATTGGCAGCTGCCAGCTCTGTGCCTTCTGCCAGGTGCCGTGCTCACCCAGGGAAAGTCTGATAACAGCAGCCTGCATGATGGGAATTGCTCTCTACAGCCTCCATGGGGTACCAGGAGCAGGGGAGATGCTTAGGTAGGCCAAGAAAAAGGAAACTTTCACTGCTAACCCCCTCCCCCTCTTTCCTCTGGCAGTGCTGAACCCCCCGTGCGACTGCATGAAGGATGAGCAGAACAACAAAACCTCTGCGACTGGTATCATCATTGGGATCCACATCGGCGTCACGTGCATCATATTCTGCGTCCTTTTCCTCATGTTTGGGTACAGAGGAAGGTAAGAGCTGCTCACCGTGCAGTGGGTTGTGCGTCCTGCAGCCTCATTGCACAGCCCTGGGAATGCCACACTGGTGATGTCAGTACCGTGGTCCCTGCCTTCCCCCCAGGCACACAGATCCTGATGTAACTTTACAGGAGGGATTTAAAGAGTGAAGGAAGGTAGCAAAGAAATAAGGCAGATTTAAGCTTGGGGGAGGAAAGGAAGGAAGGAGAGCCACTGGCTCTGCTCACCCTCAGGCATTGCCTTGTTGTTTTTCAGGCTGCTGATGTGTAAAAATGTGCAGGAGCAGCTGTCGACTCCGCAGATCCCGAGGAGCCAGAGGAGCGCTGCGGGGATCATTCTGAACGGGGCCGCCCGCAGGGACAGGGACGAGCGGGACCTGAATGGAAAGCAGCTGGACATGAATGAGCTGGAGAGGTTGTTCCCAGCATCACCATGTCCAGAGCAGCAGGACAAGGGAATAACGGTAAGTCCAGCAGCGTGAGGCGGGAGTGCACCTGGTGGGGATGGGTTGCTGCTTGGACTAGCTCATCTTAGTGGTCTTTTCCAACCTTAATGATGTTATGATTCTATGAAATGCCTAGGAGCATTGGTCATCTGCCACCATCAGTGAACTTTCTTTCTTTGCAGCCTGCTCACAGCCCGCCTGCCACCCACGACACCCAGATATCCACGTTGCCAATGGACGAGTTCAGCATTGTGGAGGAGCAGCCAGATTCTCCCCCAAAAAGCCCTCACAATGGCAGCCCCGCTGCTTCGGCTCCCCACCACGGCCCTGCCAATGAAGGATAAACTGCCAAGACTCGAACCCTCTTGTAGGAGTTACCAGAAACCAAAACCGCAGCTGGTGATGTCTTTACAATGATTCATCAATCTCAGGTCAATTGAAGATTTCTACAGTCTGATTGTTATTTTTTTGTTTTGCTTTATTTTTATATATATATATATATAAAAGTATATATATATATATGTGTGTATACAGCCTTTTTGAAACTCTGTGAAGTTTATCTTTCTGACCTGTCTCAGGCCCCTTGGTGCGTTTCTTTCAACGATGGCTTTACCAAGACTGGTCATGATTGGTTTTCCCATAGCTGCTAAGTAAAAGGCTCCTTGCAGAGCCTGGCAAACTCCTGTCCCCTTCGGCCCGGGGATGCCTCGGTCTCTTGGCATCACAGACTTCTTCCTGACCAGCAGCTTTAGGACTACTTTTTGGATCTATTTTTTATTTTGAAAAGACTGGATTCGGAGCAGTCCTTCTAACTTGACTCCAAAAATTGAGGCCTGGGAAGGCCGTCTCTCCGTGGATTGGATGATTTTGTACACTTTCACTATTTCTCAGGATACTTTTTTGCTGATTGATTATAGAATATGAAGAAAAAAAAAAAAAAAAGAAAAAAAAAAAGTGTGTCAGAGGAAGCCTGCCTGAGGGCTACTGAAAGACTTGGATAAACAACCCGAGTGAAATCAGAACCTACCTCAACCGGAATGAATGTCTTCTGGGAAGCAGAAATGCCTGCGTCTTCCTTCGTGTTCAAAAACAAGTAGTGTAGCACTTGGTCAGTACAAGCTTGGTCCTACCTCAGCCGTCCCGCTCTGTACCTGCCGCATCGTTGTTGTTTTTGTTGTCGTCCTTCCTGTGTAAAGCACTTCCAAACCTTGAAAGCAATGTTCTACCTCAAGTGTGCGAGAAATTCGTGTGTGTGTGTCCTCACCCCCTCCTGCTGCCTCTCGTGCAGGCAGCTGGTGTTATGAGCTTTATTTTAGGCACGGTGGGATTTCGCCTGGTGGAGATTTGTGTCGTGTTTTTTTTTACTTTAAAGACTCTGGGGACCATCACGGATATGGCCCACATGGTAGTTGATGCCCTGCAGCTTGCCAGCACCGTTGCTCTCACAGAGCCCACTTGGTGGTCCCAAATCGCTGTCTCGGCCCATCCTTGGGTGTGTGTGGGATGGGTGCTCTGGTCTCTGTGCTAAGGCCAGGGCACCCTGTGGCCAGGAGCTCATGGAAACCCCAGCTCAGCACTTCTGGAACCCACTGAGATGCTCCTGAGTGGGTT
The DNA here is from genome assembly GCA_028571105.1 of Tragopan temminckii. Classification (NCBI taxonomy): domain Eukaryota; kingdom Metazoa; phylum Chordata; class Aves; order Galliformes; family Phasianidae; genus Tragopan; species Tragopan temminckii. Next base: position 15,341,999 of record JAOWBP010004028.1, on the reverse strand, counting down.
TCCAGTGAGCAGGGCCTCGTCTTGAAGTGACCACCGTGGTCCATGCATGGCCTACAAGGTCTCGTTGCTCCTGTCAGGACGAGGTATGGGAGCTCTGACTGCAATGCAGCAGGGCTACGAACACCAAAGAGAGGTTTTGTGACCTCCACCAACCTGCCACCATTTTGGGATTCATAGAGTCTTAGAATCACAGAACGGTTGGGTTGGAAGGGACATTCATGATCATCTAGGTCCGACCCCCTTGATGGGGACAGGGCTGCCTTCCAGCAGCTCGGGCTGCCCAGGGTCCCATCCATCCTGACCATGGGCAACCACAGCTCTGTGGGCAGCCTGTTCTATGTTGTCCCAGCCTCACAGGTTGGTGTGTGACTGATGTTGCCCGTCAGGTCCCCTGCCATGTGGTTATTAAAACCAGACAAGCATGAAGGTTTGAACTCTTTTGTAGAGGTGGTGGCAAATCCAACGTCACCGTGTTTGCAGAGAAAAGCAAAAAGAATCAGGAAAAGAAATGAGTTTAAGAGAAATAATAATTGTATTTTTTTAAGTGGTACCAATGGGAGAGTCTCTTATGTCAGAAGCATCCCCCACCACCTTCATATTTGGCAACGGGATGCTGCCAGTAATTGTGTAAATAATGCAATATGTGGGATGGTAAGGAAAGTCCTGGCCCATGTGCTGCCTCCTGGGGCTGGGTGAGGGCCAGGTGTGAGTGGGTCCCTGTGCTTCCAGACCAGATTCAAGCAGCCCCTCTCACCCCACCGGCCGTATTCCTGCTCCGGTGTGCCATGGGGAAAGCACCATCCATCCACCATTGAAACAGGGCTGGTGCTGAGCTGTGACCAGAAACCCAAACCTCTTCCCATCCTGCTCCCGGCCCCGCTTCTCGTTTCCTTGTCGTTGCGTGGAACGCCGAAGCTCACATTGAAGTACTGTTGCCAAAGTGAACACATGACTTAGAGTAGCTTTCAGCTCAGGATCCCCGGAGCTGTGAATATGCTATTAATTTAATATCATATTATTGTGATATTGTAATAGTATTTCTCATTACTTCCTTTTATTAAAGGGAAATGCTGTGCCATTTGACTAGTTGGATTATGGTAGTACGTCGAGAGTAGATTTTTTTTTCTTTTTAAATAATTATGCAGTAACGTAATGGCTTAAACCAGTGCAGATTCTGGGTTGGTTTGAGACGCTTAAAAATGGATGTGAATCTTTAAAGGCTGTTTTTAGGTGTGTAGCTCTTCCTCTTGTTTCTTTGATGCTCTTGTCAACCCGTGCCGATGGTGGGGCAGCCCTGCAGGGCTGTGGCTGTGTGGACAGGAGAAGGATGCAGCTTTCCCCACCTCATCAAAGCCTCCTGAGTCTGCCAAACTGGGCCAAAAAAACCTCCAAATGGTGGCAAGAGCCAGTCCGTGGGGTCATCGTGAGCCAGGCTGTAGGCAAAGCTGTGCCAGAAAAAGTGAGGGAAGTGTTGTCTGAAGTGGCTTGAATTTGTAAAGCAGGAAGGAGGAAAAAACAGGAGCTTGTGTTTGGTTTCAGTTCAGGGCAGAGGGTCAGGCCTGCCCTCAGTTCATCCAAACTGTTGCCCTGTTTTTGCTGGAAACCGTGGGATTTGTGTGCTGTCACCGGGAGGACAGGTAGGACAGCAGGTCCCCATGTGGCTCTGGGGGGAGGCTGCAGGTGTCAGAATGCTCATCCCAAGTGTTCTGTGAGCCCTTCCCCATACTGTGTCACCAGGGCTCTGTTTCTCCTTTGGGTGTTGGGTCACCAGAAGATGCAGATGAGCCCCACTCCTGTGCTCCACCACGTCCCAAAGGTTCAACCCAAAGCTTGCCGGCTTTTGGATTCCTTCTTTCTTTCCCTTTTCTTTTTGGCTCAGAATGTTTTATCCAGAGGCAAAAAGCAGTGGATAAGGGCAGGCTCTGGGTCCCAAGCCAGCTGCTGGCAATCACCAATGGTTGGGGCAGGAGTCACGTCCTGAAGTATTTTAGAAGAAAGTAATTCCACTAATTCAACCCCACTGCCTTTTCAGGGCACGTCCAGAAACCCCTCACTTTTCTGGCTGTGGTGAGATGAAATTGCAGCAAGGAATTAAGGTATCCAAAAACTGACTTTTATCTTTATTTTTTTTTTGGTAACCCATAATGGGCACAACCTATTCTCGGAGCTCTCAAGTCTACCAGAGATGGCTGCTACCTCAGGGATAGTATCCACGTTGTGTTTAGTTGGACAGGGACTAGTTTGATGCTGTGACAGGGTATTTTCACGCTGTTGGATTCAGGTATTTATTTGTCTAACATACCTTTCTTTTTTCTTGTTTTGGAAAGATGCCGAAATCTTTAAGTGCTGGACCAGTTTGGGAATTTTAAAGATTCCACCCCAGATTGTAATGAGGGACTGTATGTTTTTGGTTGGCAATATACGATGAGGGATGCTGTGCCAGAGTTCCCTTTGAGACATTTTGGTGTCAGTTGGGTGGCAGCTACTTGGTGTGTGCATAGGGGAGATAGGTGCAGGGCTGCAAAAGCAGAGCTGAACGTAATACATTTCATAGAATCATAGAATATCCCGAGTTGAAGGGGCCCATAGGGATCACTGAATCCATCTCCTAGCTCCACATGGGACCACCCCAAAATCAGACCGTAATTGCACCGACGGGTTTGTTCTATGTAAGTATGTGCAAACACACTGCTAATTAGAGAATTACTGAGAAGTCATTTCCACCACCACTCAAACTGATAGGCAGTCAGTGTGGCCATGCATGCTCCATCCCCGTGCCCACAGCATTTTCCTCCATCCCTGCCCCTGCTCATGGCAATGGCCTCAAACTCATCAGGCGTTGGGATCCTCACCGAGCTGCTCAGGAAGGAGGGGAAAAGGAAATGAAAGCCCTATGAAAACAAGCAGCACAGGGGGAGCGACTGACTCCCTTCATCTGTGCAAACAGGATTTGGAAACAGATCCCTCCCGATGCTGGGCCGTTCGAGGCAGATTAAAGATCCTATCTAGCAACCCAACACCGGCTGATTTATTTTCCTCCCTTGGCAAATTAAAAAGAAGTAGGGGAAGGGGAAGGGAAGCACCTCTGGACATGGTTATGTGGCTGCCAACGTGCAGTGGTGCAACCCAGGGCAGCAGCTCCAGGGTTAAACCCAGAGCAGTGTTTGGTCACCTCGTTTTGTACAAGAAGGGTGGTGGGCCAGGGCAAAGCCTAGAGATAGGGGGAAGACTTTATCGAGCTCTGGTCACAGTCCTACAGGGCTAAGAGGGATTTTACTTTGGTCATCGTTGCGTCATTGGAACTTGCAATGTCTTTGAGTTTGTAAGAAAGTAATAAAAAAGATGATGCTCAGCCTTTGTCCCGGTCCTTTTTGGAAATCTACCGTTAAAGAGTAATGTTAAAAACCCAAATTGCAAAGCACTTTTTTTTCTACTGTTTATTTTCTACCTTTCTTACTTTGAACTGTCTTGATATTTGAAATCCCATTGATCCTACAATTGTTAGCTCTGTATTAAAAAAAAAGAAAAAAAAAAAGAAAAAAATCCACGAACACCCCCCCCCCCCTTTTTTTTTTTTTTAATGTAGTTTGCTCTGTTTAGATTTTAGCCCGTGGCTACTTGTACAAGGAAAATAAAGCTAGAATAAATGAGCTAGAGCTATTCAGCCTGAGCCGTGCTTTGTTCCTGCCGCAGCAGATGAATGGCCGCAGCGTGGGAACCGCGCGGTGTGCCGGGATGGCAGCGGTGAAGGCTGCTGGGTTGGCTCCTGTCGGTAGAGAATGGCTTCCAAAAGGCCGTCAGTAAGGGCTGAGGGTTGGGGCTGGGGACCGCGTGGGAAGCACAAAGCCATCGGCGGCCCCACAGCCAATGGAGGAGGCTTTGAGCTCCTTCCTCTACCTGCTGAAAAATGGTATTTTCAGCCTTAAAATGTCCCAGGGGAGAAGGAGGGAGGGAGGGGGCCGGCAGCGAGCAGAGCACGTTGGGTTGGGCAGATGATTCTTAACTGGGTTAAGAACAGCTAATGAAGTCTCGGCAATTAAGCAAAGTGCTTCGTCGACTGCAGATGGGTTGCAGACCCGTTGGAAAGGGCTGAGCGCCGTGAGCTGCAACGGAGACACCGTGCTGGGCCCTTTGATTTCTTCCACCTGGGGAATGCCTGGATATGGGGCTGAACGTTGATTTTTTGGGGCTCAGTGGGTCCCAATGGAGACAGGAACACAACCCTGCTGCTCACGCAGCACTCCTGGAAAGAGCCCTTCCATAAGCAGTGAGTGCGAAGTGCCGCGTCACACAGCTCCCCGCGGCCGCTGCCCTGCCACGCGCCGTCTGAACACACACTTCCTAATAAACATGGGCATAAAAACTGATCTTATTTCCCAGTGGCAACGCAAGAGGTGAAGAAAGATCAGAGCTGGTTAACTCCGGGGATTTTCTTGTAAGTTCTGTGCAATATGGTGCTTCAAATAGCGGCTTTGGAGTTGGGGTTTTACACAGAGCTCTCAGCTTTCATTAAAAAAGGACTTCCCCTGCCTTCAGAGCAATAACAAAAAGCTCGATGATATTAATCTAACGCCTTAGAAACTAAAGAAATTAAAAAAAAAGCCAAGCAATACTTCTAAATCTCTGATTTGGGGCTGTCAGGATGATTAGCGCTCTGAAGAAGTAGTTACCCCAAAAAGCTCCCCAAATGTCCCCTGCTCTCTGCAGCAGGAGGATGCTTGGGATGGGTGTTTCGGGGATCCCAAGTGTTCCCATGGCACCAACCTCCATCTTCCTGCCTCAGATACTGCTGCTGTTCGAGGTGTAACCCTGCAGCATGTTGGGAATTTATAATATCCCATAAACCCTCTCTATCTGAAAGGTCATTTTAGCGCTAATACAGCTCAGGCATTACAGTTTCATTTGTGACACTTTTATGAATCGGCGCTTAATTCCGGCGCAGCTGCCGTAAAACCTTTACAGCACTGTTCTCTGCCTTGAAAAATAACCTTTAAAAGCCACGAGCTGGAACATCTTCATCAGTACCGTCTGACAGGGCTGGTCCTGCGCTCACCAAGGGACAGAATTGGGATCTGGGTGCCCAGACTGCCACACGTGTGGCATGGGGGGTCCCGGCTCCCACCTCCTCGGTTTTTAACCATCAGAGTCCTCAAATTGGGGTTTTCCACCCCACTACGTACAGCTCCACCCCAGCGCTCTGCCTCCCATCGGGCTGAATGAAAGTTCTCCTAATTTCCTATGAAACTCACTCCTTATCAAACCCTAGCGTGGTCCAGGAAGCCACTTCCTTAGCACTAAAACAGCTAAATTAGTCTTGCTCGGAGTTGTAAAGGAGCTTGTCTTGTTTATTGAGCGATAAATATAAAGGTACAGTAACTAAATTCATCAGTCCCTAAACATAGCCACTGGGAACGGCCGTTTCCGACAACCAATCTACAACCGCATGAATATTTCAGAGTCCTCTCTCCCTTGGGCACTCGCCTTATCTCTGGAGCCTGGATATTATTTTCTGCTTTTCAGCTTTTTCGATGTATTGGAGGAAATGTCATTATTTGGACCTGTGTGGATTACAGTTGACTTTTCTAAGCCAATTTATATTGGCAAGCTGCTGTTTTTAAAACACCCTATAAATCACTCCTATGAATTTTAATAATATAATGTGGTTTCAAACATGCTCCCTTAATACGTGACACACTATTACACTGGCAACAGCTCCCTGGGTCACGAACTCCGTTCCATCGGAGCACGACGTGGGACCCTACAGAGTGCACTGAAGTGGCAGCTCCAGGGTGCAGAGCCAAAACCCAGTCCTGTTCCTGCACACAGACCCTCCCACTGGTCCACCAGCAGTCTGAAAAGCAGGAGTGGGGATTGGGATCTCAGAGCACTCAGTGGTCATCACAGGCAGCAGGGATACACGGAGCATCGGTCACCACCTGCAGTACTGGGGGAGTGGACTGCTGGCACCAGGGCTGAGCATTGGGTATGTGGCCACAAGAATCAGAATGGCTGGGTCCATTCACACTAACCAGACCTCCCGCCGGGGTCTGGTTGCCCCACCAGCTCAGGCTGCCCAGGGCACCATCCATGGCCTCGGGCACCTCCAGGGAAGGGGCACTGTCTTTGTTCCAGCTGAGATGGAATAGTTTCCATCAGAGTGCCCGGTATGATGCTGTGTTTTGTGTCTAGGAGAACAATGTTGATGACACATTGATGTTTATATTTGCTGCTAAGCAGTGTTGTAAGGAGCCAAGGCCATAACTCTCAGCTAAGGGCCCAAGGGGATGGGAGGGAACAGAATGAGGACAGCTGAGTTAACTGGCCAAAATGATGTTCCATATCATATGGAAGGAGAGTTTTGAAAGGGGTGGGAGTTCATCTGTGGCTCTTCCACTCGCTGAGGGGCTAGTGTAGCATTGGGGGGTGGGGAGCAATCACTTGTGCATCACTTGTATATACAGCCATAACTATTATCCTTTTCCTTTTCTCTGTCATAGTAAATAGCTTTACCTCAACCCACGAGTTCTACTTTGTTTTTTTCCCATGCTCTCCCCATCCCACCAGGAATGGAGGAGTGAGCAAACAGCTGTGCAGTGCAAAGCCACCCACCAGGCTAAACCACAACAGGAACCCACACTGCTCTGTGCCATGGAAGGGCTGAGAGGGACAGGGAGCAAAGCCCAGTGCCAAAAGGAGGCTTTGGGAGACCTTCAACGAACCATGGAGCACCTCCTGCAGTGCCCCCAGTGATGGGCTTTGGTGCCCATTGGTGGTTTGGTGATGTCCCCGCCTGCCAATGGGAGCAACGTCTCCAGCCCTAAAGCAATCACTACCTTAATGCTGTCAGAGAAACCCAATCTGTGCAGGGTTTTGCTGCGATGATTGAGCCTGAAATGTTGTCACGTTCATCATTAATCTATTTTTTCCCTTTCTGTAACTTAGCCTGCGATGAGCAGACTCTGTAAATGCTTGATTTTCCAAGAATAAATTACAGTTTCATAAACAGTATTTTGCTTTGCTGCTCAATTTGCAAGTGAAATGACGCCGCTTGCTTTGTTCACAGGATTTTAGCCAGCACGAACAATGCCATCCTCCAGACTTTTTTTTTTTTTTAACCCTCACATCATTTCTGTATTTGCTATGGCACAACTGCACGGAGCCACACACAGCATACACACCAACCTCGAGCAGCCGCAGGGACACGTGTGCCCACAGAAACCCACATATGTGGCTCTGGATGCATGGAGTCGCAGAACATCCCGAGGGGGAGGGGACCCCTAAGGGTCACTGAGTCCAACTCCGGATGTGCAGAGCCCAGCACTCCCTAAAAGGAACATAAGCCTTCAGGGTGGAAGCAAATTCAGCCCTCACACGTGGGTTTAGGGATAGAGACTTTCTGAACATGTGGTGATTTTGGGGCTGGGGTTTTGAGTTTGGTTCTATAGGATTCAAAAACAAGGAGGAAAAAAGAAGAGGAAAAATCTCTACAGGTGAGAGGCTGACTATTACCAGATTTGGTTTACAGCCTCTGTTTTCTCCCAGGCTATTTCTAATGTGCACTGTTTGGGGGAATCTCGGAAGTAAAGCCCCTCCCTGGGAGGACAGCCGCAGGCACTGGGAGATTCGGGATTCCTTGCAGTGCAGCACACAGACCGGCTATGGCCATTGGGAAACAGAACGTCACCTTTCAGCCCACCCCACCACCAAGTGCTTCCAAAAGGTGACTGTAAAATCCCAGAAACAGAAACCAAAGTGCAAAGAGAAAGGAAAATCATGAGGCTGCCAGCCACGGCCATGGGGACCCGGGAAAGGCGAATGGGGGACTTTGCAGAGCCGCCTCCTCCCCCTCCCCGCACCTCCATCCGACAGCGTTCCCAAAAGACCAAACACCTCTGGTTTCCATGGCAGCCTGATTTTCAATGAGCATCACTCAAGTCCTAACCGGAAAGAAAGTGTTTCATTAATGCGCACAGGACACGGCGGCATCTCCCCGGGGCGACAGCGTCCTTCCCCCGAACCTATCGCACCTTCTGCCCATGCTGGCATTTTATTATTATTATTATTATTCAATTATTTTTGCAAATGGACTTGCACCATCCGTAGTGGCTGTCCTGCACAGCCCCATCCCCACTGCTCTGTGTTGAGAAGCAGCACAACTATCCATTAAGACTCAATGCCCAAGCTCCAAGCACCAGAATCTCTGTATTTTCACCCGTGATGCCGCTCACCCTACGCGTTGCTTTTTAACCAAAAAAGTGCATTATTTTCTTAATTCCTAGCAAAAATAAAGGCAGCAGAGCTTCATCCCCGCCCAGCTGCAACTCCCAGAAACACCCCAACTACTCCTGGGAGGAGCAGACGTGTTAGAAGTCGGTAACGTCGTTAAGTGAATATCCATAAATTATTTTGCTGTGTAAACAGTATTAATATCGCACCTTCCGCCTTCAAAAGGCATGGATTCATTACACAGCCTTCCAGAAGAGCCCGCGCAGACTTTCGATTACATCCAAACACAGCGGCGTTATTAAACACCGGCCATATATTTATTTTAATAGAGCACAAAGCTGGGCTTTGGCCACCCCACAGCCCCGCACCTCAGCACAGCCCGATCAAACAGAGCTAATGTGTGCAATATATCTTGGGTGAGTAATATACGGCCACATTTCCTGCTCCATTTACTCAGTTTTAACTACACCTGACCTACTCCTATCCTAATAGGAAACGGCTGCTCTTCTCTTTGCCCCGTCCTCCGCACATGTTTTTCTGGTAACGGTCAAACCTCAATCACTTCCCTTTCTCCAATAGTTTGGCACCAGCTGCCCGGTGATGTCCGAGCACAGCAAGTCCTCCTTCAGGAGCTCCAGCCTTGCTCCTCTGCCCCGCGTCCCATCTCCATCCCACGGCCACGGTGGGATGGGTTGGGTTGGACTTGGAACTCTCTTCCAAGAGTGATTCTATGATCCCGTGCTGTCCCAAAAGTGAGCGTTGAATGGTGGAGTGTTTTTGGCAAGGACAAAGTCCTGGGTAGGAATGGGGAACAACTCTGCTCCTAACGCTGTTTTTCCCCCTGCTGAGCTTAGCTCGTAGCAATGCAGAGGAGGATTTAAAGCTTCCTGAGCAGCGAGCTCGCATGGCCAATTTGACCAGAAAATGTGCTTGATTCACAGCACGGGCTGTGTTTCTTCAGCCAGCACTGAGAAATCACAGCTATATTTCATTATTGTTACTAATTGCTATAAAGGATTATGGGGAGGCGATGGCATGGGCAGAAAGAAATATACACCATTTGCTGCGTACTGACCCTGGAGAAAATTTTCCAAGCTTGCTTAGGGGTGCAGAAATTGGTGCAAATAAATGAGCAAAAGCATTTTCTGAAGGAATTAGTGCACGGCACAAGCAAATTGCAGCAATTGTCTCTCTCCTTTCTAAGTGCTGAATTGCCTCTATAATTCCCCATCATTTAGCTGCATAAATCTCGCACAAATAAACCAGCAATTTGCATATGGGCAGAAAAGAAATTATAGAAACACGAGTAAAGAAGTTATATTTTTCCTGCTCGAGATGGAAATAAATATGCATCGCTAACTGCCTAAGCTGTGTTTGGTCCCAGCCTGGAAATCAAAATTTAGGAAACCCGTTAATTTTCAATAATAAATACATATCAGAGGATGAAAGAAAAAAAATAAATCATGCGGGGGGATGATGCAAGCCATAGCTGCATGGCTGCTGCTGCTGCTTCCTATGATGCCAGGGTTGGGATTGATGTGGGGCTGCAGGCTTAGCAGAGCCCCCGATTAACTCCCTGTGTGACTGATCTCATTCGGGAATAAGAGGGTGTTATTCCCAAAACACCATAATCCTCTTCCAAACGACTTAATCGCATTTGGAATAATGTGATTTGCTTCCAAAACGTTCGTATAGGGAAAAAAAATTGAGGGGGTAGAGGGGGGAATCAGTGCTGGTCTTTGGAGGGCTCATTGCACTGGTGGGAAGCTAGAAGAGAAGTTGATTTCACCAAGAGCAGCGTGGCCCCTTGTGTTACCTGCAGGGTTAGGTCCTCCCGGTTTCACGGCACCATTTCCCTCTCCCCAAAACCCAAACTTCCTCCTCCTCAGGAAGGGGAACAAGCAGCCATTAGGGATGAAAGCACGAGTTTCGCCATCATTCATCCATTAACTAATCACTCCTCCTGCACGACACACGCACCAATTCATCATATGTGATCGATACCTTCCTGCACGCCCCGGGATGATGAACATCCCCACTGATATTCAAAAGACCTTGAGAAAACGGGGGCAGCTCCCCAAGCACGGGTCAAAGAGCTGGGACTGAAGTGCTCTGTAAGATGAGACGTTGTCCCAGGATCTCTCTGTACGGGACAGAGGAATCAATTTGGTTAGAAAGCTTCTTCTCAGCATGATGGAAGATCTGAGGTCATGCAGGCGCTGGAAGTCCAGTTGGTCTCATATGGTTGTGTGGACCATCAGCCCAAACACCTGGTTCCTCTTTGGGGTGCAGATGTGCCCTGCTCGATCCCATGCCAGAAAAAGAAAGAAGCAACCCCAGTTTCAGACACTGGAGAAGTGAAAAATGAACCCTTTGAGTCAGAGGTTTGTTCTACAGAGCCCCTCATTTTGCCCTTAAGAAGTGCTGAGAAGCAAGAAAGCTCCTCCAGCAGTCGTCTGGTTAAAAATAATTGCTGTCCAGAATTCTCTGCCTGACAGAAGTAATTAGATAACAGGGCCCTTATAAGCTGTTGTTCCCTACGAGCATATTTTAACAGGCCTTCATAATTTGACTTTTACATCTTCAGCATCCCCATCTACTCTCTCCCCCTGTGATGGATTTATTTCTGAAAACCACTGTGTGATTACCCATCCACGGGCAAGGAGCTGCCCAGGATAGTGCCGCATTCCCTGGTACCCAGAGGACAAGCACAACACCATGGTTAAACCCTCTGGAAAACTCACTGGTAAAAATCAGATCCATTCTTTGCACCGATTGGAAATGAC
>JAOWBP010004028.1:15286231-15299785 GCA_028571105.1 Tragopan temminckii | reverse complement strand
ATCTCTGGAAATCCATTTTGGATACAATCTATTCCTTATGCAGTATATGCCCTATTGCATCTAAATGGAAAGCAGGCATGAGGCCGTGCTAGGAGCGTGGCAGGGCGTCAGGCTGCTTCCTTACCTACCTGCCTCACCCCAGGCTGCAACATCACCTGCCCCATGGGTCGCGTGAACGCCGACTGCGATGCATGCATGTGCGAGGATGTGACCCTGCATGGAAAGGTCTCCTTGGAGGATGGTTCACCCGCAGACAACGCCCGGGTCTACCTGCAAGCCAACAATCTCAAGCTGTTGACGACAGCTGACAATAAGGGCACATTTAGGATTCCTGGGGTCTGTCCCGATGGCAGAAACACCCTCAAAATAAAGAAAGCCAAATACACGACCGCAGCCATCACTGTACCAGAGACCAACAGGAAGAACCTGGCGCTCCAAGTGCAGCTGAAGAGATCAGGTAGAATCACAGAGATGGGGAAGCCCAGCACCTCTAAGAGCAACTAACAAAAATAAGAGTAATGACGATGTCTTTTCTCCTCCTGCAGGCAAACCTTATGTTTTCAAGAGCCCTGATGACAAGGCGAGGAGAGTGGGGCAGAGCGTGTCACTCTGCTGCAATGCTGTGGGGACTCCGGCCCCAGATCGCTATCTCTGGTAAGGAACTCCCATTGATCCCACACCAACTGGCAGGAGGGCAGAAAGCTGGAGCAGTGGGCCCAGGGGAACCTCATGAGGCTCAACAAAGCCAAGGGCAAGGTATTGCACTGGGCTGCAGCAACAACTGCTATCAATACAAGCTGGCTATAAAAAGAAGTGGACAGACTTCATCAGGGTCTGATGTGAGAGGACAAGGAGAAATGGTTTCAAACTAAAACGGGAGGATTGCACTGGATGTAAGAAAAAAGTTGTTTACAATAAGGGCTGTGAGGCACTGGCACAGGCTGCCTAGAGAGGTGGTGGGTGCCCCATCTCCTGGGACACTCAAGGTCAGGCTGGACAGGCTCTGAGTACCTGATGGAGCTGTAGGTGTCCATGCTCATTGCAGAGGAGTTGGACTAGATGGTCTTTAAGGGTCCCTTCCGACTCCAACGATCCTACAAATTTTGTTGATTTGTACCTCCTTTCCATCTCCATAAAGCTGGATTGTTGGTTTTTTTTTAAGCTTAAATACAGTGAGAACCCAGTGCTACAAATGATCATTTCCTGCACATTTGCAGAGCTGGCATTTCTCGCAGGTGCAGTAATATAATCTGCAGAGGGACTTAATGGAAAAAACACCCAGACAGAAGTTTCAAAAACCTTGGCAGGCATGACTGACAGCTGTGTCTGGAATGGGTTTTAGGGGAAGCCCCTGCAACAATTTGCAGCCTGACTAGCACCCCATGCAACACAGTGGGGAGATGCTTTTAAACATGACCGCAGCTCTGAAAGGGCAGCTCCTGGGACACGGCTGCTCCATGATATAAGTGGTGTAACTGAGGCAGGAGTTGTGGCAAAATCCACACAGACAGGATCTGGGCCCTGCTCTGCCCAAGCCATGCGGTCAGGTCTCTGTCCCATTAACCATCTGCCTGTTCCTGGCAGGTACCACAATGGCTCCCTGCTGGATCCTTCCATATATAGATACAAAAACAATCTGATTCTGAAGAACCTGAACAGAGCGCAGGCAGGAGAATATTTCTGCAAGGCCATCAGTGATGGAGGTTCAGCAAAGTCCCAGCCTGCCACGCTTTCTGTAATAGGTAAGAGAAAACATGTGTGATTTGCTCCAAGCAGCAGGGGTACAGAAAGTGCTCAGAAATTACAACACATGCATGAAAGGAAAGGTGCAGGAAAAATATTCGGGTGCTATTTTACACACCCATTAGCAGATAAGCCTGAGTATGCTGGTTATCAGCCAGATACTCGCTACAATCCGGAGCTCTGGGTTTCAGATGACCTGCCAAACTTAATCCGCTGGGCAGTCATTTCTCACTGTAATCACTGCCCAGCGTGTGAATATTTCTGTTTCTTTTTTAAATCCTGGTACCCATTTAGGTCTGTTCATAGCCAGGAAGCCAGGCAGCTGCAGAGCATGTAGCTGGTAAGCAGGAGCTGGGACACTCCTGCAAAAAGCATTGCTCTTAATCAGGTGCCTTAAATTAAAGCTGAGCACCTGCTGCAGTGTAACAAAGGCCAGATGAATCCAGCTAACCAAAATTCTGCAAACCATCTGTTTTATTGCTGTAAAAGCCTCCCTGTGATTGGAAGCAACTTTTAGCTCAGAAGGTTTCAGACCACATACAGATGACTGTACAATTATTTCATGCTGCTCATTAAGAAATGCTATTCAACAGGAAAACAAGAGGCAGCCTGCAGCTCCCAGCCCCAAAGCCACCTCATTCGTCTTCCACACGACTGTTTCCAAAAAGCAACTGACTCATTCTACTACGACGTGGGCAAGTGCCCAGCAAAGACCTGCGTTGGGAAGCTGGATAAGGGACTCCGCTGTAAGGACAACATCTCCTACTGCTGTGGGGTGTCTAAGATGGAAGTGAGAGAGATCCTGTGTGATGGGTACACACTCCCCACTAAAGTTGCCGTAGAATGTGGCTGCAAAAAATGCACCGAGACAAAAATAACAGTTCGGGGCAGAGCTACAGCGGTGGATAATGGTGAGCCACTGAGGTTTGGCCACATCTACATGGGGAACAAGAGAGTGAGTATGACAGGCTACAAAGGAACCTTCTCCATCCACGTCCCACCAGATACTGAAAGACTGGTTCTAACCTTTGTTGACCGGCTGCAGAAGTTTGTGAACACAACAAAAGTTTTGCCATTCAAGGAAAATGGAGGTGCTGTGTTTCATGACATTAAGTTACTACGAAAGAAAGCTCCTGTTACACTGGAATCCACTGAAACCAGTGTAATTCCTTTGGGAGAAAAGGAAGATGATGATCCTATTGCTGAATTAGAAATCCCTCCTGATTCATTTTACAGGAAGAATGGAGAACCTTACAGAGGAAAAGTGAAAGCCAGCGTGACGTTTCTGGACCCCAGAGAACTCTCAACAGCGCCTGTGACACAAAGTGACCTGAATTTTGTAGATGATGAAGGAGATGTGTTCCCGCTCCGCACGTATGGCATGTTTTCCCTGGACTTCACTGATGAACAAGGCACCGAGACTCTTAATGCAGAAGATGTGAAGGTCCACTTGGACACTGCTCAGGTGAGGATGCCAGAGCACCTACAAGAAATGAAACTCTGGTCACTGAACCCTGAGACAGGCTTATGGGAGGAAGAAGGGGACTTCAACCTGGAGAAAAGCAGACGGCGCAGAAGAGAGGAGAGGACTTTTTTGGTTGGGAACATGGAGATCAAGGAAAGGCGGCTTTTTAACCTGGACGTCCCGGAGAGCAGACGGTGCTACGTCAAAGTCCGAGCATACAGAAGTGAGAGATTTTTGCCAAGTGAGCAGATCCAAGGAGTGGTGATTTCTGTTATAAACACAGAGCCAGAACCAGGGTTCTCCTCCAACCCCAGAGCATGGGGCCGTTTTGACAGCGTGGTCACTGGTCCCAATGGTGCTTGTGTGCCAGCCTTCTGTGACGAGCAGAACCCAGAGGCCTATGCAGCTTACATTTTGGCAAGCTTGGGGGGTGAAGAACTCGAAGCAGTGCCCTCTGCTCCCAAACTCAATCCTAATGCTATTGGGGTCCCACAGCCATATCTCAACAAGCTCAACTACAGGAGAACAGACCACGAGGACCCTAACACAAAGAAAACTGCATTCAGAATAAATATGGCCAAGCCAAGTCCAAATTCTGCAGATGAGAACAATGGCCCTATTTATGCCTATGAAAACCTGAAAGAATGTGAGGAAGCTCCATACAGCGCTGCTCACTTCAGGTTTTACAGGATAGAGGGAGATCGGTATGACTACAATACTGTTCCCTTCAGTGAAGATGACCTCATGAGCTGGACCGATGACTACCTGGCATGGTGGCCCAAACCCATGGAATTTAGGGCCTGCTACATAAAAGTCAAAATTAATGGACCCCAAGAAGTGAATATAAGGTCTCGCAACATGGGTGGGACGCATCCACGCACCATTGGCAAGCTCTATGGCATCAGGGACGTCCGCAGCATTCGGGATTCTGAGCAGCAGGATGTGTCAGCAGCCTGCCTGGAATTCAAGTGTAGTGGCATGCTCTTCGACCAAGACCGTGTGGACCGCACGCTTGTGAAAGTCATCCCACAAGGCAGCTGTCGCCGGGAGAGCGTTAACAGCATGCTCCACGAGTACCTGGTGAACCACCTCCCCATGGCTACCAACAACGATTCCAGTGAATACACAATGCTGGCACCCCTTGACCCCCTGGGGCATAACTATGGCATCTACACCGTCACTGATCAGGACCCAAGGATCGCCAAGGAAATTGCTTTGGGCAGGTGTTTCGATGGCACATCAGATGGCACCTCCAGAATCATGAAGAGTGATATCGGTGTTGCGCTGACTTTCACCTGTTCGGAGAGGAGCGCAGCAGAGCAAAGCTTATTTGAGTCCCAGAGGAACTTAGGCCAGCAGTCCATACAGGTACCACCAAGGGAGAGCCCTGCATACCAAAGGCCGGTGGGAAGCCGCCAGATCACCCAAAGCAGAATCCAGATGAGAGGTCAACGTCCTTCCTCATACTAGAGCTATATAGGAGCCTAGGTAAAGTCACTCACATTTGATTAAAAAAAAGCATCTACCTGCAAATAGCCTAATTCAAAGCAGGTAGTTGTCAGTATTTTTGAGACATTATATTCCCTTTCCCCCCCCCCTTTTTTTTTTTTTTTTTAAGTTTTATTTTTGCATTGCACCACAAAGGAAAGATATAAGGCCAAAACTGAGAGGCAGTACTTGTAAGTGAACTCCTGCCTTACTAAAAGCGTCAAAAAAATCTGAGATAAAACAACTTCACCTGATAGCCTAAAGGGAAAACTAAACACACAGATCAATTAAGTCATGTACATAAGACATCCTTCTATTCTGCATCTGCAGACTTTGCCAGCCCAAGTACTTGTACAGTAGTTGGTAATACGAAAAGGAATAAACTGATTTTCCCATACTGAATTCAACTGCAAGGTTTTGTACTTGAAATGTAAGTATTTTATTTATTTCTAGCTTGTTTTAGAACACTTGTATTCGAGCTAAACTACCATCAGCTGCATTTCTAAGAACTCACATGCTTGAGAGCACAGAGAAGCCATGTGGATTTGTAGGCTCCGCATGGATAAAATTAGTTTTCTCTTGCTTCTTGCGTGGTTTTTCTTCTCAAATAATGCTCTACAATAGGGTAGATGAATTAAAAAAAAACAAAACGCATTTTGTGTAATTTTGGCAATGCTGTATTACCTTTGTGTTTTACATGCCCAAATAAATAAACCATGTGTAGAGCTGACCAAAGAACAACTTACAAAATTTCACTTTTCAATGTGAGATTGATGCTGGGTATTGGAAAGTGATTTGGTGGGTAGCTGCTACTCCCAAGTCCAAGGCTTTGCCACAGAATACTGCAGTCAGGGAATTAGTGTCCAGCTTGCAAGTAGCACCACATCCACAAGATTAAGAGGGGCAGCAAGTGTTGGGAGATGCAGACAGGTCAGGGCAAGGGGTGCCTAAAAGGGAACAGCAGCAGAGTTCCTAGAGTTTGAGAGGATTGGGGAGGAAAAAGGCTGAGGACAGAAAATTTAGGCAACACATAAACACAGATGGCCAAGAAAGAGGTCAGAGTATGACCAAACTCCAAGAGCTCTATTTAACACATTGCCCTACAAAACCCCACAGCCTCTGCGCCACTACTTGTAGAGAGGAATCCGGGACCTCATCAGCACAGAACACATCCCAGGTTTACACCCAAACATACCTGACAAACTTTTTTGGAGCAGGTAAGCCAACAGGCCTCTGGCACTCAAATCTTCACAGACAGAGATCACAAAAAAAAGGCTCCTTTTTAATGAAAACTGACTTGAAACACATGCACCACTGTGGACTTCCCTCTCTCCTACCACTCATTCCTCTTCTACAGATATGAATACAGTCCTGATACAGGTCTGTGTCTTACCTAGAGCTCATGAAGGGTATGGGGAATCTTTCAATAGCCTTTAGCAACATCTGGAACAGCTTCTCAGGTCTGTCATGAAGCATCTTGGATATTAAACTCAGGACTGTGCAGGACTAAATGCCAATGCAGCCTGAACTATGATTAAAAAAAAAAAACAAACACAACAACAAACCCTTATAGTCTTTGTTTCCATGCAAATTGACAATTAACAAAGAGAAACAGAAAAAGACGAGCTATGGAATACTTTGGCACAACCTCTTCATACCAATGAATTTAGACTGCGTGTTTTCTTTTGTGTCTAGTCTGCTGCAAGGGCTTGGCACGAGCTGGGGCCAAAGCAGCCAGTGGGGAGCATTAGCTTAGACCTTCCCACAGAGCTCTTGGCTTGCACTGCAGACTTACAGAGAAACGTCTCTTCTCTATGCAGACAGTCAGCCAAATCCTGGCCCTGATTTCATCACTTTGTGAGTGAAGTAACACAAATGACTTCTCCAGATCAACCTAGGAGTTACAAGCAGGAAAGCAGGCTCAGGATCTGGTCCCTGTGCTACTAAGGGGCTTGCCAGAGCCAAAGGGCAGTGTTTAGGGCTCTTTGCTGTTAAACAGAATTTTCTACCTAGTGAAGTGGTGACAGCCCTGAAATTTTGCCTATCCATGAAACAGCAAGAAGCTCTCCAAGTTTCCCCAAGCTGTCCCCCACTGCAGCTTAACTTCAAGTTGGAGAAACAAGCTTATTGCAGCACTCTCTGAGTCCCTGAGCCCTCAGAAGAGACTGCTGACAGAGTACATACAAAGCAGAACAGAGAGGTTTCAAACGTGGGCGCTGAAGTACTACTACCAGAAAAGAAGCCAAAAACTACCACTCAGAGCTAATGCTTCTTCACCACCGACAACTCACCATGTCAAATAAATCAAGAAAGTTTATGTAGGAGAAAAATTACAGCACATCCTAAACTTCACCCTTCACAGCAGTTTAATGCTATAGTTCAATAATATGACTTTTCCAGTTCCTGAGTGCCTATGTTTATGGTCAGTGTACTACAGCATCCCTTCTGCAACCTGAAACCTAATGCACACTCCCACATATCAAAGGAGAGCATCAACTCCAGGAACGCAGGGAGGCTGTGACTCAGCTCCTCCCTCTGCATTAGTTTTCAGACCACCAACCTTGAGAAGCAGGCTGAAGCAAGAGGCCTTGCTCCTAAACATCCGTAGGTTTGGGGCTAATGGCAAAGAAGCTTCCATTAAGGTCACTTGGTTTCCAACCCCAGTGACCTCTCTCTCCTCTTGTTTTTAAGAAAGGAAAAATAGTACCTCTCAGAAGCTTATCAGGCTGTCAGCAACGAAGATAAACACAAGCAGAGATATTCTCGTCTGAACTCAACCTTTGTATTATTCATCGATTTTCCCGAACTTCTCTAAAAGCCTAAAGTATTACTGTGATTAATCACCTACACTACTTATTTGTATTCAGTAGAAAACAGGAATAATACGGTTTCCTAGGAAGCGGGGGGACTGGTAAGGTTTGATTATAGAACAGATGCAACCGACTGCTAGTCATCAGCATACTAGAAAATATAACTCCCTGTAACATTTACTTGAAACACAAGATGAAATAATCCCTGTGGAACACCAGAGCCCTTCTGGTAACCAAAGGTTTTGCAGTTCTACCAGCAATTTGGCTTCAGTGATCTTGAACTGAGCCCTAGCGGATGCTGGGCCTATGAATACCTCTGCTGTTTCCTCTCTCCAAGAGGACAGCTGTTTTATTTCGCTAGTATCACTTTCCAATTGCTAGGGTGGCTGTGCTTGAGCAAAACAGTAGTCCTGGGGATTGAATCACCATGTCTACGTTCCAGAGTCAACCTTGACATGCTATTCCACACCTCATCAGTGAATGCCCCATTCTTGTTTTGCCTGATCTGCAAAAATAATCAGATTTTCATTACCTTCTGGGTTAAATCCCTATAGAGTCAGGTGAAGGAGAAATTTCCAAAGAAGAATTTTGGCTAAGAGCTGCCTGGGGAACTCCAATTCCCTTTAAAGCTTCTCCACCATGTCAAAGATTTCCTCCATAAAAAAATAAATTAAGCATAATTCCTTCATAAAACAACTGGAGAAGGTTGTGCATATTCAAAGCTAGGACAACCAACAGCTAAGCTACAGCAAACTGTCTGATCTTTGATAAGCTCTTGTACAGAAAGAAATTTTGAGGAGATTAGCTTCAAAAGATATAGGAACTCTGGCCACTGCACAGTTTAGACATTATTTGGTATTAAATGTAACTGAAGAGATCCTGAACCAGATTTTTCAAGATCTTCTGCCTGCTGACCTTGTTCTTCCCCTAGAAGTGATGCAGTGAGCACCACCTACTGGGTGTCTGAGTGTATGCCTCTTCAAACTCCCTGTAAGACAGAAGGAATCTACTACCCTATGCTTCGGAACTGAAATCACCACCACCACTGGTGACTAACAGCAATACATCTCACACAAGGCATAATCTCAAACTGTCAGTAGGAGATGTACAGATTGCCCCATGCATTCTTGTTGATGCCAACAGTTAATGCAGACACTGCTAGTTGGAAGCCGGTGTTCCAGCTACCAGCAATAATGTCACCCAGCAGGAACACTGCTTTGCTCACGTCAGTTAGGAATGATATGCTCTGACCAAAGGGGTTTGCTCTCTGAATAATTTAAACACAGCAGAAGAATAGAATGGCATCTTTGGTAAAATCTGAAGTAATTTCAGAGGATCTTTCCCTGGGATCCCTACACAGTTCTTTGCTACTATGATGCCACAACAGGTCCAAGAAAAGCAAAGGAGCCTGAGTTTAAGTTAAAAGAACTTCCAAGGAATTTTGTCAGCAGTTTTAAAAAGTCTGCAGCACAAACTGCACGCTGGAGGCTGCAAGAAGATACAAAGGAATTCTCCACATAAGCCCAACTTCTACCTTACTGCTGCTTGCAGCTTTTGCCTTGCATTCACAGACATGGATTTCTTGGAGGACCATGTGTTCTAGACAACCTGTCAGAGACAGATTCATTGTTGGACCAATGGCAGGGGAAGAAAAATACTGCAGCATCCGCTTTAACAGATGCTTCTTTAGAAACATTTGAATCCACATTATGTAACACTTTTTTTTTTTTTTAGATTTTGCTCTCATCCAGTGAGTCACATTCAAGCGTGTTGTGTTCCTGTCACCTTGATGTAAGTATCATGCATTCAACACACAACTTTAGCTTTAACATCATGCCACAACTGCTTGAAAAGGCATGAATGGTCAGAAAACCCTGAAAAGCCAAAGGGACAGGTGGAAGAGGATATGGCTTGCAATTCTGTTTTTCTTTAAAGCTTACAAAATTTCTGTGCAAATGCTGTAAATTAGAAGCTAATAGAACAGTGCCTCACTAGGCCTGAATAGCTTTAGTGACTCTGCTTTTATTGCAACAGTATTCAGGAAAAAAAGAAGGAATATACTGAGCAAATAATGCTACAGCAGCTCCTATCACCTGTCTGGTCTTTATTTTGTTGCTCTTCTTAAAGTGTTACTGGCTTTTGTCTTGCTTTTCTGAAACTACATATGAATTACAAAGAAGCAAGGGAATGTTTCTAGATTGAAGGAACTGAGCACAGCTTAAGCTTGGAGGAAGTTATACTGAAAGTCCAAGAAAAAAAAAAATATTGAAAACAGTATATAAAAATAGATTTATTACCCAACAGTGGAAACAGATTTATTCACTGCCATTGGTGTATACAGAGATTCTCTTCCTTAGTGGGGTAAAAGAAATGATCATCATCAGAAATCCAAGATGAGAACAGAATGCCTGACAATAAGGTCACACATTCTGGGAAGAAAAACTTAACCAAGTTCAATGTTATTGTTTGGAATTGAAATATTTTATATTAACTTATAGATGTACTTTAAGATGTGGAAAAAACCATCTATCGCTTTATATCCTGCAACAATACTTCCCTCTCTTTCAGAGTCTTCTTTGCTGTGTTAAGTTTGAGTGTTTGAAACCTGCATTCCTGATGAACTGTTCTTGAGTTCTGCTGGAACCAAGAGTGCATATACCCATTGTAGAAGTCAACAGCTGTAAGCTTCTTCTTTAATACTACTGTTTTGATTCCAACCCAGCCCTCCTAGAAAATAAAAAAAACAACAAAGAACAGCAGTAAGCTTCTTCCATGTTTTAAATATTAGGTTGACTTACTAAATGTGTCCTGTATCACCAAGCTTACGCTATGAGTCAGAATTCCCAGTTGCAAATGAAAAGTCTGTTACTGGAAATAAAAAGCTCTTTGAGGTATCAAGTAAAAAGATTGATGCTGATCTAAACTAGGTCAGTGAATAACAATGGACAATAAAGATAGATGTTAAGTACCAGATACTGAAAACCTCATCTTTAGGGTAATGAATACAAAAACAGAAGCCTACCTTACAACGAGCTATCAGTGTTTGGGACATTTTATGGTAGAGTAGTGAGCCAGGAACAGCTCCATGGTCACTTAATACTTGATCTAGAAGCAAAATAAGATTGCTTTGCATTTTTATGCAAACAAGCAAAAGAAGTTTAAAACACTTGTCTCTGAAATATAATTACTTTGTGTTACTATTTTGCTCAATAATATTTTATCATATTCTATGTTTTATTATGCTCAAATAAGCAGGAAAGAATCAGATCAGTCACTCTCTAGCACTGCTCTCTACCTCACCCACAGGCAGCCATTAAGCCCTGCACACTTCAGTACAGCACTCAGAGCATGCAAAGCTCTCAGATTCAGAGGTGACTACAAAAATTGTTTAAGTGATGACAACAGATCTAGCTTCGCTCTTGGGAAATCACGAGGCAACAGAATTACAAGAGGATCTCTCAACTCATTACAGAATTAAAATCATCAAATCTCAGGGTTTACAGAACTATGCCTGCTGTTCTTTCATTGTCATCATGAAGCAGGAACAACCTTAGAATCTATTTCATGCTCACCTTTGAGCACAGAAATTCAGTACGCTTCTGAGCACATTAGACTGCTTTAGTTATACCAGTTTCAGAAAGCAGTACCTGTTTAGCACAATTGTGTACAATCTTCAAGTCAGTGCTTACAACACACAAGAACTTTACTTAGCAGATTAATTTAAGAGCACATACCAGCAGAACCAAGGATATTATCCACTTCCACAAAATCCAGAAGTTTAACAGTACTGCCCTTCCAAAGTGTCTGCAAAGGAAACTGGAAACAGAAGCAGATAACACACTGGGACAATTTTCATCATTTCTAGGCATTTGTCTAGTTTTTGTTGTTGTTTGCTTTTTGTTTGTTTTTTTTCCCTTTCCCTCCTCTTATGCTAGACATCCTCTGCTGGAGGACAGAAAAGAGTTAGAAAATTTACTCTTACCATACTTCCTATGGCACGATGCAGCTGAATTATTTGTGCAGCTGTTTGTTCTTCCCAATTTATACAACTCTTAGCTACAGATATTTTAGGAGCTAGGAGAAAAAAAAAAAAAAAGAAAATAATTAATATCTGATTTTAAGCCAGAGGCAGCAGCAGGTATCTAAACAATAAGAGAAAAAATAAAGTTGCATTATTAAAAAAAAAAAAAAAAGCACACCTACCAAATGTTACTCCTTCTTTTGGTTGCTCTTTTTTATTTTCTAAGCTTTCAGGCAAGTTTTTCAAAACTGACAGCAGCTGCAAAATAAATGTTATTAAAGAACATTGGGAAATCTGAGTACGTTTAGTGAAAGGAAAACTAAATCCAAGATACATAAATGCAGCACTTCTTTTTCATCAGTCAACCTTTCTCACAGACTCTAGAAAATCTGGTCACTATAAACCTTCTGAGTATAGCATAGACACAGCACAGGCACTTCTCACAATTAACAAAAATAAGTACTCTTTTCTGGATGATCTGCTCTATGATGTTAACCGTAGAACAGGCTGAAAGCTGATTTTTAAGATCAACAAGCAAACATTCTCTTCAACAAAAGAAGCAGTTGCACCGTTTCCACACAAAGCAAGTGAGTTCTTCACTGATTACAAGCAGAATAGCAATGCACAGGGACCAACACCAACAGCTTATCACACTTAAATTTTCCTCTCTGAGAGATAATACGCACAAACTCTAAATTTTGGATCATTCTCCTCCTAACAATTGTAGCCAACTCAGAACAAGATTACAAAGAATAGCTCACATGTTGAAACCAAGATACTGATCAGAGGCAATGCCAGCTTGTGTGACTTTACCATGTTTGCACCCATCTCTGCTAATATCACTTCCAACTCCTTTGTTGTACATTGAGAAGGAACAGGACACTCTTCTTGCTTAATAATTGGACCTACATCGAACCTGCAGAGCAGAAAACATACAAGCTTACAAGAGGAAAAACTTTGGTTCAACTAACAGTTCAAAACAGTTAACTCTGTTACTCACTTTTTTTTTTTTAAATAACAAAACTGAAATTTTAAACATTGGCTCACATGATGAAACGGGGAAAATGGGAATCACCTTACCAAGCAAGACTCAAGTTTCACTAACATACAATTTACAGTTCAGAAATATAAAACTTCAGAAGAAACAACCTGAAATATTCAGAAGAATTTTTTCCATACTTTCCTGAGTTCTGTTATCAAGACAATCATCTAACAAAGAAAAGACTGAACTATGATGTGTTTTCACAAGCCATCTAAGCCAGAACTTTTGCTGAAGCTAAAATAGATTATCCCTCTTTTCCCAAGTCAAGCAGTTTCCTGCCCTCTCTTACAGTAGGTTGTGGACAGCTCTGAAAACTGAAAGCTCATTCTTTTCTGTACTGTCATACCAAACCTATCAATCCATCTGCACTGACCATTTGATCTGTCTGTTCTCTGTAATAACATTAAAAATTAAAGAACAGGTTGGAATAATTACTGCAATTCTTTAAACGTATGTAATGATTTCAATATTAACCACACATTTAAAGAAGATTACTGAGGAGCAATTAATACAAAAAATATAGCATTCTGACTGTCATGACTAGGGAATAGTTTCACCAATAAAAACTAGTTTTTAAAACATTAAAAAACTAAATAATCATCACAGCAGTCTAGAGTACAAATTACACACATTAAATCTGTGGCAAGTCTCATCTTCTAAGAGCTTCAAATTTTAATATTAAACAAGCATTTAAAAAAAACAAAAACAAAACCAACAGCAACTAGTGATTACACAGAGCAGCAGCAGAGAGCTGTTTTGGGAACACACCTCTTCGGTCTTATTTCCATAACTGTTACCCCGGTCACTTTGTCACCATGAAGTACTGTGTGGACTATTGGTGCAGGACCACGCCACCGTGGAAGGCAGCTGGGATGGACATTCAGCACGCCACTGAAATGAAGTTTGAGGAGGAACAGTAACTGAAATTTATGTTAATGTGTGTGCAGCAGTACATTGGAACTACTTCAGGAATTACCTGCTCAGA
>JAOWBP010004028.1:15250736-15283996 GCA_028571105.1 Tragopan temminckii | reverse complement strand
TGCAGTGTTCAAGAAGCTAATGGCTGTGTCCTGCTCTGCAGTTTTGTTCTAACAGTGATTATAGTTTAAAGAATGTTTTCTTGTAAACCATGAGGTCAGGATAATCACTTAAAGAACTGTCTTCTCCCATAACATAAGAACAAAAATATTTTATCATTTTGCTGAGAACATTCTTTCCTTGCTTGGGATGGTGGTTTACTCATGTAGAACTTTATTTAATGCATATTGCATCCAAAATTCCTTATATATCTCAATCACGATATATCCCAGTATCTTTGACGCTAGGAATTTCTAAAATATAGCACATGAGAACCTGTAAACAATTAATATATGCCAGGGAAAAAAGAAAGAAGAGGTGGAAATAGAGGGCAGGTGATGACAGAAGGGTACAGCAGGGAAAATGAGGTTTTGTGCCACATAAAATGGTGCTGCGTGGTTTTACTCTCTCTTTCATATTTGTCCATCGTTAGGGTTTTATTTTTCCCTCTGGCAAAGAAGATGTCTCCATCTCCATTGGTAGAAGCAGAGAAGAATTAATGAGAAAGTGTGCATGAGAAAAGTAAAATAGCCAAGTGATCCTAACAGTGTCAGTTATGTACCCTGACAAAATGAGATAGCAAATAGAGAAATAATTTCCTAGTTGAGCATCAACACATAAAATTTGTGTGCTCCAGAAAGCTTAATTCTCTGTTAGCTGTGGAATTCTCTGTTACTTGTGGAGCCCATGAAAATCATCAGTTGGGTCACATTTAGGCCTCTGCGGTTGCAGCCAGCTCCTCGGGGTGTAGGGTGAAAGAACATAGCGAAAAATAGATAAACAAGAGGGTAACAAGGATGAAGGAATGGCACCTGTTCAAGAAGAGATTAAAGCAACCGGAGTATTTCTGCTTGGAAAATATGTAGGAAAGAGGCAGTCTAGCAATCTAACCATAAGTAATATGAGGCTGGTAAACAAGGAACAAATAGTTGTTGCACAATAACTGTGAGATTACAAAAAATATTATCAGGTCCCTACTGGTATCATGCTCCACAGGAGAGGAAGCAGCGTTCCACACAGTGCGTAATCTGACCATGTAAATTATCTCAGATTCTGAGAATATTCAAGGTTTCCAGAAGCAGAGTGAGCAGTTCACAGGAGGAAGGCTCATGGACCGGCCCTGCGGTGCCAGCTTACCCCTAAAGCTTGCTCTCATCACTAGTGTTAAGCTCTTGCACGGACCAAACTGAAGACAACATTCTGTGTTGTGCAGGAGAGTACCAGCTCCCTGGGTGAACCCTGTATTTATCACCACCACTTTGTG
Organism: Tragopan temminckii; assembly: GCA_028571105.1. Taxonomy (NCBI): domain Eukaryota; kingdom Metazoa; phylum Chordata; class Aves; order Galliformes; family Phasianidae; genus Tragopan; species Tragopan temminckii. The sequence goes on along the minus strand of JAOWBP010004028.1, from coordinate 15,282,695 downwards.
GCCTTCAGAACAGCCAGGAATTTACTGCACACGTTTGAATGCCCAAGAAGCTGGCAGTTCAAACCCACTGTTAGTTTCTTGCTGTTGGATCCCAACACAGTTGGAGCTGACAGTGCCAGTGGCACATTGGCAGTGTGTAAGAAGCTTCGGCTTCTGCCCGTCAAGGATCTTAAACCCTGGAGAAGTATTCTCAGTTTTGACAGTAGTTAAAGCTCCTGGACATACTGCAAGTCCATGCTGAGATTTTGCCAGACATAATGTTTCATTTGAAGTACATTTATGAAGTGGACTTAAATTCACTTCAAAATACTTACTCCCAAGTAATCCATCCTCAGCTCTAACACAACTGTGTAATTCAAACAGTCTACTTTATGCCATGCCCACAGTGTACATGAATTTTAACTGATAATTTATCTGAATGTGAATTTTTATAGCAGAATGAAAGCAACAACCTGATTGCTTTGTGAAAAAAAAAGGAAAAAAAAAAAGAAAAAAAAAAAAAGAACAGCTTGCAAATCTTACTTTCTCGCTGGATTTGAGCTTTGAGCTCTGCTTTTTTTACATGGGGGAAAAAAAAAAAAAAAGAAAAAAAAAAAGCCCTGAACATTTAGTTATTCTGTAACCAGGCATTTCAGGTCAAAGACACAGAAGGGTTCAAAAAAGATAAGCAAAATTAAAACATCAAGGTCAGAGGAGCTCTTCTTAAGAGGAGTGAAGACAAATCCAATGAGGAAGCAGAACACAAATCAATGTCCTATCTACACTTTGCTTCCTTGCCAAAGACACTGAAAGAGTCTCCAAGAAGTAAATAGATATCTCCCATTAGAGTGCCAGTGTTGTCAAGGGAAGCATGAAATAAAACACTCACTGCTGAAGAGATTGCTTCTGAGTGCCTCCCCGGAGGATTACTGGGAACAAGAGACTGCTGTAACCATAGGGGAACTGGTTTTATTTCCAGTGCTAAGTCCTAAAGGCACCTTGGCTATGAGCATTCTGCCTCTTTTTGTGGGGGACAAGGATTGAAACAGGAGCTGCTTTCCTGGTACACTGATACGTTTCACTGTCCCATGGCACCCCACTCTGGCTGTTAGGTTTGGAAGCGGTACAGCAGGGCATTGGGGGTCTCCTGTGCAAGAGGAGCTATTGGGCACCTCTTTCCTTGCACATTTTTCAAAGGAGTGGGTGAGGGAGTTTGGTTGTGTTGCTTGTGGGACCACTTGCTGGCCTGTCATTGTATGCCTGACATAAAGAAAGGCTCACAAGGATGCTTTGGAAACACCTCTCCTAGTGTGATGGCATTTTCTTAAACAGTCCACCTTGAAATGGGAAGGAATGAGAGGATGATTTACAGCATGGTGTGACATCCTGCTCTGACTTGTCTCCCTCTGAGGCAGGGAGATCTTGTTTCCCAGAGAACATGGTTCTGAGTGAGAGCTCTGACCCGAGCCCTGCCAGGCTGACAATGAACAGCAGAACATCTCCCTCTGGGGAGGATGCATGTCTGTGGGATGAAGTTTCACAGGGGCAGCCAGAGGAAACTCTCAGTCGGATGTGAAGTGGGATTCAAAAGATTAATCACTCTGGAACAGGGCTGCAATGCCAAAGACGCTTTGTTCCAGGCTGGAAAACACCCAGGACTGGACAAGCTTATGAAGACTGAGCCTATCTCCCATTAAGCTTTAGCTAAACAGTGCTAGCTGTGTGCACAAAGCTTGGTGTGCCATATGCAGCTCCATTCATGGGTCACGCAGTGCGGTGAGACTGTGTTGAAAAGGAATCATTCTTCCCAGATGTGACTGGCACAGAAATGCTACACATCAGCCTTGTCAGGCTGTAAAGCCTCTTAGCAGCCTGTTGACTTTGCTAACTCACTTACCAGTACCTGTAAAAAAAGGGTGGCACAATCTCTTTGTCTGCAAAACCAGTTGGTATCTAAGGTGCTCTGAGAGCCTCAGAATGACCATTTGCTTAAAAGAAAAAAAAAAAAAAGCCTAATATCTGATTTATCAGGACGCATTTCCTCCATGCAACTACGGCTGAGCCAGGCAGAACGAACACTATCACTTGTTTTAACCACAGGGTAACTGATTGCAGCGTCATTTACTCAGCGTGCTCTTTTAATACTGATTATGCCAATAGCCTGAGCAAATAAACTGGAAGTTCCCGACGGCTCATTCTTTGGGGAAAGGTCATTCACCCTGTGCTGTGCATGGCCCCACTAAAGAGGTGTGTTTTTTCAGGGACTGAAGCGAACCTCATCTGTTGGACTCCCTTCACAGGTGACTCAGAAGCAGAATGAATCACAGCGTGTAGCACTCCGAGAGGACAGGACCTGGTCGCCGTCGGAAGGAGCTGACGGGTGCTCGGGGAGACGTCTTCACACGGCGGGGCTTGAAGACATGGTGAGTTAGCTGGGATTAACTGCCATTCCTGGTGTTCTCGCCTGTGGCTTCATATACAGCTACTGTTCTTTGAAAGTTCATTTATTTATTTTGGTTAGAAAGCTAAGATTCTCAATCTTAAGTAAAGGCTGCATGCCTCATTTAAGAAGAGACTGAATGGCAAGGGAGAGGTGGGCTGGGATAACTCCTGCATGTAAACAGCCCTGAAAGCACTTAAAGGGAAATCTACTTTAACTGAGATTTGCTCTTTACCTTTTGACTTTTCGAAGCTTGAAAAATAGTACAGTCTGCCTTCCTGTCTCGATGTTTTAAATACTAAACATTCTTCTTGTGTTCTTTAAGTGAACTCAGCTCTCAATGTACCTTTGTATATACAAACTCATCCATTCGTTTCTTCATGGTGTGACACTGTATATCCTATATGAATCCCAAAGACAGGGCGTCCCGCTTGGGTAATATATTTGGAATAACTGACACAGCTTAACATGACCAGTTAATACAGCCAGCAGAGAGAGGGTCTGGATGACAAGAGGAGACTATTCTACAGAGTCTGGGATGTGACAAGCACATTGTAGTGAGTACTGAGGAGGGAGACCAACAGGATGGTCTTTCCAGATGTTTTTTGTTTCCATCTTATATTGCTATAGTGAGTCTCTGAGGACTTGTCATTTGCAGGGTGAGAGCAATATCTGGCTTGATAAGCGGCCAAAGTGTTAGGCCTGATAAGGATCAACATAGAAAGCACATGGTGGTTCCACAGTGTGTGTGGAAAAAGATCAGTTTTCTTGAGGTTTCATAAAATGCCATCAAATTTCAGAAATCCTAGTTTTGAGCAAGAGGATTTGGGGGTGGCATTGGTGAGTGACTCCTTGTTCGACAAGCACACACTGCATATGCATTTTGCAGGTTTCAGTGTGAAAATGCCATTTCCAAAACAAAAACAAAGATGAGATGGTTCAGGTACAAACATAAATTCAGAGCAGCACAGGCAGAATGCTTCCTTCATAGGTGCTGGCCTGTTTGTTCCTTCTGCTTCCACACATGCTCAAAATGCATGTACTGCCTCTCATTTGTGTTGCCCATGTTGTATCAAAGCTGGGAAGCACCCTCTTTCTTCAGAGGCTGTGACCAAATTCCACAGCTTTGAGTTGTCTAAGGCCTGTATCTAAGGGCTTGCCCCCATCCAACAGCGGCCAGAGCAACTGCTGAGACACAGGGGTAGGGGAGCAATGGGGAAGGCATCACCTGTGCTCTCTCACCTTGTTTGGCGATGTAGTGCTCACCCGAGCTGGGACATGGAGAGCAGAGCAAAGCATCCCCTCCGGGAAAGGTGGAGGAGATGACTTTGGAGGAGATCCAAACTCTTCAGAGTGTGTTTGATGTGGGGCTCACTGGTCCCTACTGGGTAAACTGGCGGTGCAGGCAGTGTTCTGGATCGCACTGGTCAGCCACATGTGGAGGATCGACAGTCCTGAGGGAGCTCTCCCCTGGGATGGATACAGACCTGAGAGCGCTTTGTTTTGTAGCTTTGGTGAACAAAACTTCCAAACTAGTTTGGTCAGTTCAGTGTGGATGTAAAAGATCCTTTCAATAACAGGAGTTTCCTTTAAAGGCTTTTACCTACTTGTCCTGCTAATACAAGATAAATATCCATCTTCCCAAGAGGCGTCTTTTAGCAGTCTTCTGGAGTGTCCCTGCTGTGCAGCTGCTCAGAGGTGTCTCTCAAGTTGAGAAACACCTCAGGAGAAAATAAGCAACAAGTACGTCAAATATTCCTACTCAAGCAAATGATTAGACAGAAGCCTTGCACAGCAAGATTTAATGCATTCAGGTGGCATTTCTTACAAGGGTGTAGCAGACTTATAAGTTGGTTTCGTTGGCACCAGCACTCCATTTCCTCCTTTCTGGCGAGTGAGCTGTGTGAACAGCTAAAGCTTACCTGGACCATGAGGCTATTGGCATACCTAACTGCTGCAAACAGTTTTATTTGTATATTCTGAAGCGTAACATCAAAGCAGACCACGTGATACATTTCAGAGTCCTGTCCTAAAAGCATCGCTAACAGGAGATTTTCTGGCAGCAGGGAGCAAGCCTGCATGCATGATTGGCTATAAACTGTGGACTTTGAATTGTGAAGACATTGAGAGTGGGGGGTGGAAATAGGAGCAATCATTAGGTCTATAACCGATAGGACAGACGCTTGCCCAAGGAGTCAGCAGGAGCGTTACTGACACAACTGGCGCTGTGGAACGTGCCTGTGAGTGACTTCCAGGGAACAGCTTCAGTCAGCTCCTGGCCATGCTATAAATACAATTAAAAGTTGTGAGTATCAGACAGCCACTAAAGTCCAGCCTTCATATAATAATTAATCGCCTGTGGGGCCAGTGTGTCATTCACCTATGAGTGGATGACAATTCAGATAAAGCCAGTGAGCAGAGACAGCATCTCTACTGCCTTGTGGCTGAGCAGTGGGCTGAGTAGATCCAACATTTCTGGTCTCAAGAGGACTTAGAACGGACAATTTTCCTTGCCTCTGACTCCATTCCTTCCCTTGGCAGTCATTAGGCTCCAGGCAGTATTCTTGGTTGTGCTAGCTGCACTCAAGGTGTGCTTCTATGGGCTATGTGGACAAAACTGCCCAAGCTCACATGGTCCTGCCTGCCTCACGGACTGGAAGGTGGCAGAGATACAGTCAGGCTGGGTGGGATGGGACCAGGGAAACTAAAAGTCTTCTGCTCAGATCATGGCCCTCTAAGGGAGGCTGAAGAACTACATTGGACAAGCAGCTATAAAACCTGGACTAATGCCACTGACAAATGGGGGACTAAAGGTCAAGGAATTGCTTTCTGCTTCCCGTATGAATGGGAGATACCTTTGCCTCAATGGCAAGCAGGCTATTATTCCTCTTGAAGTTGAGCCTTCTTCTCCCTCATCCCACACCCTTATGAGCACAGATTTGTTTAAAAGATTATCATTTCTACTTGTACTTTTGTCTCATCTTCTGTAGAATCAGAAGAGAAACACAATGGCCCACTGTCTGCACTCCTTGTGCGCAATAACTCATGTAACTTCCAGGGCTCTTGGTGACAGGATCTTCACCTCCTGCCTTTCTCTCTTTCCCAGGCATCTGCACACTGAAGAAACACTGGTCGTGATCCACCCCAGTTGCACAGACAAATATGAAGTTACTCTGGATAATCTCATTTTTTCTGCTACAAGGTAGAGTGTTAGCTTAGAGGACAGTGGGGTGGGTGAAGTAGGTTACATTTGCTAGGGCTGTGTCTCTCTATGGACTCACCCCTCCAGGCTCAGCAGGGGTTACAGCATAACATTGTGTGCAGGGCAGGCTCACAGGAGCTGGAGGCACCTACAAGTGTTTCCAGCGTTGTTGTATGACCTTACAAACACCTCACTGGCTGAGGGCAAACACCTCTTTGAGTGTGCAAGTGTAGTATCATAGCAGAGGCATGCATACATGGACCTCACCTGTCTGGAAATAGATCTTTTCCATCTCCAGGATATGGGCCTCTTTTTCTCACAATATACCATGAGCAGTCGGGCCTAGCCATGAGGAAGTCTGCACCCTAGACCTTTGCTCACAGCAGTATTGCATCCTCTTTTGCACCAAGGAAGACACCTGACTGTCATGAGGGTGACACACGAACTACGTGTGGGTGTCCACACTTACATTCTGATTTCTTTGCAGACACTGAAGCTTTCCTGCTGCAGAATGCTAAAATCAAGCAGTGTTTACAAGCCAGCCCAGTGGATGGGAATGTATTGCTGTCGGACTGTAATTCAGCATCAGATTTCCAGAACTGGTTTTGGCAAGGAGATTCTTTGAGGAATCACGGTACACAGAGCTGCCTCTCTGTGGTGGAAACTAACAGAGTGCAGACAAGTCCTTGTGACAGCATGGGCTTCACGGGCTGGGACTGCTCCAATTCGTTGCTCTTTCCTCTGGACAACAGCCAGAGCTACCTGGTGGCAAGCAGAAAAGGAGTCACGCTCGATAATGTGAGAGGTCTCAAGGCTCAGTGGCAAAGTTCTACAGAGAAGACTGTGTGCAAGGAGAAAGCAGGTCAGTGCTGCCCATGGGGCCCAGTGCACACACACTGCTGGGGAATGTGGGAGGGCAGTGAGCATTCTGGGGTCTTTCCAGCTCTGGGTGCTCCACTTGGGACCTGCAGAAATGCATTCGCCAAAGATGCTCCCTACTTTCTGAGCATATGAAATGAGGCTGTGCATCAGAGCTTCATTCTGTTTGCTTGAAGAGATGTCATGGACAACCCTGGGAGCGAAGGGGAAGGCTATTTTTTACCTGCAGTGAAAGACCAACATAGCTTTCTGTTCTTTTCCTCCACAGCAGCACAATACAGCTACTTACCTGCAGCCCTTACCAGCACACATGTGTATGACCACACAGCGTACAATGCTGACCTTGTGCTGGGTATGGAGCCAGAAAAGCTGGAGGAGCTGCTGTGGTTCTTCCGCAGAGAAGACCGTAAGTCCCATCGATGTTTTTGGGCTTAGAGTTGACACAGAAATGTACATTGGATGTGAACCCTCCTGCCTAATTGAGGCGCCTGAGAGATTTATCTAAGGGGATTATTTACCCCAGAAATACAAACCCTCAGTTTCACCTCCAGGAGAGGTGGGACATGCCTGAGGCCAAGGCACAAGGCCTTGCTGTGATATGGTTTGGGGAGCTGTGACAGGCAGGAACCAATTCTGCAATTCTCCAGCCCAGTGAAGGAGGGTTGGCTGAGATTATCTCCAAAAACAAGAGCTGGGGGCTCTGTTCTTGATGCTGAACACCTCAGTCCTCAGCCTGCAGCTGAGATATAGCAGCCAGGGTGTAGGGATTCTTGAGGAAACCTGGCTGGGCTCTGCAGGCCACACTGCTCCATGCATACCAACACTGCCTGTTTGTGCTTTCCCCCAGCATCAGCATGGAATTACTCCATCCTTGCGCTTTCCTTTGCGGTCACAATTTTGGGTTTTGTCCTTCTGGCCATTAACATTTCACGGAACAGGTAAGTCAGGAGAACTTAGGGGTCATTTGAGGTGTGGTGGTGCAGTAAGAACCTCAAATGATGGACAATTCATTGTAAAACCTTGCATGGCTCCTTGCTCTCCTCACATGCCACTCAGAACAAGGCACTTTGCTTCTCTGTGAATCCTTAGTAAAGCATCTGTCAAAGCATTGTCTAGCCCAAGAGATGTGTTAGCAGGAAGATGCCATTAAATATGTATATTTGATGTGCTCTCCTATAAGAACAGGAGCACTCAGGTACTCAAGCAGGACTTCCCAGCCATCTGCATTCCCACAGTTTTTCCCTGTGCTGTCCCACTGTACAACAGTCCTGCAGCTGAGGGATAACTCACTGCCTTCTAGAGTGAGAAAACATACACCTGCATCAGGGCTTTCATCTTGAAGTAAGAGCAACAGAGATGCTGCAGGTCTGCCCTGCCATCCTCTGATTTTAATGGTGGCTTGCTGGGCGTTAGTGCCTTACTTTAAGCGATGTGATGCACTGTGTGTTCTTCAAATGTAAACACTGTGACTGTGTGTACCCAAACACTTGAGACCACTTACATGACACAGTGCAGCTGGCAGGGCTTCCTGTAAGCAGCTGAAGTATTCCCAGTGTTGAGCGTGCAGAGAGATGGAGGGAGCAGTCACCTCGGGTAGGCACGCACCTCAAATGTGGGCCTGGCTCACTGCTTCACTCCTTAGTTCCTTTTTATGCCTTCCCTGCAGGAAAAGGAAGATCCACATGTATAAAGAAGCAGCACAAGCTGCCCAGAATTCTGAGTTGGAAAGCAAGCAAGCCCTCCTAACAGTGCCAGAATACAGCCCGGAAAGCCTGCAGAAGCCAGAGCCGCTGCCACAGGATGAGAGACCGGGAGAGGTGCTGGTTCAGTGGAAGGACGGCACTGTCACCACTCTGTACAGAGAGTCGGCAGAGGATGCCATGTAACAGCTGATGTCAAATCGCCTTAGAGCAGTTAGGCCCTAAGGAACCTACCAGAATGTCTCAATTCACAGCGACTGAAGATCAAAAAGTTGAAAAATTTTAGCCTGGGAAAAAAAATAAATAAATAAAAGGGAAAAAAAAAAGAGAACAGCAGAGCTGTGTCAGTAGAAGTGGCTCAGGTCTCAGAGGCAAACCTGTGCCTCCCCACTGCAGCCTCGTTTGGCTGATCTTTACACCCCTCACTCAGCTGCCGCCTGCTGGGGTGGGAGGAGAGGTGGGGACTCACAGTCAGCCAGGGAGCCTGCCCTCACCTGCAGACATGGAAACACTGACACCGAAGCAGGGGAGTGTTTGTTCTTTTCAAAAGTTACCTTTATTAAAATATTTTCCAAAGTGCTTGATCAAAATCCCATATTGAATCTCTATATATCACTCTAGTTGTATCTATATGAATATATGTACAAAGATGCACACGGATATCTTACTCTGTGGATAGGTGTGACTCTGGGGAGGAGCAGAACGTTCACCTCAAGGAACACGAGCACACAGCCCCGGGCCTTGGCACAGGCAGAGCCTGCTCATGGCACACAGCACTCTGCGGTAGGATCTGCTTCACACCCTTCACAGGGCACGCATGGAGGCCGTGAAATAACTTAAGACATTTGGAAAAGACAACAGTTTTTTTAAAGAAAAGCTTTTAAGAATGTATTCTGGTCGGTGAAGCATCTCTGCTTTGCAAAACCTTTCAAAAGGAACACTGTCCTGTAAAAATTTGGTTAAAAAACCAGCTGTTTTGGTGTTACTTACTTCAATGCACAGGGACCAGTTTTAGGGTACCTGAGGCCTGTAGTCAGCTGTGACACGATCCACATCTTTCTCATTTGGAGGAAAAAAATAAATTCTTCCTAGTTATTGCTTGGTGAAGGGACCCATGAGACACAGGTGTCTCTGTGTTTGATTAAGGAGTGGTTCACACTCCCTGGGCTCCCATCCGCCTGCTGGTGCGTGGTCCCATTCACACATGGAAGCCCGAGCAGCCGTGGACAGCATGGCTCTCCAGCAATGCTTCTTGGCTCCAGGTGGAGCCCAAATCCACAGATAAATCACCCAGGCAGGGCTGTGCAGGAGTCAGTGGGATCAGGTCCCCATTCCTGGTGCTACCAGCCCCTTGCAGAACAGGGAAGGGATGCACCTCAAAATATCTTGAAACCTTTTAGCAAGGTGAGCGTGGGCGCTTTTCTTTTGCTTTGAGCCCGCGACGACTTGACGGTGACCAGCTTGGCTTGGGCCACCGAGGGGATCTCCTTGAGGTTGACAGTAGACAGAGTGTTGATGGTGCAGCTGGCCAGGCCGTGCCGGGTGGCCATGGCCAGACAGGGCTGCTCCTCGGCAATGAAGAGAGGTCGCAGGGCTGGGCTGCGCTCTGCCTCGCGCCGCAGCTCCCGCACCGCCTGGTGGAAGACGTGCTGCACCGCTGCGAAGTCCTGGCACGCCGACACCTCGTAGAACAGGCACCCAAACTTGGTGGCCAGGGACGTCCCTTCGGCTTTGGTCACCTGCCTGAGGAGAGTGGAGGGGAAAATGGCACGGTCTCACTTGGTGCACTTGGCCCATTAGAAAGGGATGAGGGGTCCTCTTGTTTTGGCAAAGAGGGGACAACAGAGAAAAGCAAGTGGGAGTGTGGGGTGTGGAGGTGATGGCAGAACCCCTTGGAAAGGGGACGGGTCTTGAGAGCAGGACCACTGGTTGAGGATCAGTGGGATGAAGGCTCAGCTTGTCAAGGTCCCATAGCTACCCCAAGGCATCCCACCAAAAGCAGCAATGGGCTCCAAGCAAGCACGCTGCCCCATTGGCAGTGGGGCCGTTTCCCACTGGGAAAAGAAGGGCGGTGGGTACCTGTACTGCTCCATGTCCAGCTTGTTGCCCAGCAGCAGCACGGGGCTCTGGCGCTGGCAGCCCCGCGCATGCTCGGCGAGGACATCGAGGTAGAGGCCACAGCCCTCAAAGCTCCTCCTGTTGTCGATGCTGTAGACAACGAGGAAGGCATTGGCCCAGCGCAGGTAGCGCTCGCAGTTGACGGGGCCGTCCTGGGGATGAGAGGAGCAGGTGAGCGTGGTACCGGGCCACCGTGGCACCGGCACTGCTCGGCCCTCACCTGGTCGGCCGTGTCCATCACCTTCAGCAGCACGGGCTGCTGGTCCACCAGCTCCTCCGAGGCGTAGGTGTCCTCTGCAAGGCAAGGGTGGCTCTGAGGATGGGTTGTGCATCCCCAGTGCCAGACAAAGCCCGGCTGAGGTGTCATGGAAATAGCTCAGCTTCTGGTAAGGAGCATCCTCTGCTGGGGGACACACTGTGCTCCTCCCGACAGCGTCGTTTGGGAAGGATGCAGTGGGGACAGGCCTGGCTGAGAGCTGCTTTCTCCCACTGCATGCAGAAAGCAGGGTGGCATATTTGTTCTTTCCACCTCCTGACACCATTTGGTAAGAAATCGAGCCCCCAACCGCTCTGAACCACCCTAACCACGGCCTCCCTAACCTGACAGGGTTCATCTCCTTGAGATTTAACCCCAGAATCTGCTGCATTTTTGCAAGCGGGGGCTGATTGCTCTCCACCCCCACCACGGGCTCCAGGACGGTCATCACCCCCTGGCTCAGCCCTTATCTCAATGCCACAACCCAGTGAGACACGGCAGCCAAGGGCTCAGCATGGGGCTGAGCACCATCACTCAGGCAAAAGCAGCAAGGCCTCGCTTTGGGAACCAGGAGGGCTCCTCCATTCCACTCCTGGTGGGTGCCTTTTGGGGAGGTTTTGCCGTGGGAAGATAGCAGAGCCGCTGTGAAACTGAACAGAGGATTTTTCCTTCTTTCCTAATAGCGATTAAGGGCTGGAGCCACTTCCTGGACGGGCTCCATATCTCCTGAACGTCCCCGATAAATCATTTACAGCTCTTCACTGCAGACTGGAAACAAGCCCAGGAAAATAGTTATTAATTACTCAAACAGAGTGAAAAAGAAACTGCCCAGAGCCACTCCACGGCACCACACGGTCCCCAGGGACACCTGCAGTGCAGCACTCCCCATCTCTGCCCAACACCCCAAAGAGGGATGGAGGGCCACACCTAAAAGGGGGTCACATCTGGCAAGGGGATGCAAGGAATCACTGCTTCCTCTGGGACGCGGCTGTTCTCACCGCTGTTTTGGGTTGAATTCAGCCCTTTTGAAGTTTCTCATGTCTTTTGGGTTTGTTTGCTTGTTTGTTTGTTTGGTGTCTTTTGTTTGCTTGCTTTGCTTTTTGGTGTCGTGTTGTTTTTTTTCCCCCCTTCAGATGCCGTACTCGTGGGAAGTGTGGGAGATGGGAAGCAGAGCACAATGGGGACATGCAGGGAAAGCTGGGGTACAATAACTGGGGGGAAAAACGCCTTACCCAGGTTGGGGTCATACTCGCTGATAAACCTCTTGGTGAGAAACTTCACTGTCAGCGCTGCAGGAGGCGGAGGAGGATGGCATGGTCACCCCACTGAGCAGCATGCTGTCACCGGGATCCCCTCCCATCGCCCCACACCTCACCCGCAGGCAGCAGTGAGGCCGCTCACCCTTCTCCCATCTGCCTTCCACCCCTTTTCCCAGCCCAAAAGCAACTTTTTTCCCCCAAATCCTGTCCACTTGTCCCACGGCTTTCCCAGAATTGCCTCTTGTTGTTTTCTTTGCACTAAAAAGAAAGCCATTCTGGGCCAAACATCTACGATTTGATGATTTTTAGAGGTTTTCACCTCACCAGTGGGGCACAGGGATGGCCTCTGGGCACCCACTTTTGGGGACCCATGCGCTTCTCTGCAGGATTCATGCAGAACACAGATCACACAGGTGGAAACACTGCTGCTACCCAAAAGGTCCACAGATAGCCATTAATATAAATATACATCCACGGGAATCACATGCAAAACAAGCAAACGCAGCCACAGCCGTGCACATGACCCAGGGGGCTCTGGAACGATTGCAGAGGAACTTTTTCCTCTCCTAAACACACAAAACCCCATTGTCGCAGGGATGCTGCCCGGCACCGGGGCAGGGATGCTGCAGCGGTGCCAATGCTGGAAGCAGGAGCAGTGCAGGCACCCGCGGCTCCCGAAAAGCCATGCAGCAGCTGCGGCTCAGCGCTGCTCCCACCTGACTTTCCAGCCCCCCGGCACCCCAGGATGGCCACGTTGCACTCTGCCACGGGGCTCTGCGGCGGTCGCTCGGTGCTGACCCGCGGTTTGCCGAACATCGAGGCCATCCTCGGTCCTGAGAGAGAGCGAAGCAACGATGGGGGACCCCATTTCCACCCCCCACCCCAGAAAGAGACAAAGCAGCGTCCCACCTGCCTCTGGGATGTTGGGTGCTCGGAGGTCACGGCGGTGCCGGGGAGCAGCGGCCCCAGTGCCGCTCGCAATGAATGAGGCAGGAGGAGGCGAGCGCTGCTCCCACCGCTCGGGTCGCAGCCAAACTCCTTGTAAGGCAAGCTGCCGCGCGGGGCCGGACTGGACACGCGTCCCCGGCCACCCTACTGCCGTCCCTCTGCCTGCATTGCCCCCGCAGCAGATTTGCAGAGGGACAGTGGCTGTATCGCTTCTGCGATGATCCCAGTGCGCCTTGCTGGGACCCCCAATGGGGACGGACTCCCCCAGCTCCCCCTGTGCTGCTCAGCTGAGGACAGCGCGCTCAGCACATCTCCCACCGGCACGGCGTGCTTCTGTCTATCCCTGTGCGCTCCCTGCTCCTTCAATACAAGATGCACTTCAGCATGGATAACGTCTGCTGCCGGCAGGGTTAGTGGGGAGAAAACAAACAAGCAAGCACAAAACCACCCTTTTTCCACCCAAAACGCATGGGGAGAGCAGAGCACGGGCAGTACTCACCGCTGCCGACCGCCCCGAGCCATCAGCACGATGGGATCCAAACCCGGGGAGGAGGTGGGAGCTGGAGGCAGCGTCGTCATGGAGATCACAGCCGTTGGGATGGGGCACCCAGATGGGGCTGGATGCGGCCCCCGCGGTCCGTGCACGGCCCCAATCCGGGGTGCGGGCGGTATCAGCGCCCGGGAGTGTGTGCAGGATATTTTTAAACCCTCCCAAAATAGTCTGTGAATGTGGAAGTCCCGGCAAGCTGTCCCGAGGGGGGACGGGATCAACCCCCCATGGGAAGGAAGGACAGCCATTTGGGGACTTATTTTGGGGGGATGGCAACACGCCCCTGCCCTACACCCCCCTTTGGATACAGGTGGAGAGTGATCCAAAGCAATCCAAAGGAAATCTTACTTCTTTCCTTAAGCCATTACAGATCTGGGAAAGCACTGCTTTCCAGTGCAGCAAAGCTTCACCCTCCTCCTGCACAGGGACCTTTTGGGGAGCACAGCACTGGCACCACTGGTGCCCCACTGCTGCACTGACACTGCATCAGCACCGTCCCCACAGAGCACACACCGTGTTACTGACCGTATACCAGGGGTGGATTCTGCCCCCATTGCTCCTCCTGGGGCAGCCCCAGGAAGAACCCAAAAAGGGCTCTTCCTGCCCTGGGCCATGCAGGGTCCCTTTCCCACGGCTGAGCTGAAGGCATGGAGATTTGCTGACATCCGTCCCCCCCTGCGGCCATACAACTAAGGGAAAAAATAGAGAAAAAATAGCAAAGCCCTGCGCTCTTCCCAGCAGGGAGGGCAGCCACGTGCAGCCCGTCCTGTGATGCCCATGGCCTGTGGTGGGAAATGGGAAGGAGGATGCCCCAACGTGCCAGCAGCCCCACAGCCACCAGAGAACCTCGCTGTGCTTTGGGACAGAGCCTGTGGAAGGGGCACGCTGCCCGCGGGGCCGATCACGAGCCGGGCTATCTTTAGCTGAAAGGATTTAGGTTACAAGCGAGCAGCCGCCGGGACGCAGGGCAGACACCCGAGGGTGGGCACAGCGAGGAGGGGCTGCCCCAGAGGCGGGCAGGATGAGCCCGGAGGATGAAGGTGCTCGGGTAGGGCCCTCGGGAAGGGTGCGGATCCGTGTGGAGGAGCAGTGCTTCTCGGTGGAGAAGGCGTTGCTGGTGGAGAGCAGCGAGTATTTCCGTGCCCTGTTCCGCTCGGGCATGAGGGAGAGCACGCAGGAGGAGATCGGGCTGGGCGGGCTGAGCGCTGCTGGATTCCTGGCCATGCTGCGCGTGCTGGCGGGCGAGCGGCCCGTGCTGGGCGGCGAGGAGACCTTCCAGGCGGTGGAGTGCGCGGCCTTCCTGCAGGTGAAGCCCTTGGCCAAGTACCTCATCCACTCCATCGACACCGACAACTGCCTCCTGCTGTACCACGCCGCCGCCGTGTTCGGCCTCCTGGACCTCTTCCATTGTGCTGCGCTCTACATCCGGGACAGCTACGCCGAGCTGGAGGAGCACCTGGGCTGCCTGCCCGCCGACCTGCTGGCCTACGTGCAGGCCCTGCTGCCCAGCACCTTCGTGGCGGTGGGAGCCCACACGCCCACTTTCGAGTTCCTGGAGGACCTCTCCAGGACCATCTGCTACCTGGACGAGGAGAGCAACACGTGGAGGACGCTCTCCTGCCTGCCGCTGAGCGCCAGCACGTTCCTAGCCGGCATGGCGACCATGGACAACAAGATCTACATTGTGGGCGGTGTCTACGGGGCCAGCAAGCAGGTGGTGGAGAGCAGCTTCTGCTACGACGCCGACACCGACGCCTGGAGCGAGTTCCCCAGCCCACACCAGCTGCGCTACGACGTCCGGTTGGTGGGCCACGAGGGCTGCCTTTATGCTATTGGCGGGGAGTACGAGAAGATCTCGCTCAAGTCTGTGGAGAGGTACGACGTGGCCTCCAACACCTGGACGTTCGTCTCCGATCTGCCGCAGCCAAGCTCGGCTGCACCCTGCGCCCAGGCCATGGGGCAGATCTTCGTCTGCTTGTGGAAGCCATTGGACACCACCGTCATCTACGAGTATGAGAGCCAGCAGGACGCGTGGCTTCCTGTCACCGAGCTCAAGCGGCACCAGAGCTACGGGCACTGCATGGTGGCCCACCGCGACAACCTCTACGTCATGCGCAACGGCCCCGGAGACGACTTCTTGCGCTGCGTCATCGACTGCTTCAACCTGAGGTCACGGCAGTGGACGGCTCTGCCTGGGCAGTTCATGAACAGCAAAGGAGCTCTCTTCACCGCCACCATCAAGGGTGACACGGTGTACACTGTCAACAAGATGCTGACGCAGCTCTACTCGGTGGAGGAGGAGGCCTGGAGGGTCAAGAAGGAGCAGGCAGGCTTCCCGCGCAGCGGCTCCCTGCAGACCTTCCTGCTGCGGCTGCCCCGGCGCAATCACGACATCGCCACGTAGCCGTCCCCATCCCACCTTGGGGTGCTCTCCTTGCATATGGCCTCAGCTCCGTGCACAGCTCCCCTGGACTCCTCTCCTCTCCTCCTCTTGCCAAGGATGCTCCACGTTGGACCCAGAGGTGACAAGGCACCCTGCGGTAGGGGAAGGGGTGGCAGGAACTGCTGTCACAGCAGCCTCATGCAAAGTGCCATGATGGGCGAGCCCACGGCACACAGGGCTTTGTGGCTTCTGCAGAGAACAGGCTCTGGAGAGGTGCAGACATATTTATTTGGACTGTACGCTGAAGGCGTGCAGCATAAAACCTGCTCTCTGCTCTAACGGTTCCTTATATCCTGGAATTAAAAGGAAAGCTGTAGAAAGCCCTGTGTTTTTCATTACTCTTGTGTTCTTTTCTCCTCCTGAAGGAAAATATCTCCTAACAGAGGACCCACATCAAGACCCATTCCTGCCTGCTGAGTGTTTTCAGCTGCAGCAGTGCTCAGAGCTGCTCACACAGTTCCCAGGCAGTCCTGAGCTCCCCAGGGAGGCATCGCCTGGGATGAGGGGACAAAGGGACACAGGAGGGGGGTGGAGGGTAAAGACCACGAGGAGTTTATCTCCAAAAACCCACACAGGAGAAAGCTGTTGTCCAGAGTGAGCAGGTTCCTCCCTGAGAACCATCCATCATGCCCATGAGTGCAATAGACAGCCGCCATCTCCTCCAAGCCTGCTTGCCAGCTCCCAACAGACCCAAATGCTCTCATTTGATCCAGAGGGTATTTTTAGGACATGGCAAACTTGCAAAAATGAAAGGAGAGGAGAGAGCATCAGCAGGGCTGCACTCAGACTGTGCAGATGCCAGGCTGCCAGGTCTCCTTGGTCAAGGGAGCTCTGCAGCCAGATAAGCTGTCTTGCTGGGACTCAGCCCCACGATGCTGAAGGTTGTCCTCAGCACCAGCTCCAGGCTTTCCCCAGGGGATGATTGGAGAAGGGCTGCCCTCATCCCCCTTGCCAAATCATAGAGTCATTACTGTTGAAAAACACCTCTAAGACCATCAAATCCAACCATCAGCCCATCCCCACCATGCCCACTAACTGTGTCCCTAAATGCTTCATGCTGCTTGTCCCTCAAGGGAGATGGGGACGAGGAGTCAACCCGGCAGCCATGCACTCATCAGACCCCAAATAATGCCCAGCTGGGCTCCCATGCCCCAGACTAGCTGTGCTCCTCGCATGAGGAGGGAAGGGAATACCAGCTGGATGCCTCAAATACTTACACTGCTGACCCTCGCCAAGTTCTCAGCATTTTCAAAACAGAGTGCATTAGAGAAGAAAAAAATCAACCAAAACAGACAAGAAAACCCAAGCTTGCATCCATGACCTTATTTAAAACACTGTATGTGCCTGTCCCCATTTGCCCTCCAACCCTGCTTGGGACAGGCAAGTAGCAACCACAGCCCCAGCATCAACCCCAGTCCCAGGAGCAGCCCCACACTGGCTCCATCCAATAGGGCTGTGTTTTCCATCCGCCTCCACTGGCGCTGCTGTAACCTCATGCCTTACCCGGTGAGGAATTCAGAGGAGCTGCTGGCGCTCGCCAGGCACACTGCGAGCATAAATCCCATCAAGTCCAATCCACGCTCCCTTCTCAGACGAAGCCCATTAACATTTTATGCTGTCTTCTCCTAACTGGAAGCAGCACTCTGTTTTAAACCATGCTAACTTGAACAACCGGCTTAAGGACTCCGTCAATATAAAGTTCAAATAATTCTGTTACTCAAGTATTTACGGCGAGCTGCTGTAAGTAACCCAAGGCCATTTAACTTGGCAGCCTCTCCCATTCCTTCCAGCTCCAAAACCACCAAACAGCACAACTTCTACCCCACCTTTGTGCATCCATTTTTCAACAGTTTGCAAGTTGGCAAAGATAACACCACAAAAAATAGATTATTACTGTAGAACCACTGAAAAATCTGGTCTTAGAATCATAGAATCAATCACCTAGGCTAGAAAAGATGTCCAAGATCATCTAGTCCAACTGTCCCCCTACCACCAACATTTCCCCACTAACCCATGTCCCTCAGTACAACATCTAAATGTTCCTTGAACACCTCCAGGGATGGTGACTCCACCACCTCCCTGGGCAGCCCATTCCAGTGCCTGACCACTCTTTTGGAGAAATTTTTGCTAAAGTCCAACCTGAAAGGAGGAGACAATGAAGCCCAACAGCAAAGAAAATAGATTTGACTTCTATCTGGCAGTCTTGGCAGGTGCTGTTGAGTGTGGCATGGATGTTCCAAGAGAGGAGTAACGTGGTTGCATCTGTGTCACTAGACTGTGGTACAGACTGTAACATAGAAGGAAGCAGAAAGATGCTGTTCGTACCTCTGCAAGCGGGGGAAAAAATATGAGCCAGCGTGAGAAGCTGTTCAGCCTTTGCACAGTGAGTGGGCACGGTGCTGCAAATGTGTTGCACCACTATTTAGTACTTGGTGTTACGCACTGCTGGCATGAGAACACCACCATTATCTGCCCCTTCCAATCTTAATGGTGTCCACTCTGCCAAAGACCACAGCTAGAGCCAGTGCAGTCTATCTAATCATAGCTCAACCTTTTGCAAGTTTCTGTTGAAGGTGACATCATCTTGGCAAGGCTGAACGTAACAAAAAGCTGCCTGTAGAACGGACTTGCCTTATAAGGACCATATCAAAAATAAAAGCTTGTATAACCAAGCAAGAGCTCTGCAGGAAAAGCAGAAATGGGTGCGCCAAGAAGAGCCTGGGAGCTCGCTGTGCAGATGGGCTGAGAAAGCACTGTGCTTTGGAGAAGGATGACTGCCCCACGTTGGCTGATTTGGTGCAAGGAGATCAGGACAAAGCCACTCCCCACGTCAGCACAGCATGGATGGATGGATCTGGGTCCGCTCTGCCACCCCATGCCCCACTGACTGCAGTTTCCCTGCCCTTTTTACTAGCAGAATAACTCCCTTGGCCATCCAAGGGAGATGTAGATCACAACACCGGTGTAAAACACTCACTCTCGGGTATGGAAAGGTCAATTCCAGGCCAAAATCTGGATGCAGATTGTCATTGTCACTCTGGCACTTGGCAAGGATGGAGGCAGCCACAGAGAGCTACACCTGTGTGCCTGTGTTTGGGAGCTGATCAGAGAGATGTGGAGCAGAAACACGCTGCATTAACTCTGCTGAACTGCACTGGGCAAGGAGATCACTTGGAAGGACACCATGGAAAATGGTAAATACTTTGGGACTCATTAGTTGTTGTCTCTGCTAGGTTGCGCCAGTTGGCATTTTCATAGGAAAAGACATTAATACTTTTTATAAGAACCCCTCCGAGCATCTTTACTCAGATAAACTACATCTGTAGCTAACTGACAAGGAAATAATGTACTTCTATGTGAGAACATCATCCATCGCTCCACTGCCAAAACAAGAGCAACGTCCCGTAAGGCAATCTGAATCTCCTGTTGTCCGTACTCAGCTGTGCACAGGAACTTCCCTAGGCACCCAGATTCTCCTGATTGCAGTGTTTGTGCTAAACCTGGTTTTGAACCATTGTCTTCACCATTTAGAGAAGCACCCTTTGAATTTGCTTAATAAAAGGCAGATGCAAGCCAGTCGTCCATCTCTCTGTTCAGATTTCATGACAATTCCTGAGCGTAAAGCCTTACATAAGACATTTTGCACTGTCCTGGGTCAAAAGTCACACATTAGCTATCTAGAGCAACCTCAGCCCTTGTTCTCTCTGTGCCCTTCATTGAGCTGTGCATTTTTCTCAAGTTTCTAATTCACACGGAGACATTAACATCTAGATTTCCCGTCACAACATTCAAACATCATAAAGTCTGCTGAGAATCTTCCCAAGAAAGGAAGAACCAATGTTCCTGCAAAAAGCACTCAGTTTTTGTAAAAATAATCAGTTCAGATGATTTATATCACGGTGTAAGAATCTGCATGTGGCTGTATTTGTAAACGTGGCCTAGAAAGGGATGGGCAGCAGGATGCATCCTGCTTTGTAGGTGCTGGGCACATTCACTGCCTCTTCATCACCAGCTCTTCCAGCGCCTTGTCCCTCTGGTTCCCACAGAGCAGGAGGACTTCTTTGATTTCATTTTGCTGGAAACCCATGTCATTGAACTGAGCTAACAAGTGCAGGAATTCAGCTGCCTGGAAGGAGAAGGGAAAGGAGTGATGTTACCGCCGGGCTGTAAGGACGCATTCACCGCGACATTTCAGCAGGCGCGGTGCAGCAGGGCCAGATAATCCCACGGGGTTGTATTACTGCTGAAGGGCACCGTGGATCCCGCTGCCAGGACAAGTGCTAACTTTTAACAGTCTTTATGCACTAAGTCTTTCTTTAGTTAATAAAGTCAGCCTCTAACTTCACTTATTCGTCGTGAAATTGAATACGAGTTCCACTCACGTGTTTGCACTGTGGAACTGTCACACCAGACTGGGGAATTTCTGTCATTCGTTGCTCCTTTCTCCTATTGCCCAGGGTGAGCCTCACCACCACAGCTCACCCAGAGTCCCCTTCTCAGCAAACCACACCTCCTGCACCAACGCAGCACCATTTCAGTGCTGAGCCTTGTACAAGAGGCAAGCAGAATCCTACAGCAGCCCAAACAGTGGGACTGCTGATGGGGGCCAGAGCACCGGACAGCACCACAGTCCTGCTATGGGATGAGGAGACAGGAAGACAGGAGGCAGCAAGCATGCCTGGGGATAGGATTCCCACACCAGAATGTCATGCTCACACAGCATGAGGTGAGTCTATTCTCTGCAAGTCCTTATGGCCACACAATGCTCTCCTGGGGCTTTGAGCCCAGTCTGCAGTCTATGTGGGTTCACTTCTTGCAGAGTGATGGGGCCTGACCTGGCAGGAGGTAGCACCAGGAGGCAGCGGGGTGGAAATGGACAAAACACAAAAGGCTGCGCTGTGCTGCTGACCTTTTTCTCTGAGTACTGGAACATTTCCATGGCCTCCTCCACCTGCCCCTCCTCATAGCCCTGCTTCAGCAGCCGGTCACAGGCACGGAGGTAGCCCAGAAACTGGAAGAGAGAACAGTGAGGGTTAATGCATCCTGATACCAAATAGGAATGGGAATAACATGAAGGGAGGATGGAAGCAGAGCAACACCTGAACTGTCTGAACACAAAGCAAGGATCTACAAGTTGTTTTCCCATTTGGTAAAGCTCATCTGGGTGAAATGCCAGGTGCGTGCTGATCTCTAACCGTATCCAGGCCAATATCCCTTTGATGCTCCCAGCCCCAGGCCCCCGCTGGACCCGTGCGAACTCCCCACATCCCCAGGGGAGGCCTGTGTGCTCTCATTACCAAAAGTAAACAGTTATTTTTGGCTTTCCTCATTGTTCTTGGAGTGCTGACAGCACAATTCCCAGCGGTCTCCTTGGAATACCACGAGAATCATTCACTGTCCAAAAAACACATGTGACAGACCATAATAAATGGGCTATACCATAGTAGAAAAAAAAGGAGATATGAAAATGTCCACCTGGAGGAATGGTGAGCAGCCCGGGGATGTCTGCAAAGCTGTGCCTGCCCCATCTGAGGAGAAGCCGATCCATATCTCCCAATTCCACCAGCACTCAGACCTCTGCCCTCCTCAGCCCTGCTGTAGCCAGGGAGGGGGATGCAAAGACCATAAAACACATGACAAGGCCAAAAGCAGTCCCTCAAATGTTAGCTCTCCTGTGGCAGAGCAAGAATTGTACAAAATGTCAGCCCTAAGGAGCGGCTTATTAACATAAACATGAGTTATGCTCTGCTCATTGGCGTTCAGAACCTGGCTTGATTTTCCCCATTATCTTTCTAACTAAAACCCAAGATCATTGCTGTATTTTCTTGCTACAAGGAGTCACTCCCCATGTTCTAGGCAGAACGCAGCCAGTCTTGGCAATCTGACATGCTGCTCAAGCCACGCACGAAATCTGTGCTGCTGTCAGCTACATGATTTTTATCATTAAAAAAAAACCCAAAAACTATCCTCAAGACTAAACAAAGCCAGTTTTTTATGTACTTTGACCTGCTTACCTCCTGGGTTCAACATGGGGCTGACTGTTCACTGGGGAAGGAGGAGGAGGTGATCCTGCTCACCCTACAAGGAGTGTGGTCAAGGGCCAGCAAGCTCAGTGCTTGGTTTTCCAGCATAGAAATGCAATGGGAAACATCCAGTGGGCATACAGGGTTGCAGTGAGCTTCTACACACCCAAAACATTGCTGCAGATGTCCCCACTCTCAGCCCCATGTGCTGGCTGTTTGGGGAGGTAGGTGCTTACAAAGCTTGCTGTCTCCCAAGGTGGGCTCTGCCAGCTTTATTTGATACGGTAAAGAAATGGAACAATTTTTGGCTACTGTCTGGTGCCACAATCAATCTTCATGTCTGAAGCTGTCACTGTCACACGCAGAAAGCTTATGTGACACTGGCAAGCAATGAAGAGCATCCACCAGGAAGATCTGAGCCTAATTTGGTAGTTTTATGCTTGTAGCAGTTGTATGCACAGCTAGGCCTTACATTTCATCTCAGATGCATGGGGCACAACAGGGAAAGATGGGAACGTCTGCTGGAGAAGACCCTGTATTTTGGCATACGAGGCAGATCCTGTATTTTGGCACATGAATCACCTCTTTGGGAGAATGGCAGCCCTTGTTACGGTTGCGTTCGGTGACCCAAAAGCAATGCTTGTATGGAGTCATTGGTTGCTCCAACACAGGAATTTGGGGTTTTGGAGAACAACCAGATAAATTTTTGGGATATTATTACAGTCCTGTGCTGACAAGATGAGCCATGCAAATGGTCACACGAACCTAACAGCCGAGACAAAATGATGTGCAGAAAATTTCCATATACGGGGGCAAGATTTGCACTAGGAGGACACTGTGCTCCATACAACAGATGGGGAAGATAGCAGCACCCGCCTGTTACTGCTCGCTGACAAGTCGAGCGCTCACTGAGATTGTATTACAGCAAAACTGCTGGCATTTGATCCAACAGAAAACCCTGCTCTGATACCAACGCAAGAAAAATAGCTTCATTTTCCCCAGTGCAGAACAAAGGAGACCACCATGAGCAAAAGGGAGTCATTCACATCACTGTGAAATATGAATTTTGTTACCATAACACTTCCCCCACAGCATCCCACACCATTTCGGCTGTGTCAGCTCCACCAACCTGCCCCAGGCTTTGCCTCCCAGTCTTCTGAAGAGTGAGGATGGCTTTGCGGGCTGGGTAGCCCAAGGCAATGACAGGCTCAATGAGGTCGCGCTCCTCCTGGCTCAGAGCTGACAGCAGGTCAGTGGCTGAATCTGGCTTGGCTTTGTGGGATGCCAGTGGTCGTGCTGGGGGCAGGCAGGAGTAGGGACTGAGGGACTGCAAGACAAGACAGAAGCTCATGTTGGCCAGTGGGGATGGATGGAGCCACCACCACAGTGCCCATGTGCAATGGCCAGTCCCCAAACCAAAAGGTGATGGTAGGCACTGGAGAGCATTGCCCTGGCACTCATCACTGAGCATCGTTGCCCAGTTTGGGCTCAGCTTTGCTGGCTGGAGCCCAGGACCGGGCGCTTTGCCCTCTCCCTCCACCTCTCCCCCACCACAAGGCAGCTCACCGGGATTGTAGGCTTGTGCTTGCGGATGGGTGGCATGGAGGCATTGGGTGCCGCAGGGGGAGCTGGCACCAGGCTTCCCATGTGAGACACCTCCGCTGCCGGTCCGAACTTGAGGCTCCTGTTGCTTCGGCAGTGCTGGGGGAGTGCTGGCGGCGTGGGAGCTCCCTTGCTTTCGGCTGCGGCTCTGTTTAAAGGATGCACCAACGCAGCCAGCTTCCTCCTGGCTGCTTCCAGCTCGTTCTTCATGTTGTTGAACAAAACCATGGACCTCCTCTGCTTGCCTGGATCTGGGCTCGCAGCCTTGTAGCCGTTCTCTGAAGGTGGCTCCAGCAAGCCGGGTGACGTCTTTGGTCGGATCTGCTGCAAGCCATGCTGGTTTCTCCTCCGGAGAATGTTCTCCTCCCTGTCATTTTCCTCCCAGGAGGTGGAGGAATACTCATCGTCCTCCCAGCACTCATCATCCTCTGAGCACCCAGCCTCACTCTCTGTGTCGGAGGCTCTTCCCCGGCCCCGCTCGGCGCTGAGGCTGATGCTGCGCCGCACCGTGCCCTCCTTCACTCTGCTCACTGCTGTCTCCTTGCCCTCAGTGGGGTCCACCAGCAGCAGCCAGCATGGTGGGGCCGTGGGAATGGCGTCAGTGTGGAGCTGCTGCCAGGAGGTTTGGTGCTGAGAGGCGGCCTCCAGCCAGTACTGCACCTTTCGCTCCAGCGAGAAGTCGTGCTGTGGGAGAGCAGTAAGAGCAAGAACACCAGTATTTACATCCTTGTGGAAGGGGAGCTACAAAGATGGGGAAGGGTCTAGGAGGCAAAACACGTGAGGAGCGGCTGAGGCTCTGGGTTTGAGGCCCAGAGGGGGCTGAGGGGAGGCCTTGAAGTAGCACAGCCCTGAGCTGACAGAGCTGACAGAGCACTGGGACATCACTCTCAGACATTGGGTTTGGGTTTTGAGCAGTCGTGTGGAGACAGGGGTTGGGCTTAATGATCCTTGTGGGTCCCTTCCTACTCTGGTTATTTTGCAAGTCTCTTATCCTACAATTCTACATCACTAACGTCTCATTGCCATTGGGCACTAGGGCTGTGGGGTTGGACAGTCCCAGCCTTATCCCTATGGGATTTCACTTGGAAACATCCATTCGCAGCATTACTACTGCTTTCAGTTGCATTTGGAATCCTGTTGAGAGGTGCTTTAGGCACAGAAGGGTTCCGTGTCAGCTTAGCTGCTGCGGAGAGGGAAGAGCAGATTGCAGAGGAGGAGCATCCCAAGTAACCAGAGGAGAGCACAGGGGTCGCAAACTGCCTGCTTTAGAATCCTTAGAACATGTTTTTGACTTACATCTGAGTGCTTTCCGGGAACAAACAAGCCATGCATGTCCCAGAGTTCTCCAAACAAGGCCTCCTGGCAGACAGGCACTTTCACAGCACGGGAACGTTGCTGTAACTGTGCTATGCCTGACCCAAACCAAGCTCCCCAAGGAGAACACCACTGCATGCTTCCAGAACCATGCAGGGATGTGTCCCCATCCAGAGTGAGCCAGAGTCCCGAGGCTGGGACACCGGGGACAGACCCAGCTCAGTGATGCCTCCACTTGCAAACCATCACCTGCATGGAATCCTGCCCACAAACATTTTCTTTGAGGAATCTCAAATAAACATCTCAAAAATTGAGCATGTTTTAGCGATGGCGCACAAGACACAGGACGGGGAAGGCCTGGGGGTGCTCAGGGGGATCTCCCCTGCACAGTGCACTGACCCCATCTATGGGTGAGACTGCTGAAGCTTGCTCAGCAGAACAGCAGGAGTGGCAAGAAAGCGAGCAGCTCCATTTTCTGTACTAGGGCCTGAAATTTGCACTTTTCAAGGACAAATCAAACTTTCCATCAAAGAAAGACCATCTTGCAACCCTCCACCCATCCCATCCTCAAGCTTGGACAGGTTTAACAAAACCCAACCCCAACCAAAGCCCTTCCTCTCACCCATCCTCACAACACCTTCACCTCATGTTCCTACTGAAAACAACCAACGGGCAGGACACCAACATGGAGGAGAGATTTTCCTTCCCTCTCCTTCTCCAAGAAGAGCATCCCTTTGAGCATCCTACCAGAAATGGACTTGGAAGAGGCCAACCCACCATGGTGCTCATGAGGATGTCGGTGCAGTCAGGAAGGTCTATGGCTGGTGCCTTGATGAAGGTGCTTTCTCCTGCAGAGTTTCCCTCGAGGCTCACGGCTGTCCGGAAGGGCACTCCATCCAGGTAGCTCATTGTCCCTGCCTGATTGCTCACTGCCTAAAGAAGGGATGGAAAAAAAATGTAACAGGAAAAACTGGCAGCTGCACAGGAGTGATGCTGTAAATGCTGTAACCGCAGGAAATCTGGGAGGAAGGAGAGAAAAATGAGCTATTATATGCCATCTTTTGGAGAGAGGTAAGCTCTGCTGTGTGCAACGTCCAGATTTGTAAAGTGTTAATTACTAGAAAGCAGGAAAATTTGTCAGAACTAATCACTGCCATTCAGAGCTTGAGCCAACACAGCCCAACCAAGATTACGACATTCAGCAAGGATCTTCAGCACTTTCTTCCTCCAATTCCAGCCCTGCTGACACCTCTGTGCATAACCCCATTGCTTTCCTCCCCTTGCTCCCATTCAGCAGGCTCGCCCTCTACCATGCTCTCCTTTCCCCAGCTAAATGCAGAGCTACAGAACCACCTGAGCTTTATTCCTATTCTCCACTTGGGTAGTTTTTTGCTGAGGTTCACAGTGGTGCACATGCAGTGTTTGAGGGATGTTGAACGAACCATTTGAAAAAGATGAGCTTTGAAGAACCAGCTCATTTTAAGCACGGTGATGTTTTTTAGAATAGGAATAGCAGGAAGAGAAAGAATTCAAATGAACAGAATGGAAAATATTACTGCCATCACGTAGCCATGAGTTCTGTACTAATGACTCAGTTTAGTGAAAAATAAGCCACAACTTGCTGCATTAAGTCCCGAGTCCCCAGCATCCCAGTGATGACAACGTGCAGAATAGTTTCCTTTGTTGACTGGCAAAGTCTGATGGCAAGTCTTGCTCTGACTTCTGGAATCTGCAACTGGTGCCTGCTTGTCCCAAGGCAGCGCTCGCCAGCCATGCTCACTATGCAATATGTAGTTTATGGGACATCTGTATACACAAAAGTGCTTTTACCTTTTTTTTTTCCTCTCTGAGAAAAGCATGGCTTCTATGGCAATAGATAAACAGTCCACAAAGCAAAAATGGGCAGCAGAATGTATACGGCCTATTAATGTAGCATGAAAATAAAGGTCTACAATGGGA
Source organism: Tragopan temminckii (assembly GCA_028571105.1). NCBI lineage: Eukaryota > Metazoa > Chordata > Aves > Galliformes > Phasianidae > Tragopan > Tragopan temminckii. Next base: position 15,256,023 of record JAOWBP010004028.1, on the reverse strand, counting down.
AACATTTGAGAAAGGCAGCTCCTCACCTTAGGAAAGGAATGCAACAAACCGCCTCTAGCCTGCAAATTAAGAGTGACACGCAGCAGGGCTCAGCAGCACCCACTCTGGACTGACAGCAGGATCCCTTAATCCACGCTGCAGCCCTGGACCAGCTTTGCCCCACACATGTACAGCCACTGACACACACCGTGCAACGTGCCATGGGCCATCTGCTGCCTGGCTAAAGTGCTTACAATCCACGTAAGTGCCAACAGAGAAAACGCATGACAACGTCAGCAGAGCTGCCTTGTCCCCATTTTCTCCATCTTGTTAACATCACCACACAGCCCCCGCCTGCAATGCACAGCCCCTTCCTGCAGGAATTCACCTCCCAGCAGCTGTGCACACCCATCGATGCCAGCTGCAGTCACAAAGCAGGGCATATTTTGCTGTCCAGTGCCTACAACAGTTTCCAAAGACCCAGGCTTGTTTGCAAAAAGCTGTGATACTTTTGGGTTCACACCGAGGCCCCGCTGCCTTGTGTTGGTGCAGAGTTGTCCACCCCTGGGTGCCCTGCATAAACACAGCCCAGGGAAAAGCCCCTTATAACCAACTCCATCTCCTTTCACCGCGAGGTTCCCCACCTGGCTGACCAAAGGACACCTGTTGATGTCACCTTTTCAGATTTCAGCAAAGGTTTCATTGTTTCTCACAGCATCCATTCGGATAGCAATAAGAAATACCTCGCTATACTCAAATCTGAATCTTAGGACTGAACCTGAATACACGTGGCTTTTGTTTTTAAGAATCAATACTCAAACACACTCATTTTGTGTCTGAGATTTCAAACATTCCTCTTCCTTCAACTGGGACTTCATCCTTCCTCACTCAACATAAAACATTTTAATGCAGACATCATTAGAAAAGTGCAAATAAACCACAGCAAGCTTGTGAGATTGAAGTATGCCTGCATGTACACCATGCACCAGCACTGCAATTCTTATCAATAATATCAAGTTGTCCTTACCGTTAGATGAAATCAAGTAGCTCCTCTCACATGGCAGGAAGAACAGGTGCTTTTATACCACCTCCTTATCCACTGCTTAAATCTTTAAATCCATGCATCTGACGAGCATCTGACTTTGACAATATCAAGATTATAGTAGCTTAAGTGGTTAGTCAGTCTCAGCAGACACGCTGATGGGATAAGGAGCCTAACTACTGAAGCAGAGCATCCTTTGGCCATTTATCTTATTAAGTGGAAAGTGTTGATTTTGAAACAGCTTTCATGCTATTTTGCCAGGTAAAACTCCCAGGATCTGATCGACCTATAAAGGCTTGGAATGACACGAAGCTAAAAGACATGGCAGGGAAGGGGGGGACGTACAGACATGCACATCAGAACTCTTATCTTTAGAAGCCTTAACGGTGAACTGGATTTTGTGGTGCTATGGGTTGGAGCAAGAACTGCAAACTTCTGCACTCAAACTCCAGCTCTATCACAGATTGCTGCTCAGTATGCTCTTACTAACAGAAATCAACAGAAGCCTTCAGCCAAGGAACCACTGACATAAGCCCAAAGTTAAGGGCTGAATTTATCAGCTGCGAGTAGGCAATCATGTGCTGCCTCCTCCAGGAATTACACAATGGTGATGCTAAGAGATAAGGAATGGGAAAGATCACATCTATTCCCACGCATTAGGGCTAAGTGAGAACATGACTGCGGCTCTGGAAAGAAGCCAAGGCAACCTGCGTAGACAAGCAAAGCCCCAAAACCATATGGGGCCATCGTTGCTTTAAGCAAATAGTCCTGAACATGGGAGGATTTGAAGCCATAAGCCGCTGTCATCTCGTAGGAGGGAGCAGTTCCTGCACACAAACCTTTTGCTGACAACTCTCCCAATAGCTTGGGTCACATCTGATGCCAAGCGCTAGAACAAATCTCTCTGTTGGAGCAAAAACGTTTCAGAAACAATCCAATTTTCTCTGCTTATTCTGTGCAGAAACCAGATTACTAAACAGAGCTGCATTTTTAACCAAATGCTATATAAACAATCTGTTCCTACAGAAAAATAGCTTTGAAGGCAGAAACAATTGAAGTAGGTTAAACTTCAGGTTTTATTACCTTTTTCCCCAGCAGGCTTATTTGTCAGATTTATATATATTCACAAGGCTGGCTGACCTATTTCAACACAACAGGGAATTTTTTCCATGCTGTGGTACCCGTTTTAGTCCAGCAAAGCAAAATGTCAGCAGCTGCTTTAATCAAGCTCACAAATCGATGTCTTGTTTGTACTTCAGAATTTGTTTAAAAACGTAATAGCTCGTTTCTATGCACAAAAACACAGAAACTATTTTGAAAGCAATGCCTGACATGCTTCGTTTGAGAAGAAAAACACATCTACTAATGAGCTCTTTAAAAAAAAAACCAACAAAATTCTGGAGATTTCAACATCCTGATTTCAGCTTATAAAGTCACTAAAAATAGTACATGAATCCTGGCACAAATCACCTTGTCAGCAGCATTACTTTATTGAGATTGTGATTTGTTAATAAAAACACACAGCAGCACAGTAATTCTGTGCCACGAAAGGGCTGACAGCTTTGGAGTCACTCAGGTATCTCCTTGTAGACTTAGAAAGCAAAACCATCCCTTACAGTTCTCTTCAAGGCATTCCAGACCCTGGCTACAGGCTTCCTGAGCACAAACAGGACCCAGGGACCACCTCCTCACTGGATCCTCTCACACTGACACCACCAATTACAACGAAACACTCCTCCAGTGCAAAAATAATTTATTTCTGAGTTATCTGACAGCAGTGGCCCAAGTGTCATTCGTGGGGAGAGTCGGAAGAACCCATCCAGGAGGGATGCAGCTTCCTTCAGGGTGATCAGCGGGCACCAAGTACTGATCCCATCCGTGCCTTCAATACAGAAAGGTGTTTTAGACGACATCCAGCACAAGAGAACTTCAGCAGTAAGATTACATGCACACATACGTATTTCTTCACACCAACCAATACACAAGACTATAAACCGTGCTCTGTATTTAACTGAAAGGAAGGAACTTAAAGAATTCATCACGTAGCCATACATGGAAGTGAATGAACTATATTTTGCAACCTCAACAAACAGTACTTGTCACCTTAGACAACAAAACGAAGCTTTTACCTGATCTGGATCAGAGCTGCTACAGAAAGCTCAGCTTGTAAGTAATATTCCCTGAAAGGCTGCAGCAGATCAGCAAGAGGAAATTCATCTGTTAAAACACAGAAATTGTTCAATAAACCAGAGAGACCTTTGATCCCACTGTCTGAGAAGTTCCAAATTTGCTGATTAGTTTGCTGCTCGCCGGCTTAACTTGAAATCCTTACCTATTATTTACATGTTTTGCACATCCCCTCACCCTTACCAAAACTGTCAGAGTAAAGCTCAGATTAGCAAAACTTTTTCCTGTCTCCATCCTCTACACCATGGGAACATATAGACACTGAATTGTTGTTGATTACACAAACTGCACTAACCAAATCATCAGAATAAAGCATCTGCTGCATGCTGGAAGTCTTCAATCTATTCTGTTTATTCCCACTTCAGCTTAACTTACAATCTCTTTTGTGCCTGTATATTAAACCCAATGCCTAAGAGCTGAAAGCAGTAAATAGAGCGAAGTCTGACAGACAGGATTTACCTGGATCCCCAAACAGCTTGGAATCAATTTCACGTTTCTGCTGTAGAAGCTTTTCTCTTTCCTTCTTCTGTTTCTTTTCCATTTCTCTCTTCCTTTCCTCCTCCTGTTCTCCTTCCAACATCACTCTCAGTGCTCTCTCCTCAGCTTCATACAGCTCTGTGCGATTTTTGAGCAATGCTCTGAGACTTTCCACCTGATTTTCAAAGGCTTCATCTGCTGAGGGAGGTGGACAAACACCTAAAGAGAAGGAGAATTAACATAACGTTTTCAAATTCAGAAGAAGCTCTGTTATGAGACTTAAAAGCAGAGCTGGCAAAGTCTCAGAGAAGTATAAGCTAATAACTATCTTAACAGAAGTTTTTTTTCTGGTAAGGAAGAGTTTGGAAACATAGGAACACAAGTCACTGCATCCAATTTGCTGCTCAGCATTTTATAGCTATTCTTGCAGAACAATGTAACGACAAGAACTAATAAAGAAACAGCTTCTTCAAAGTGCACCTTCCACATCCTGTTATTTCCTATGTGCACCATTAGAAAAGTTTGGAAAAATTCTTCTAATTAACCTTTCCTGGCAGCAGCCTCTTTCCTCAGATTCCGAAGCTTTTCTAAGGAGCCCAGGATGTCCACCATTCTCTTTGTGTCTGCCTGCTTCTTCCTTACTTCAGACAAGACACTGTCTGCAGCAGCCTTCAGCTCCCGCTCCTGCAAAGGAAAGAAAAGCAACAGGATGCACGGATTACCCCACACAGACCAGAATGAAAACCGTCAAACAAACACAACTTCCTAGTTACAGTGTCGTAGCAGGTAAGTCAACCAGACGACCTTCTGGAAAGAAAAACCTTAATAATGACATTTCAGGGAGCCACACACAAATTTGGGCCAGAACAGCTGCCGAATACACAAAGCCTTTAACCTCAGGAAGTCAGCAAAAATGTACAATGAATACAAACCACGCAGACTTCACAGCTGTGCAGCTACAGACCATTAGCACGCCACAGTCTGGATACACCTTGTACGTCAGCTGCTCTGTGCCGCCCCAGCAGTGGGCCCAGCAGACCAACAGAGCTGAATTTTTGGCAGCCAACACAGCGCCAACACCACCGTCCATCGAGCTTAGTTCGGGCGGGATTTTGTGGTTTTGTTTTTGCTTTGGAGCCACACGCACCGCCCGCGTCCCTCAGTGCCACAGCCCCTCCAGTGAGCGTCCCCACCGCCCCCGGGCAGTTCGTGCTGTGTAGCACTGCTCTGATTACAAATTTCTCCTGATGTCCGGCCGGACTCTCCCTGGCACAACTCGAGGCCGTCACCTCTCGTCCCATCGCTGCTAATGGGAGCAGAGACCCCACCTCTGCACGACCTCCTCTCACGGGCTGCGGAGAGCAGCCGGGTGCCCCCGAGCTCTTCTCCGACCGCCCCGCCCGCTTCCCTCAGCCGCTGCCCGCAGGACCGCGCTGCAGCCCCGGCTGCTGCAACGGCCTCAAGGCCCTTCTTATCGGAGGGCCCAACGCCGCGCGCCGCTCCGTGCGAGCCCGCGAGCAGAGCCGCCCGGCCGCGGGCGCGGAGGGCCGAGGCCGCTCTTCCGTACCCGGTTCTTCTCCTCCACCTCCTGGACGCGGCCCG
>JAOWBP010004028.1:15234538-15250445 GCA_028571105.1 Tragopan temminckii | reverse complement strand
GGGCCCCATCCAACCTGGCCTTGAACACCTCCAGGGATGGACGGGGCATCCACAGCCTCTCTGGGCAGCTGTTCCAGTACCTCACCACTCTCTGTAAAGAATTTCTCCCTGACATTCAACCTGAATCTCCCCTCCCTCAACTTAAAGCCATTTCCCCTTGTCCTGTTGTTGTCAACCCTCTCAAAGAGTTGGTTCCCCTCCTCTATATAGGCTCCCTTTAGGTACTCAAAGGCAGCACTGAGGTCACCCCGCAGCCTTCTTTTCTCCAGGCTGAACAAGCCCAGCTCCCTCAGCCTGTGTTTGTACGGGAGGTGCTCCAGTCCCCTGATCATCTTCACTCTAATTTATTAAAACTGAGTTAAAAGAGCCTCACCATCATTATTAACCTACTTTCAGGTCCATCCGTAACTGAACAGAACTGAATTCCAACCCCAGGCTAACCAGCACCTCTCCGGCTGCGGAGCAGCAGGGATGACACAGCTCCAGCTCCGAGTATTCATTGGTTTTATTCAAACGCCAGCGGTGAGGTACAAACTGCAGTTACACAGCATTTGTTTCCTTAAAAACAGTTCTTGATTACATAATTGCAAATAATCCCAAACAACTTCCAAAACTAAGTTGTTTAACAGTTCTGCCTAAAATGGTTGTTATTTTTTTTTTTCAATCCATTTAAAAAACAATGTGAGTTAAAGAGCTCTGAGTTAAAAGCGATTCTATTTCTCACTCTACAAAAAGGAAAATGAGGACATGTTACAGCTCACCACAGATTCCCATCTGAGGCGACGAAGCTTCTCCTAGAAACACTCCCAATTCTAAAAGCAGCTTTTTCTGAACCACAGATGGGTGACTGAACAGAAAAAGGTGGAATCCTAATGCAGTACCTGATGCATCTGGCTCACACTGCTTCCTATGGAAGAACACACAATTACATGACTGTCACTTCAGATTTACATGACAAAAATGAACAAAAAACAAGGGCCAAGCATCCACAGAACCCTTCCCTACATAAAACACCTACAGGGTGGAAAAGAATGAGACAAGTTTTCTTTAAAAAGCACGAGTTAAATCTTTAGGAGAAGGGCTCGGTAAAACCTAAATCCATCACTGAAGAACGAAACCAAGTTGTAAGCAACAATTTTAATTCCTGAAACAAACTGAAAACATACAGGTCCAATTGGGTTTTTACAAATGCTTTCCTAAGGGATTGAATTCATTTGGATGTAGAACAGAAGGAGGACTGCTTTGCTGTGAGCCTAAAAACCAAAGACAAAAGCACAAGATGCAATACTATAGCATTTGAGCGTATAACTTAAAAAGCACTCCCATGTGAACACTCACTACTGATTACATCAAAAATATTATACACTTACTTTTTGTCTCTTAACATTATAAGATAGGTTGGGCAAATACCTGGCACCAAAAAATTGATGCATGATAGTTCCAATATGTTAAACAAAATGTACTATATTAGAACATTAATATTTAAAAATTTATGCCAACTTGTCATCCAAACTCTGATGGCTTACCACTCCCTCAATTTCATTTACCCTTCTGGAGAAAAGTGAGCAAATTATTGTCTTCACCTTCATCTGCAGCATTTAAGGTGACCGAAACTTTCTCCCAGTGGAGAGGTGAACAATAGGATGTATTCAGTATCCAATTTAACTAACAAACCAGTGGTACATTTTTAGCAGTATCTCCCAGCACTGTCTGCAGAGTGTCCCCAAGCTTTTCAGAGTCCTGGTGCAAGGGCTTCCCTTCCAGCCCATGTAACAAGTCACTCCAGCACCGCTGGCTCCCAACACCAGCAGAAATCTAACACTGACCCAAGCATACCCCCATGTGAGTGGTATGAGGAGCTGATCATTTATTCACCCTCTGCTAATTATTAAACTTGTTTTCCCATTTGTAGAGTAGCATTACTGTAAAATCTACCTATAGGCAGCACCTGCACTGCTGTTTACTTTTTAGAAAAAGCAATCCAGGTGTTGCTGTATTTGCTATGTTTTAATTGAACAAATGTAGTATACAATTTATATTTGAACATTATGCCATTTAAGTCCACACAATGTCCATCGAATAAATCAATGTGATGTTACAGTAAAAGACATGATCTGATTTATCTAATAAGGTTCCTCATCACGTATCGTATCCGAGATAGATCCAATGCTGTTAGTATCAGATTGTGAAGCCAGAGGCAAATCCTAAGGAAATAACCAAGCGCTCTTTTTGCAGGAGAGCATTCTGACAGGATTTAATGGTGTGCAGCATCTGCTTGTCGAGGCCAGCCGTCTTCCTCAACTCCAGAGTCATATTCTTCTTCAGATGAATCTTTAGTGGGAGCCCTGTAATTAAAATGAACGGATCAGATACTATATAAATGGAGGGCAAAAAGATGGAGACAGTTTCCACACCTTGTGGCCAATTTGCCACCTGCAAAGTGCCCTGAAGAAAGATGTTCAGGTTTCCATCTGCTTAATGACCTTTTCATCTGAAAATGGTGCTATGCAGATTTAAACTATGCAAGCTCATTACTGAACATCAATCAAGAGGCTAATGAATTCAGTTAAGTCATTTGATTTCATCAGTAAATGTTAAGTTTTCAGCAAACGTGATTGCTGCAAAACAAGTTATAGTAACCTTTCCTTTGAGAAATTATGTGCATACAGACAAATGCAGAGCATGCATCTCAGTGGACAAAGTCCAAGTGAACCGAGCTCAAGTTCCTAAGTATCATTCCTCTGTTTATTTTAACCTGATTCATCCCCCCTCAACTCCATTGCTTGGTCATTAAAACTATTACTTTTTAAATCTAGATTTGTCCAGTGCTTTCAGTACTCTACCACAACATAATCTTTATGACTGTCATTATTTTAACGAGAGCTCAGCCAATCATCAGATGCACCTTTTTTCACACTCTACTCCTCCAAGCACATTGGAGGAGAAAACTTGCTGCAGCCCATAGCTTGCATTAGAAGTGCCTTGGAGAGGTAGAAGTTACAAGGAGGAAAAATTCTGCTTCAGAATCTTCCCTATATTTAGAAAACACATTTAGAACTTCAAGTTTTTTACTGTTATCTTATGATGCTGATTGGTTACCTTATTTCTCCAGGTACACACACACACACGAGATTTAAAGAAACTTCAAGTATAAGTTTATTTTTTAGCTTCTTTTTAAAAACTAAAGCAATACAAACCCAAAGTTTCTAGGACAGAATAGGCACTAAGACAATTGTGTAGAGTATACAGATATTGGATTCTTTTTAGGTTGTGTGCATGGTTCTGTGTTTATGCACTTGCTCCTACGACAAACATCAGACCATTTGCCTAACTGTTACTCATCTGATACTTCATTATGGCTTTACCTAATGTATCCTGGCTCTTTTTTGCCTTCTACAACATCTTTGTCAACTTCCACGCATACAATGTCAGAATTGGGCACTTCAAACATGGGCTCCAGCAACAGCTTTTCCTACAAGAACACAAAGAGAACAAATATTTAGGTATGGTGTTTTCTACAGGAAAAAAATATATATATATTAAAAAAAAAAATACTGAATACACACACACATTTATAAGCAAGGCGTTGACTGCAAATTGCCATGATGAGGGCCACAGAACCAATATGAGTAGGCTCACTTACACAAGATGAGACTTAATTTACTCACCATTATAGATCGCAGACCTCGTGCACCAGTTTTCCTCTCCAGGGCCAGTCTAGCTATAGCCTTCAATGCATCTTCAGTTACATTCAATTCACACTACACACAGAAAGAGAGCAATTTCAGTTAACATTTCATTTATAATTCAACAGCACGTTAAATGTAACAGTGCAAGTATTTGTCTTTCACTTGTTGCAGACCAGAGCAGTTAACATTTAAACTACACCAAACTTCTACTACACTTCTGTTTTACCTGGAAGTTACCAGTACTGACCGTCCCTTTACATACAACTTCTACAAATGCTGAAGGGACAGAAAGACAAGAATAGTAATTACAGACAACTACTGAATTCACCCTTCAGTTATTTGTGCTCTGCAGATCTCCAAAGCACTTCACACACTGCAAATAGCATTTAAAGAAAAGGCAAGGTGAACACGCACTTTGGAAAGTAAGGAAGAATGAAGAACTGATGATCAGAATACAGAGGCCTCCTTGCCCCCTAGCCTTAAATCACTGAAGTCAAGGCCCTTTCCAAGAATTTGAATCAGGAGTTTAAAAAAAAATATTATGCACGTATGTAGTGGAACAACTGGGCACTTCCACTCAAACAGATAAAAACTTCTCTTCAAAGTGAAAGCTGCCCATTCTTTCCTTTTTTATTTTTTGAAGAGAAAGGAAAGGTGTTTTAAAGAACAAGCATGAACCAAACAAGCTGGACACATAGCCTTGAAATGACAGAGCAATTAGGTAAAGAGAAAAGACACTACTTAATTCTTACGTGTGTTGTAAAAAAAAAAAGAGCATCAAATTCTTATTCAATATTTTGTTTGCAATCTCCTCACAGAACACTGGGCCTAAACAAGCACTCTGCAAGTTTTTAGAGCTTACATGTCTCAGTCTTATTTCTTTCCCTACAAAGAAAGTAAGTACAGTAAAGTCACTTTCTTCAGCCACAAAACAGACAACATATCTTTAGAGTGAGGCAGCTTTTTAACATTATTTGTAAACAAGAATATTGAAAAGCTGTCACAGGTTCCAACCTTATCCATGCTGAATAATGCCTGGTACTGGGGAACCACAGCGTTCCGTGGCTCAGTAAGAATCCGTACAAGGGTTTTCTCATCCAGGCTATGCAGAGGAACCACAACAGGCAAACGCCCCACAAACTCAGGAATCATGCCAAATTCTATGAGATCTCTGGCCTCCACATGACGCAGCAAGCGATCCTTTTCTTCAATATCTTCGTGCGTGTTGGACTCTCCACTTATATTAGCAAGATCAGCTGCTGCTGCAGCCCTTCTGCCTTTTCCCATATTAGATGGTGTACCAAATCCTAAATACTGCAAAAAAATAAAAATAAAAACTTGATGTGCTTACCAAACTACTTTAGTTTTCTTTACGTAACTAAATCATGTTCCAGCTCCAAAAAGAAAAAGAGTAATTACATCATTACATCTTACTTTAAGCTGAATGAATTACTATTAGTAAAATTAAACCCTTTGCACATAATCAAATCCTTGTAACACTTGATTGCCACTGTAAGGCATTAAGATGCTTGACTGAATAAGAGTAGGTTTTTCTTTAAAAAAGAAAAAGTGACACATCTTAAGACATTTCCAAACCTCTACTGATATACAGATGTTTTCTCAGCTTCATACTTGGCACACTCCCAATGAAAGAAATCCTGTTATCACTGCTAGAACAACATGTCTCTCATTCTGATTTTTAAGAAACATAGGGTATTGCAACAGATTAAGAACTGTACCAGCAAGTAATCTGTCAACAGTTTTCAACCTCTTTCTTAAATGCAAATGCTAAAAAATTCCCTGTAGAAACAGCGACTAATGCAAGCTCCTTAAGCCTACTAACAATAGGTTTGCTCTTTGCTACCTTTCTTAAGCCTCCTTGACCTCAGGTAACAGATGGAAAACTGCTGCTCTACGCACAAACTTAGTAAATTTACAAATATAGCAAGACCTGCAGGAGCCAGTGCTGTGAGTGGTAATCAAGATAATAACTTTTCAGTTCACATACAACCTGCTGTACTCACTTTTTCATTTTTCCTCCTGCTGATAATTCTGTCCAGGCCATTAAAAGCACCAGAAGCTACAAAGAGGATGTTTGTTGTGTCAACCTGCACTGTTTCTCCACGTAGTTTACGAGAATTCTTCTCTGGAACATTTACTATTGTGCCTTCCAGCAATTTTAACAGGCCCTGAGGAGAAAAGAATAAGCAATAAAAAAATTCACTGTGCAGCACTGCACACGAAGGCATATAAGATCGCACACTATGTACACCTTCACAGGTGTACTTATGTTTTACAGTTTCTTATGCTCACATACTGTCAGTAAAAAGTTAAAGAAATCAGTTTTCAGTGAGAAACAATCCCACTTACAGACAGACAAAAATCTTTTAATGCCATTCCCATACACTTAATGAGAGGCACATAGTAATGAATCGAGGGTTTTGTCAAAAACAGAAAACATTATCCATTATTGCCTCCATTAAGCAACTTCCTATCTGAATGCTGCAAGGGTGTTTTTAAATTAAAACTTTTCTGGTCCTAAGTTGCTCTGGGGATTTTTTGAGAAAAGAAATTCAAGAGGAAAAGTGAGAGTTTCAGGGGTTAATAATGAAGGAACCGATCTATGCTATTTGACACAGCAGACTCGATGAACAGTTTGCTCATAAAGTAAAGCCACTGCATGCAAGTACTTACTTGTTGAACCCCTTCTCCTCCAACATCCCGTAACTGATGAATACCAGGAACACTGCCAATCTTATCCACTTCATCCAGAAAAACAATTCCTACAGTTACAGAAAATGGACTTCAGATTCTACTTCTTAAGACAGACAAAAATTTACACGCTGGGAAGAAAGCAATTTAAGTTAAGAGTCTGTTCTACTTCTGTATTTCAGATTGCAAAAATGTATGACCAGAACACATAAACAAAGCTAAAATAAGAACTAGAATATATGTTTATAGTTCTCTTTATGTTTATTACTTCTGATTTGAAAGTAGAAAAATTCAGGTACAGGCCACAAAAATATAGTTTGCAGAAATTCTGATGATCTGCAAGTTCACAGCACCTAATTAAGGTTAACATAACTTGCTCATGAACTTGAGAAAACATTGTAGAAGTTTACCTTGCTGAGCTTTTTCTACGTTGTAGTTGGCATCTTGCAGCAGTTTTGCAATGACAGATTCAATGTCTTCACCAACATAGCCAGCTTGAGTCAAGGTAGTACAGTCACAGATAGCAAATGGTACATCCAGACATTTAGCTAGAGTCTGAGCCAGCAAGGTTTTACCTGGTGAAATAAAAACTGTATGTTATAACTGCCAGGTAGTTCTTTAGAGCACACAAAATCAAGTATTTATCAGAGGATTGCCATTACTGTGATTAAACATTTAGAATGTTACCAGCATATTCATATATATGCTCATACAAGAAAAAATTTCCAAGTCAGACAGTGTTCACAAGCAAGCTGTATTTTTGAATAAGACCAGTTCTGTATCAAGGCAGCTTGAAATGCATACTGTACCACAAACAAAGGATCACACAGTACATAAAGCAAAATCCACGTACTTGAATAGACTACAGATTAAATCAATCAGTAGTCCTTTGCAGACACTCAAAGTGCAGTGCAAAGTTCCACTGCTCCTTCTTTGGAGAGAAACAGAAGTAACATATTATTTAGTGAGTGCTCTCTCAAATAATCTGCAAAACATTATCACATCAGCCACCATTTCATTCAACCACCTGTAACTGATCTGTCCCAGAGGTGAAACATCACTTTAACTGCATCACAACTTGCCTCCTAGGAAGCAGACAGACTTTAGAGGCATTTTGTTTCAGTGTAGCAAAAGTTACATCTTTTAATCAATATAAAAAGGCATTAAAATAAAATTTAAAAAGCAAAAAAGAATTAAGACACACAAAATCATACAGCTGTATACCTGATCCAGTTGGTCCAAGCAGCAAAATATTACTTTTTTCAAGTTTTATGTCATCATTGGGCGAATCTAATACTTCACCTCCCCGTTTTTCCTGAGGTATCTGCTGGTTCATTTGTTGCTGCATAGATGCTCCTAAAGCGTTGCCGTGTGGACTAATCCCAGCAATCTGCAGCAGCTCTGGAGAGAATAATAATAGCACTGTTTGAGCACTGAAAGGTCTATCAGTACCTTCAATACATAACAAGAGCTTTCTGTTTTGTTCTACGGATCTACAGATATAGCTATTTGTACAGAAATTTAGAGATAGGACTGCAGTAAACTTCAAGCAATTACTACAAAAACACGAGTTTCAGTTATATTTTTGCTTAAGTGCATATAGGAAGAGAATCTCCAATGGCACAGTATATTATACAGAAACATTCCTCCTTACATTCTGCTGCTTCCCATATAAAACTAAGCAAAGAGTCAGATCCTAAACACCTCAGCCCCCCCCCCAAAAAAAATGCTCAATGTCACCAATTAAATTTAATAATGGAAGGGAGAAGTGAGCAGAATTTTTACCCAGCACTTCTAACTAGTGGTCACTAAATACTATTCTACATGAATATCAAAAGGGTAAATATTGCAGAGGAGGACATGAGGAGAGAGATCACTTACTTGTAAATCTGTACTCATCCTCCCGTCTTCTGATTTCTAATTCTAAGAGAGAGGATGAAAACAGTAGTGAAAATTTATAAAATCTTATAGCTTCTCTACCTCTTGCCCTCTTCTGAATACTTATCACTGATGTGTATGAAGGACTTCTAACAAGAAGTCCCCACAAGTTAGTTTTTATTACCATCAAGTTTAGCCCCAAGTTCAACTTGCATGCTTTTAAAAGTGACAGCAAGCTATTTGTTATGCAAAACATTAACACTCAGACCTCTACATGGATTTTTGTTTTAGATTTTTTTTTTTTTTTTTTCTGCAAGTGCTTCTATCTATCTACCTATATATGCCATAAGACAATTCTGGTTGGAAGAGAGTTTCTTAAACTCACACATTTATATCTGAGTGATAGAATGGAAGATGAAACATAATTCAAAGTATTATGAATTTATAAATTACAAACATCCACTGGCAGTTTCTTTGAGTGCACACAATATCTTCCTGCAGAGGATCAGGAACTTTCACATGCCAGGTACAAAACAGTGCTACTGAGGTTCTCCCCTGCATGTTCAAGGTTTTGCTTGTGCTGGTGGGGTTTTTTTTGTTTTGTTTTTTAAAGTAAATTCAAGAAACAAAGAAGATTTGTTTTCTTAGCTTACTATTAATTGCAACACAGAACAAAACACCTTAAGAAAAAAAAAATAATCAAGGTACGCTTTGAATCAGAGACAGCCACTTAATCTTACTTCTAAAAATAATTTAGATCAACATAGCTCCCTATTTACTCAGTAGCAGAAGTGCTGCCAAGAGGAGCTCAGACTCCACCTGCTAGATGTGGAACAATACTATGGTGACCAACAGGTGCTGCCAACAGCAGCCATCAAGTTGAGGAAGGTAAACCATTCATCAGATTCACTATGCAAAATATTGTCTGTGTGATCTGCATTGCTGCCTGCAGATTAAGCAGCAATTAGATTAAGATATGCAGTAAAAGAGATTAGAAGAAAAATTTGGTAAGCTTTCTTTATGAAGGAAAATACCTAATAATGTGCCAGTAAAAAAAACCACTAAACATTTAGTAGGGTAGACAACACCTGTGAAATCATAAACCTTCCGGACTGCTATTTAAATAAGTCACAGAAAATTATTTCTGTAAAATTTGAATTTCACTGTATATACTTTTTAATAATTTAAATTACAGAATACTGAGCATCAAGTGAAACCATCCTTAGGTGAGATTTTCTTAACTCACGAATGCAGTATTTGCTTATCCCATTTCATTATATTTAGACAGTGAGAACAGTCATGTTCATCACGTTTGAGCTTTCATACACCATGAAGGCAATAATTTGCTCACATGCAGTTTTTTGAAAATGCTGTGTTTTACCTAATAATGCAATGTTTGAGTCTATCAACAGTCACTTTGGGAAGCTTTGACATTTTCCTTTGGAAAACATATGTATAAATATGTACAGACTGCAGCTCAACTACTACCATTAAAAGGTCAAAAATATGAGGCAGGGCTCTGAAATGGTGAATTTTATTTGAACAGAAGAATAGCAAACATCACACAAACCTCTTGGTGTTAGAGAAGTCTGCTTTTCAACTTCAGCTTGCTGCCTCAGGTTAGCTGGGATATTATTGTAGATCCTCTTGTAATGATTATACACAGCAACTGAAAGCACCTTCTTGGCAAAACACTGACCAACAACGTATTTGTCGAGGTAGTTATAAATCTGAAAAAGTGACTCAGTATTAATAACATTTCTAAATAACTGTGCAGAAATTGACACAATGTACTATTTTTAAAGACAGCCTTTACAGGACACTCAAAACTTGACTGTTGTTTTAGGGCTTTTTTTGTGTGTGTTAAGATTTTGACTCCGTGTTTCAGAAACCACTGCAGTCCACTAGGAAGTGTGAAAGACAGTAAGCTCCCAGAATCACACAGAATCACTGAAACACCAAGGTTGGAAAAGACCTACAAGATCATCCAGTCCAACCATCCAACTATCACCAACAGTTCTCCCTCACTATCTAAGGAAATCAAATGATGTAAGATGGGTGCTGCAGTAGACGGGTTGCAGCCACACGCTAACTTGCCATATTTCTCAACCAAAAAGAAGTCAAACAAAAGGTTTTGCAATTACAGAAAGAAGCTGACAGAGCGTGGAATGTGAGGCCGTGGCAGGAAATTAAGGATACCACAGTTGGAGAGGGTTGAGGTTGTTTTAGGGTCACAAGGAAGAAATTAAGGTAGTGCATCTCAGTCACAAGACAAAGTCAGAGGAAACCAAGCCCAGCTCCTCTTATGGGATCTACTGTTTCTTTATCAGTGCTCTGCCAGGTCACAAAGCTCTCAAAGGTTTAATCTTGAACTAATCATCTTTATTCTCTGTTGCTCTGTCACGGTAGACCATTACACCCAATGCAGATTAAGAAGTAAAGTATTCCAACGTGCTGAAGTACAAAGGAACAGTGGGGTGACAATAAGAACCGTACCTTTTTCGGTGGAGGAGGTGGCTTCTGCTGGAATGCCAACTTCACAGCTTCTGCTGCTGACTCGGGCTCCTTAATGATGCTCTTTTTAGTGTCTGCCTCTGACAGTACAACAAAAAAATGGTGACACTTTTCACACTTCACAAAACGGGTGGAAGCTGGGGAAAAAGAGAATCAAAATGGTAAGAAAAATTACCTGCTCATCTCAACAAGAGACAGTTTGGGGGATGCAACAGGTGCTCAGGATGCTTTGCAACATCTTCTGCTTATTTTACCGTCAATTTTTACTTTCAAAATCCAAAAGCCAAACCCTCCTACTGCCAACTTTGAGAATTATTTTCTCAAAGAGCCACGTTATGTGCCAAGACTGCTTCAAGAATTGCAAAGTAGAACCTGCAATACTACTTTACTTCTTTCAGAAATCCAAGTTCAAATAACCTAAAATAGGCAATATAGAAAAACAAACTTATAACCTGAAATGGGTCTAACAGTGCTGATGTGTTCTATTAAATACAATAAGACAGGTTTAAACTAAATATACTAGAGAATTTATTAAATTAAAAGCAAAGTGAATGCAGCAAGACAACCACAGGGAAGTCTTCTATGTCTGAACTTCTGAACTCATAAAAAGCTTTCAGAAAATGGCGTGTACAGTCTAGTACAGCTGATTTTACTAGCGGCCTCCAGCAATACACTAGCTGCTTATTTATAGCTTGTTTTTGCCTTCCAAGGAGCTGGCATCAGCATTAATATTAAATGCACCTTATAGCTGAGTAAAAAAAGACCAACAGACTACTTAAAACAGCACATTATACTGTGATCATCACAACTGTAGTAGAGTCAATAAATACTACAGAGAAAATTCATAAAACAGCTGACAAGTTCTTCTGGCAACATTCCAGCTGTCTGTTATCTACCTGACATGAATGCAATCACTTGCATACATTCATCTGTTTTAACTCTTGCTGAGTCAGAGCACAACAGGAAAATACTCTCTCCCAATGCTCACTCAGAAGACCCCTGCTCTCCTGTATGTCTGCAGAGCCACAAGGCTGCTGTCCTTCCTTCTGCAATGCTGGCAGGCTGGTTAGGAAGCAGTAACCACAAGAATACTTGTCCCCTCTACAGATCCACAGGAATGGTGGGGAAAAAAAAAGAAAGCAACTGAAAAGCAAGCTGTAAGAATCCTATGCTCTTTTAAAACATCATCCACTAAAAAAATAATAATAATAAATAAATCATTGTGCAGAATACACTTGCCTCAATTATTCCAAGCAGCAGATAGGAAGGTTAATTAGAGACCTTTCCTATTTTCAGTGAGACCAACAGGGTCAATAGGTACAGAGCAGCTTTGATGTGTTGGAGGCCCCAGATTAATTTGGTAACCGCCCTCAGCTGGCAAAACAGCTGTGGAGGGCAGTTCCTATTGTCTGCACAGCACTGGGAAACAAGCGTTAGTGTGAGCATTAACAGAAGTTCTACTGGGTGGCAGAACTTTTGAGCAGTTTTCTAGGGAAACCACGTCCCAACACTGCTGTTCTCCTAAAAGTGAGCACAAAACTTCAAGCAACTTTTCTGTTCTTAAATACTGATCTTTTTGTATGCTGCTGGTTGTTTTCATACGGCATGTTTTTATGTGGTGAGTTTGCATACACACAAGAACACAGGGAAGAGCTTTCAGGTCAAATTATCTCACTGTCATTAAGATGTTTGCAAATACTTCTTATGTAATAAAAAAACAAGTTGAGTGTTGTTTTTGATTCAGGCAACATTACCATAGCGTACCAGAGGCTGCGTTTGTACACAGATTTCCAAAGCCCACACAAGCTGATCTTGTCAAAGAGAAATGCTGGGTTTCTACAATACACACAGGAAGTCAAAGCAAGAAAATTAATCTCGAAAACACTTGTGGGGCTGAGGCAAAGGGCTATCAAAGTCCTAAGGTGAAAGGACATCGGGGAGCTTCCACCCTGTGAAGTACGTAGCAGGAAAGTCTTGCTTTTGAGGATGAGAGTTAATGGTGTCAGCTGAAGACAGCAAAAGCAGTGCCTGGTTAAGGCTTCTTACGCCAATCAGCTTTAAAGCTATTAGATTTCACTTCACCTCCGCAGCTCACATCTTGTTTCACTCATCACAGAACTCTTTGCATAGTTTGGCAAACCAAAGCAGAACAGGAACTGCTGAGAAAATATGTCAAACACACATCTCTTAATTTGTTTCATTCTTCCTTAATAGTTTGTTACTGGAAAAAAATAAAATGACTGCTAATTCCTTATTTTCCTTTTGGTTTTCAGTACATAATGCTCTGCAGCCTGTAATTCAAACCAGAATTGGTTGAATTCATTAGTTTTGCTAAGCAATGTTTAAGGCTTATCCAAAAACTTAAAAGTTACAATGTATAAGAAAACTTGAAACCCATTCACTTTGGATCAATTTTTTCCCTTTTTCTTTGTTTTTAATATTTTAAAAAGAATTAGAACTTATCCCTTTTGTTTTCCAGCTCCTTCACATTCTATGATTTGGCTGGAAGCAGAGTGATTGAATTAACAAACTAAGCCAGAAAAAGACACATCCAGAGAAAACTTGAGAGCAATTATAAAATAAAATTGAAGACAAAGATTTTAAGTTAACAACTAATAGAAAACTGAAGACTGCTGTTCTCAGAATGAGAAAGTCCACTCTAGTCCACTATTGGGTGCCACGGTGCTCAGTTAGAACTCCTAACAGACTTTCTTTAAAGGCTGTACAACCCTGAAGTCTCAGAGTAGAACACACAAGGATGTAAGAAGCAGATACACTCTGTTACCCACAAGCACACTTGCTCCTACTTTCTCCCACAATACTAGTAGAAATTAATTCTCTTCATAAGAAAGTTTTCAAGCATGTTTAAATATTCCTAGTGCTAATGAAAATAAACCAAATTACATTTCTGCTGTGTAGGGACACAGCCATTATTCTACACCACGCCAATGCCTGTATTTCCACATTAAAGGACAACATCCAAAGGATTCTATTTCTTGTTACATCAGTTGTGTTGGATTTTTCAGAATGGTTTCTTGTCTGCAATTTCAAATAAAAATACCCATTATTTCTAAAAAGAAAAGAAAAAACAAAACACGGCTACCAATGATTGATCCTTTTATTTAAGTACACTGCCACTACAGAACAGTCTTGTGATTCATGCTGCCTGGTCATTTTAATTAAATAGCATGCTTTATACAAGCAGCAGTGAATAAAAGCACATCTGCTCATTTTCACTATGATATTAACAAGCATTTAACAAGTTAATGCTGTCCTTGTCTGAAGCTTCTTACTGCACAAGTCTGATCAGGATTTGATACTTCCTCCTTGAGCCACACCAAGTGACAATGAGTATTTGCTTTCTGACACCAGTTTTCTAGACTGGTCTCATTAGTGTTGAAATAAGGAGAAACATCTTTGAGTGCAACAGAACCTGCAGCATAACTGGCATTAGTCTGAATTGTACTTCAAGGCTGCTATTCCTGCTGGACATCAGGCATCCCATACACTCTG
Organism: Tragopan temminckii; assembly: GCA_028571105.1. Taxonomy (NCBI): domain Eukaryota; kingdom Metazoa; phylum Chordata; class Aves; order Galliformes; family Phasianidae; genus Tragopan; species Tragopan temminckii. The sequence continues at coordinate 15,236,139 of JAOWBP010004028.1, read as the reverse complement.
GATTTTGTTTGGACTTTCCTGATTCCAATTTAGAATGTATTACACATTTGATTTTGTCACAAAACCCAACCTAGTAAGCCATCTGTCACATGCTGATTCCTCTGCTGGATAACCACTCTGGTTTCAGTACATACAGGATTAGTCCTATTACTTAGTAAGAAAGGACAGACATTACTAACATTTACATCTATAAATGGACAGAAAAGAACTATTAGTAGTTAAAGCAGTACTGTTTACACAGGCATCTCTACGACTCCATAAAATGTAGACAAGCTATTATAAATGAGCGTATTCAAAACTGCAGTCCAAATTCCACTATCATATTCTGCTCCACATCACAGGCAATTACACAAATGCATCAGACAGTACGTGTTTATTCCAACGTGGTCAAACTAAACATTTTTTCCCCCCCACACTGTGTAATTAATTGAAGTTCTACATAGACTAAAACGTAACGATCAGGACTGCATTAGATCATTAACACAATCGCATCTGCAGCTATTTATAAAAGAAGTTATCAGCAGCACTTACACACGAAGGTCTCCACATGTGTGCACAGGTCACCACACTTCGGGCAGCGCAGCTGGTTCCCTCCTTTTCCAGAACTTCCAGAGCTCGACTTCTTACCACCCCCCTCACCGACAGACTTCTAAAAAGAGATTTCCAGACAATTAGTGCCAAACAGCAGAGCTGTGACACCGGGCATTTGGCAGTGTGTTTATGGAATCCAGCCACGTGAATACTGTAATACCTGTATAATGAAATAACTCTTGTCAGGACTTTTTAAAGGTTTTAATAACTCAGCAGCACAATAAAAACAACCTGAAGTGTACGAGCACCTGCATTTCCCAGTTGCACCAATTTTGGATGTTCACAGAAGCATCCCATATCTACATTACAACTGCTCGATTGGCACTACAGTAATAGCAAGCTATGCTGTGTTAAGAGTGTTTTAACAGCACATTCCAACACAGTTTATAGTAACCACGGAGAAGAAAACAGTTCATTATTATAGAGCGTCATTTCATTATCATAACTGTGTTTATTCTAAGGGTTCTGGATGCCACATCTCTTCTTGTGTCCTTGGCAGACGTCCCTACACTGGCAGATGGCTGTAGGGCAGATGTGGCTATAAAACAAGCATCTCAGAAACTGTTTGAAAAAATACTCTTCTGACCTCTAGGGCAGAATCCTGCTCTTTCTCCATGTTCTGCTTTCAGTGGTGTTTAATGTTAACTGGTAGTAATTAATTTTAGAAAACACCAAAATCTCTCTCCTCTCTTCTCAGAGACTTCTGCACTTTTTTAAGCCTTACATGGCCACTTTTCCTCAGAATCTTTCTCAAGCGCAAAATAAGAAGGAAATTTTCAGATTTCCTTCTTCATTGTTCAAGTAAGTTTAATCTGAAGCTTCAGAACACACCTGTGTCACCTGGACAGTCACTCAGATGACATACTGCCATACTAAGGCAAAAGTTATCGCTCAAACTCTCTAAATCTTATTTGCTGACTAAAGAACAATTTTATTCTCAGGTAATCATTTATCTGAAGAAGCTGTTGATTAACTATAATTATAGAGAAAGACCAGGATGAAAATAGATT
>JAOWBP010004028.1:15216480-15228969 GCA_028571105.1 Tragopan temminckii | reverse complement strand
GCGGCCGTGCTGGTGTGGGGCTCGCCGTGGGGGGGAGGCCTCAGTGCCGAGTGGGCGCGGGGCTGCCGATGTGGCTCTGTACTTGGAGGAGCGCTCCTGAGGCTGGAGGTCCTCGGGGTGCTGCTTTTACTGGAGATGAAGCTCCGATTTGTAGGGGTCGGTTGCGATCGGCATCGGGTTACGTGTTTGTGCCCCGAATCGCTGCTCTGTTTGCTGCCCCACGGCTCAGCTCTGCCTGCACGGAGCCCTCATTGGCGCACATCTGCACGCACGTTTAATGCCGCATTTCTGTGCCAAAGGGGAAAAAAAAGCCACTTCGATACGAGGTCATTGACTTCAGCAAACGCTTCTGTAGTCCAAGCCGCCCACCGACCTGTCAGCAGGCGGCCCGCAGGCAGGGCGCTCACTGAGGCACCGTGCGAGGAAGGAGCTGAGCTCAGCCCAGGGCCGGGTTCCCTAACACAGGCGGTGACGGTTCCCTTGGAAACCCCGGTGCTGAGATCCAGGTGAACTCTGGACCGCTTGGGTGCTGGCCAGGGTGCAGGGCAGAGCTCGCCTGTGTCGTGCCTGCTCCTTTATCCTGTCCACTGACAGACAGCCGTGTGTCAGCCCACGGATCAGCTTAACAGTGCAGAAGAGGAGAGGCAATGGCAGGGGCCGTTTGCAGCGAGCACGTTTAGTTGCAGAAAGTTGTTGTCTTCATGTCTGTGCACAGAGCTATGAGGCTCTGAACACGACTGGCCCTGCTGTAATAGAGCACTCAGGAGCTGCGTTACAGCATTACATCGCTGCAATTTGTTATTTCTCCCATGAATTTGCCACATCATGTTTTGCTGAATGGCTTTTTGAAAACTAATTACTGCAAGCTCTGGAAGTCAATTAGTAGCTGAAGTGTTGTTTCCTTTCAGTAATGACCAGCAGTCCCCTTAGTGCAGATGTGAGTGTGCTGCTCTGCTCTGCAGGCTGCTGGAAAAGCTGTTTTTACCTTCACTGCAGTTTTGTGTGCTGCCAGACTCTGACAAATAGCAGAATGGTTGATGCAGGCACCAAAATGAAACCGTGCAGCTCTGAAACCCTTCGTTAGGTGTGCAAAGTGCATCATGCAGTGACGTGGAGAAGATGGCCATTGCTTTGTGGTGTGGAAAGTGCTTTTCCTTTTAAAATTCATGCTTCCTGTACATGGGAAATAGCAAATGAAGACTGAGAGATGAGGAAATTGTAAATAACTGCTAATCCAGCTGTAGCTCAAAGCTAATTAAAGCTACACACTGGCAGCTTTTCTGCAAGGTGAAATGAATTGGAATGGCTAACAGAACACACTGGGGTCCTATTTTATCGGGAATTGAGAAACAGAAGCTATTGATTTGTATTTGGCGACTGTGAAGTAATGACCGTCAAAGTCGCTTTGTTTTATTGTGCATGGTGCCATGTATGACTGTATGGAAATAATCTCCTGGGGCAGCTGGCTTCAAAAAGGATAAAGCTACAAAGTCTGTGAGCTTCAGAACTGTTTGATGCCATCGGTTGTATAAATGGAAGCTAATGGTCTCAGGCTTAAAAAGTTAAATCTAGAAGTTATCAACTGTAAAAAAAAAAAAATAATAATCCATTATATTCATGTTGTATTGAATATGTATTTCAGAATAAATTAGTGGACTTCTCAATGAGTCTGATTCAGAAATCAGTTTGTATTAATTAGGGATATATTTGTGCATAACTCCTGACAGGTCAGCTGCTGCATGGACAGATTTAAAGCCTCAGGACTCCTCAGTGCATTTAAAAGCAAAGTGAAAATATGCTGTTAGCTCTATAAGGCTCTTACAGCCTGCAACAGTTGTCTTTCTCTACAACTGTTACCAGGGACGTGCTGTTACAAGGGCATTGTCATTTCCTAATTGGAGGAGCGCAGTAAGGCAGTTGGGTGCCTGCCTCTTGGGAGCACAGTTATGTGGTTTGTGATGAAAAGTAAGGATAAGTAAACTCGGTGCGAGTCAGAGGCAGAGCATTCAGCTGCTGTGAGCAACTCCCTGCAAATGCTTTGTGTGCATGGCACAGCTCCTGCCTGCTGTGTAAGGGAAACCCGTATTCTTGATTTCAAACATTGTTTTTCTTTGTTTCAGTCTGACCTGCGTTTTTCCTAAACATCATGGGAGAGATTAAAGTCTCTCCTGACTACAACTGGTTCAGAAGCACAGTTCCTCTTAAAAAGGTACGTACCACTGTCCTCAGCTTGCATGCTACATCTCTCCTTGTACTCTGTGGCACAGAAATTCAAGCAGTTTGGCTCTGAATAATGCAGAACAGTTGTGGCACTGCTTGTCCAGCCAAATGTTTCACCACATGTCTTAGAAGTGCACGAAAGCACAAACTTACTTTTCACATGCTTCTGGGCAAGCACTTCCACAGCAGCTTGCAGTTGCTGCCTTCTAGCTGGTTCTGTTCTTTAATCTGGGCAATTCTTTGGGCTGCAGGATGGTGTTGACAGAAGAGGCAAGAACAGCACTACTTCTTTCAACAAGTTGATTGCATTTGGGCCACTGTAAAGGGACTGTGTCCCCAAACCTAAGGAACAATACTTAAGTGTAAATAGCATTATTTCATCTGAGCAGTGTGTGGCTTTCTCTTAAGACGTTAACTTCATGATACGGTTCTGCAACTTGCTGCCAGCAGCCACTGCCTTCAGCTGCTGCTGACTGCTCAGGATTTCAGAAATAAGAACATGTGTAAGCCAAAGCTGCTGTTGACAGGGTTTCTGGTGACCTTCAGACTAGAGAATACCTTTCCCCCTTGAGTGATTCAGCCATCTCCATAGTAAAGTGATGCCACAGTGATGAATATGGGGTATGAAGAAGGTAGAAGTAAAATAGTCCTAGTTTCTGGAGGATGTGGGAAGTACATCTGTTTACATTATCCTCCCAAAGGCTTAGGCAAAGCATGTGGAGGAAGGAATAGCCAATCATTGTTATTCCTGATCTTGCCTGTTACTGCTGTCAGGTTACCCTAAAGAAGCAGAGCCAGCACTGTTTGAAAGCAGGTTAAGATGCTCCTCTCAAAAGCAGCAGGAAATGCACAGCTCCATTGCTCTTCCTGTTCTTGTCAGAAACAGGGAAGTACAGCACAGAAAATAATGTTCTTAGGCAAAGTCTTAAGCTCTGCCTATGAACCTGCGTTTGGATTTGTGGCCCCTGAAGTCAACAAGTGCCACAAGGTGAGTGGCTCTGACATGATTTTTCAGCTCAGATAAACATTCTGGTTCTCCACAGGAAGCTGCAGCCACATTGGTCCTTGTCATGGCTGATGTGCTGTTGGTTTGGGTACTGCAGCTTCTCAGGCCTAAAATGAAGAAAGGGGAGTACAAATTAAGGCTGAATCAGACCAGACGCTGTATCAGTGTATCGGGATCTCCTCCTCAGAATACACCACTTGCTGGTCTAGATCAGTCCTTCTTTAAAGTCATCAGCAGAGGACACTCTGGTTCTGCTAAACTGAAGGGAATTTCTGCTGCTTGTTTCAGTGAAGTACAAATTTTGCCCTTTTGACTGTAACTGTCAGCTGTTTTGACTTTTGACTGTAAGTGTTCTTGAGCAATGGACCTGAACAAGAAAAAAGCTAGTGCCCTACCAAGCCAGCATTTAACCACCCCGCAGCACTTAGTGTTGTTTTTGAGCTATAGTAGTATCTGGTATGTGGCTGGAAATAGAACAGTTTAAACCCCCTGATTCGCTGAGCTTGAGGAAAGAAATATTACCTCTGAGCCTCAATGCCCTTCATGTGAACTAACTCTGTAATTTTGAGGAGGATGCGAAGTAAGGTGTTGCTTCACCTTTGGAAATACTCAAGGTTCTGTTGTAGCCATTGACAGCTACCTTGACTGTCTCCAAAGTTACTGTAGAATAACAGCTGAGAACTGTAATTTTTGGAGATTATGCAAAGGGTTGATTTTGGGAGGCTTTAGGAGGGCTTTTGTGCAAGGTGGTGGGTTTTTTTTGTGTGTGCGTGTTGTTCTTTTCCCTTTCTTTTTTTTCTTTTTAGTGGCTTCAGTGGTCTGGGAAGTCCTGCTATGCAATCTATCTTTCTTTGTTTTTTTGTGGAGACCTCACAAAGCAGCAGTATCATGTGATTCCTCACATGTTCCCAGAGCTTGAAATACCGGCTTTATTACAAGCAGATTTGTTAATCAAGCAAATGTGATACACTGTTCTCTAACTCCCTGAGAAGCTTAATTGCTGTGATGGGAAAGCGAATTATGCTTCTATGTTGCTATTCAAAAAATTACAAAATCTTGACACGGGGGTGAACTCCTGCTGTGTGACGCTGGCTTTCCTTAGATTTGTGATTGTTGATCTGGAATGAGCTGCATGCTTTTGCTGGGGTGAGGAGGGTTGAAACCAGCATGCTAAATACACACAACAGCTTGTTGGTAGGCCCTGTAAAATCACGCCAGGCTTCAGCACTGCTGGAGCAGACAATTGTTACCTAATTCTTATACTTCTGAAGATATTATTTCTGCTGTGACTTCTTGCTTCTGGCATGTTATGCGCCCTCTGTGAGCAGCTTGTGTGTGGATAATCTGCTTCAGCCAGCTGTGTCATAGGGACTCCAGGCTCTCCCAACATGTGCTCATTTCTTTCCAGGTCAGCTGTGCAGTGCTGCTCTGGGAGTTGAGTACATCCCTAGCAATCAGGTGTAACTGCTTCAAATCGATAATGTGTGGTTAGCTGCTTAATTCAGTAGACTCACATGTATTCAGACCTGTAACATCTTTTGTTCAGTAAATGGAAGCATCAATGACTGGTTAAAAATCTGACCCTGGGGCAGTGCAGTCTCTTCCAGCCTAAGGCTGCTGTGCTTGGTACTGAGATGGCCCCCAGGGTTTCTTCTGGGCTGTGGCACAGTGGCTCCAAGCATAGTTCTCCTCATGTGGAATTGTATAAACCTGATTTTTTTCTTTTGAGGGAGCCAGAGCCTTGCTGTTCCCATGATTTATCTCTATCTGCATTTTCAGATCACGATGTACCATCTTTCTGACTAAGGCTTTCTATTTCAGAAAGGAAGTGTTTTTTGTTTTTTTTTCCCAGCGCAATTTCTGAAATGCAGTCAATCACTATAAAACCAACATAATTCACTATTCCCAGCGCTTGCACTTTTGTTATCTGCAGAAGGATGAGCTCTTAGGAGGCACCATGTGCTGTGCTGCCTCTGACACCATTTGGTCTGACAGTTCATGGTCGTAGTTCTGTCTCCAGCTGCATCTGTGGAAACATTGTCATTGTGTAGTAAACAACCTTAGAGAAGAAAGTTGTGTGAGAAATAAAAGACAGTCTAGTTTGAAAGAGTCTTGAATATTATAAGATTTACTGAATGACAAATATTTTGTAGTAGCAATCCTGGAATGTGCTTGAAGAAGCTCATTTCAGTTTTGTGTTTCTCACCCCTCTCTGCTTCCCTTCTTCCAGATAATAGTAGATGATGATGACAGTAAAGTCTGGTCGCTGTACGATGCAGGACCTAGGAGCATTCGGTGCCCACTCATATTTCTTCCTCCTGTAAGTGGAACTGCAGATGTGTTTTTCCAGCAAATTTTGGCACTGACCGGATGGGGTTACAGAGTTATTGCTGTGAGTATTATCTTGAAACCTTAAATGTGAGAATTGGTATAACTTTCTAGCAGGAGGTTGATATCTGATGATTAGAGATTGGCTTTTTGTAACTTGTATATTGTTTTAGTTGCAGTACCCAGTGTACTGGGATCACCTTGAGTTCTGTGATGGATTCAGAAAACTGTTAGACCACCTTCAGCTGGATAAAGTGAGTGCCCAGAGATGGATATATAGTTGCCATAAAAACCTGATGTCTGAAAGTCTCATTTAAGAGCAGATGTGTGGTACGTTATGCAAAACCAGCCTATAAATAAAGAGGCTGTGTTGTGAGTTTATTTTTGAAGGGAAATTCCCTTGAAATTTTGACTAAATTCACTGCTATTGTAGGCCTATTAAATTGTATTGCCAACTGCATTTTTCTTTTTTCATGAGATCCTGCTGAAGTTATCCTTCATAACTCATGTTGTACAGAATAGCACCATAAATTATCTTGGATTGGAAAAACTAATGAATATAAAGTGAAACGTTCACTTTTTACTTAAGCATGATGAACACAGAAATTAGAAGTGTGATCAGAAACACTTCCTTTTTTCAGTATTTATCTCTTCCTGTAAATCAAAGAAAATCTATTGAAGGTTTTTTATTTTGTTTTTTCTTTCCTTTAAAAATGAGCTATAAGGACAATGTAGAACTTGAATGACTTTTTGTAACGTGACCCTTACAGGTCGTTTATTTCTCAAATGTAACGTGATCTGTTTGTTTTGTTTTTTCTTGTTGAATTAGGTTCACCTTTTTGGAGCTTCTCTAGGAGGCTTTCTGGCTCAAAAATTTGCTGAATACACACACAAATCTCCCAGAGTTCAATCTCTGATTCTGTGTAATGCCTTTAGTGACACTTCCATCTTCAATCAGACATGGACAGCAAACAGGTAAGGAAGACCGAGACGAGCAATGAGGTTGGTGGCATTCATATGTTTTCTGATAAAATTTCACACTGATCTGCTGATCTGGTTTGACATGCGTCTAACTTATTTTCAGCCTGCATGAAATGGTGAGGGCTGGAATACATGTGAGTTTTAAAACCACACTATAAAGGAAGCAGAAGTTATCACAATTGGGAGCGTGGAATTTGACAGACTACTCTTGTACTTATCTCCTGTGATCCTCTAAGGACGTGGCCAGACTTAAGAATTCTACCTGATTTCCAGCAAAACTTTTTAGAGTGAGGAAAGTGTTATTCACCATGTTTAAAATACATCCTTGCAATGCAACAGCTTTCCAGAGCATTTCAATCACCTATCTGCAAGGTTTTCCATCTCTGCTTTTGAAGCTCTTCACAATTTCATTTGTGCAAGAATTTCAAAGTCAGTGCAAGAAAAGACAGGTCTTAAAAGAAAGCATCTTAATTCTGATTGTTACATCTTGTTTCTGTTCTAGCTTTTGGCTGATGCCTGCTTTTATGCTGAAAAAAATTGTCCTTGGGAATTTTGCATCTGGTCCTGTAGACCCTGAAATGGCTGATGGGATTGATTTCATGGTGGACAGGGTAGGTGGCTATGTACTCCCATGGCTGTAGTGTCAGTCTTTGTGAGAAGTTCACTTAGTAGGCGGGAGGTTGTAGATATTTCTTCTGCTTTCTTCATTTACATACCCAGAAGTGAACAGTGGATGGATTCTCAGCAGGTGTTGGCTGTGACAGCCCTTGCAATTTAACTGTTGCTCTGACTTGTCTACCCTGCAGTTCCATTTACTTATGTATATTGAAAGAGAAGTGGCTAAGAAAGAGATGGAAAGGAATAAAGTGCTGAGATACATCTGTAGGCTATGCCCTGGAGGCAGGAACAATTAATTAAACATTTTAAATATTTGTCTCATGCAGAGAGATATTAAGTTGGAACTATAGTCCTTATCTGAAGTGCAGTCAGGTTTCCCTTTAAAACTAAGGAGCTGTCTTCTCTTTGGCTCTGTTGTTACTATTGCATTAACTTCCTGCAGTGAAATATGTTATTAATCAGTATTTGTCTCTACTGAAAGCTGGAGAGTCTGGGCCAGAGTGAGCTTGCCTCGAGACTTACCCTCAATTGCCAGAACTCCTATGTGGAACCTCATAAAATTCGAGATATCCCCGTAACTATTATGGATGTAAGTTTATTTCAGCTTAATTTTTTAAATACTTTTTTTTCCCCAAAGATAATTTCCTCCTCTTGGAAAGCAGGGCCTGGATATTGTGTTAGCAACTTAATAAACATTTGCAGCATCTAATTTTGTATTTAAATAGTTTTTCTACTGACTGGATAAGACAATGGCTCTTCTGTGTTGAACTAATGGCTGTTACTGCACAGAATACCCAAATGTTTACCTATCTGTGTTAGCTTTCTAGTCACTGATGCTTAACTTGTTTGCTTGTTTTCTGTTTCATTAAAACTGTTCCACAGACAAGCTGGCAACTGCTTCTAGAAACAGGGTCTGTCCACTTGATTTAATAAGCAAAATCTGACTAGACTCATAATTAATTGTTGTGACTTGTTGCACAGGTGTTTGACCAGAGTGCACTCTCAACTGAAGCAAAAGAAGAAATGTATAAGCTTTATCCTAATGCCAGAAGAGCTCATCTCAAAACAGGAGGCAATTTCCCTTATCTCTGCAGGAGTGCTGAGGTCAATTTATACATTCAAGTGAGTGTCTGCATTCAAACCTAATCTCCAAATGTGTTGCTGAAACAGCAATAGGAAACTTTTTCTGAGCTCGCTTTTTTTTTTTTTTTTTTTTTGCCTGCCTGATCTGTTTACTTACGCTCCCATTTCACTGATACAGAAGAACTGCACTGCAGGTTGCCATGTTTATCAAGGGTTGGCCTTGGGGGCTTGGTTGCTGCCTGTTTCCTCTGTCCTTTGTCTGTACTCTTGTATTCCAGGCCAGCAACTTCATCCTCACAGAAAAATTACCCTTAAGGAATGTCTCAATCTACACCAGTTTCACTGTTATTTTCTATATCCAACAGATTCATTTACTGCAGTTCCATGGTACCCGGTATGCAGCCATTGATCCCTCTATGGTCAGTGCAGAAGAACTGGAAGTCCAAAAGATCAGTCTTCATACCAGCAGTGAGCAAGAAGAGCAGTAGGTTTCTGACTGCCAGCGAAAATGAGGAGTCAGTTTGGTGGTCTTCCTGTGTACAATCATCTGTTCCTACTCTGCCTTTCTCCTTGTGTTAGCCGATTATCACTGTGTGATTCCAGCAGGATCAAGTCAGTGAGCCACTCGCGGACAATAAACATTCAACAATGTAATAGGGCATCTGTTTAATTTTTAGTCTTTGAATTCAAGAAATTATCTTTGAAGACTACAGTTTTAAAAACAAAGACATTTTTGCTACCAAAGTCTTCACTATCATGTTCTTAAACAGAACGGTATTTCTTTTTATATTTTCACTCAGCTGTATATATTGCCACATGCAGTTTGTGTACTTATAAGCTGACTTATATTTTTGTTGAATATTTGATTTAAAAGATGTTTAAGTGCCAATGTTGCCATCACTTATTTGCTCTATATGTTGTGTTGCAAGTTAGTTTCTATTTGAAATTTTTAACTTTCTTGCTAGCTGTTAAAAATGGTTTTCAATAAAACTTCAATTTCAGCAATTGCCTCTTCTGCTGATTACAAGAGAACAGAAGCGTGGCTTTCTGTAGTCTAGGTTTACCTCTATAGGTACCTTTTAGAAGTTAAGAAAAGTGGTATCTTCTGCTTGAACTTGCCTCTTGTATTGAACAATTCTAATTACAAGGTTGTGCTGGGTTAGCAATGAGTAAGAATTGCACTTTTTTTTGTTGTTATTGGATTTTTCTTTTTGTATTTTTGTTTTTTTTTTAAGAAAAGGATGACTAGGATATAATATAGTCTGCATATTTAACAGTAAAATTCTGATTCATTGAAATACAGACATTATTTCTACTCGAAACACTCTAAAAATATGAAAGCTGACGAGTCAAATCTGTGTTTATGAAAACTGTCCTTATGAGAGGCTGTGTAAAATAATCGATGTTAACATCTTTGAGTTAAAAATCCACGCAGCAGTGCTCTGGATGAAAATATCAGCCTTTGGGTCGTCTTAACAACTTCACTCTTGATTTCTTAGAACACAGATAACTCCATGCTCATCTAGGCTTTTCAAGTGGCAACCCAGAGATTAAAGAAGTTACCCATCTGATTTATAAATGTTACACCGATGAATGTTAATGATCTTCTCCTTAAAGATCACAGACCATGTAGTCACCTCAACTTTTTCTGAACAAACTCCTGTGCTAAGAGGGAAGTTGAGAACAAATCTAAGACACAAGCACTAGACCAGAAACAAACACAAAACAGATAAGTAAAGCATGTTTCTCAAAACAAAGGCGTTCTCCCCAATTTATAAAATTGACAATTAAAAACTTATATACAAAATTGTGATGCAAACTAGTTACAGTAAAATACTGCAGTATTTCCTGATAGTCTCACTTGCCATGCTGTGACTTACCTCTTATTACAGTATTTGGAACATATAGAATAGCCAATAAAATCCCACTTCTTTATAAAGGAGGCATTTAGACTGCTACTATTTGCTGATATCCTGGTAGTTCCAGACCAAGAAGGAAGCAGCAGTGATGCCAACTTTTATGACAAGTCCTGAAGTTATAGCTGTCTTCTGGTAAGCAGCGTAGCAAGTGATTCTCTTGTAGCTCATAAGACAGCCAATGACAACCGGTGGGTGTTACATTGCTGTGCACTTCCTTGGAGAAGCAGGGTCTGCGTTTGCTTTTTTCCGAATGCTTTCTGTAAAAGAGAATTTTCTGAGCATTAAGGGTTCGGGTGGGTACTGATAACACAGTATGTTTACTAATGGATGTTTCGATCTGTGTTTACTGGTTGTTCTTGTGCTGCAGGCATACAGCTGTGGCAGGATGCGTTAATTTATCAAATAACAAGAAGAAAAATGACACACGGAATGGTGGCGAGGGGTGGGACAGGGCACAGTACCTTCCAGCCCCTGTGACTTGGTTTCATTTAAGTTTTTCTCTGTATGCTGTATTAGCAACAGAATTCAGCTAGTGCTCAGTGCGTACTATTTGAAGGAAAACAAAAGTGTTACCTGCTAAATCGCTTCTTCCAATGCCCACAAGACCTTCATACAACCCCTTGACTGGATTTTCTCCTGCCACGATCACACCGTGAAGCCAGATTAGCAACATCCTGTGGCCATGCTCCCTGTAGCTTGCAGTACCTGGTGAAATGAAACTGAAACTCTGCACTTTGCAGTCCATAACCCTGACTGAAGCTGATTTCTGACCTCCTGTGTTCGAACACCCCTCCTCTTTGGATTTGAGGCTGTAAAGTACAATCCATCTTAACTCCTGTTTGCTAAATTAATATTAAAGTTAATGGAGGAGGTGATGGATGAGCTTGGGCTTGCCAAGCAACCTTTTACATCAGTACAGAATTTCAGCCTTTGGAACATAGTTTAGTTCCTTGCTTGCATTATGCAAACTACAGGGGCTACCTATGGTAACCACCACACTGGCAGTGATCTGTTTCCAGAACCTGGTGCTACTAAGGCATCTGTTAAATCCCAAATGGAACTCTGCTGTTGCCTTCACTCAGCTTCCTACAGAGGATAAACAAGTTTTTTTCTGTCCTAAAGAAAAAGAATATTTAATTCTTGAGGCAAGGCCTCAAGATCTGGCAGCACCCCAAAAAGCAATGGACAACTGACACCCGTCCTTGTGTGATCTTGACTCCCAGAAGTGTATAGATATCTCCTCACTCATTAAGTACATTTTGGTTGCTTCAAGTAAGCCAGGTGGCCTTCTTCCCACTTCAATAGTACTGCAGACCTTTGTCCTGGAAATGCAGTCCAAATGAAGTACAGAAAACAGTTGGGCAATGTTTTATACCTGTCCATTGTTGCTCAATGGCTCTAATATGTGCATCAGTGAATTTCCAGTAATGTGCCAGCTTCTTCCATTCACCAGGTTTGAGGTATTTAGTGGCTAACCTCCACATTACTGAGCGAATGTGCTGTGTTTCCACCCTATGATCTTGCTTAAAGGTCAAGTGCTTTGCCACCCAGGAGTTGGAGTCACTGTTCAGGTTGTCCTGCAAAGCCAGAACAGGAGTTTCAGCGTGGGATATTGCAGAATTGCAATCAGAGTCTTTTGTGGGATAAGATGCAGTTTGGTGTGTCCTGCTGCTTTCATGTGGTAATTCAGCTTTCCTGCTGGCATTGAAGTGCAAAACTGTATCTTGTTCTCATGTCAATCTACAGTAGGTTTGTCTTGTTGAGGCTGACAATCTCAGTGAAGCTGGGATATTACTGATCTATTCTCTTGGTATTACTGACATCAGCCCCATCATGCTCCCTGGACCAAGACCTGCACATGCCCTCCTGCTATCACTGAAGGTTTTTACATAGTTGTCACTCTGCTGTCTCCCACATACCCATCTCTGCAGGTTGCTACAAGCTCATTCTGGCGCAGCACATTTCTTTTATTCTTGTTTCACTCTACTCTAATGATGCACGTTAACAAATACGGTTAATAGCAGCTTTGCTGTGGAAGCCCATGCAAATTACAGTTTGCATTTCTATAGCACTTTTTATCTGGGACTTGTATGAAGAATCATTTAATCAGATTTCCTTGCTCCCCTAGAACACAGGCACGCGCTCACCACCTTTGCCAGCCAGACTGTAAGCAGAACAAATGACTGTGCTTAGGGCTATGTGGGAAGCCCATGCAAGGGCCTGACACAGCATTATGTGCCTATGCCACAGGCCTATGCCCTCCTTTCCCTCCTTTTCCTTCCCTTCTAGAGTATTGCGTTTCCTGGCAACAGAGAATACACTAAGTCAATGAAG
>JAOWBP010004028.1:15193013-15216380 GCA_028571105.1 Tragopan temminckii | reverse complement strand
CCCTCCTTTCCCTCCTTTTCCTTCCCTTCTAGAGTATTGCGTTTCCTGGCAACAGAGAATACACTAAGTCAATGAAGACGCAAGGAATGTGGTGTTCAGCTGTGCTTTTAACACGCCCTCTGCTCAGACTGTGTTGGGCACAGATCTAGGACTTGGAGGGGGTGCTGAGGTTGAGCAGCTGTACCCTACACACAGGATATACTGCTGTCCCGCACTGGGAAACACAGGAGGAACAGCCCCAGCTGTGGGGAAGTTTGAGAGGGAAGTTGGTTATATGATTCCAACAAGAAACAATCACTCATCTTGCAAGAAATGATATTTGTAAGAGGTAAGGTGTCCCCCACTGCTGTAGCTCCCATGGTCAAGTTGTTGACCTCAAGCCAACATTTACCTATTCAGTGCTTCAGTTTCTCCTTCTGGGAAAAGGAAATAATTATACCCCATTCTCTTCTACCAGGCTTTGGTAAAGCTGCCAAAGAATCTTTGAAAAGCCCTGTTCACTTCACCACAGCCTGAAGCTTCTAACAACAGAAGCTTTTTAAAAAATAAAAAGCCTTAAGTAGATGTGGTTGGCTTTCGTTTTCTTTTAAATGAAAGTTGAGGTCAGGCTGTCATGGCATGTCCTGCATTTCTTTTTTTTTTTTTTGACAGTTGATAATGTGGAGTCAATAAAGCTACATCTACCTTGTAAAACACAGGGTATGGTGGTGTAAGCTGCTCACCTTTTCCCATTTGTAAAACCGATCTGCCTTGATAATCATGTCTGCCAAGTTGATGTGATTGCCTCGGGCAGCAACATCCAGAGATGTTTTTCCCTGCTGAAATCAGAAGGGGAAAAAATGAGCTGGAAAAGACCTAACTATGCTCACCTGGCAGTTATTAACAGCAGGCAGCTGATCCTATTGAGCAATGTACCTAGCTGTGATGAAGGATCCTTATTCTCCATCTGCAAACTATGTTTCCTCATGTAAACCATGAATTACCTTCAACTTATTGCATGCAAGGCTTGGGGAGTCATTTTCCAAGATTTTCAGCATTTCTTCTGCTGCCATGGGAGAACTGTCAGCTTGGCAGCAGCAATGGATGCAGGGAATGCATCCTGTAAGTCACAGAGGATTGCAGGATGTTTTCAGGCACCCAGCAATATGGGTGCTATCTTCAACAGATTAGCTCAGCTCTACAATCCAAGACATTTTACAGCCTTTTGCATAGCAGGTTTGTTGATGCACAAAGCTGAAGTGGTTTGTGTAACCTCATTAACTTTATAGGATCCACAATGTGTGATTAAAAATCGTCTCCTGGGAGAAGCACAGGTGGATGGGACTATGAAAATGTAACTACGCTCCTTACATGAATGTAATTTTGGATAAAGTGATTGGGCAGTGGGGGGAGTGTTGTATATGTATCTGAGAGCATAGAAAAGAAAGGCACAAGATTAGAAAGCTGCACGTAGGAAGGTGAGCCAGCCCAGCCGTCAGGCATATGATTCTAGTCTCAGATGCGAGCAGAAACCCAGTTTCGCACAGAAAAGTGTGAATGTGTTCTCTGCGCTGAGCCTTGCTGTGGTTCCACAGACTGCTGGAAGATGACAAATGTTTACTGTAGCTAAAGGCTGTTTCAGCCAGGTGGCTTTGGATCTGCTTTTGTGTGCTTTAACCCATGTATTAATGGAAGACACTTCAATAACCTCTGCCCAAGCCCCCTTCAGCATTTTTTAGGCACATTACAGTGCCTTAGGCTGCGCACAACATGCGTGACTCCTCTACAATTCCCTTTTCTTTTTAAATTTAGGGGCTAAAACCCAGGACACTGTTACCAAATTTATACAAACCAGATACTTTAAACCTGTTCAAATGTACACTGTGATCCCTGATTTACATTATTTATCATACCTCCATAATACCTTTGATATTAATGTATACTGTATCTCAAGCAGAAGTGACATGAACTGGAGCATGAACTACTCAAAATTTTGCTCACTGTGTGAACTGTTTTCTATCTTTCTAAGAACCAGTCACTTCGTTACTGGAAAAGGCATCAAAACAACCTACTCAGTAACATTTCCAGACCTTATCCCTGGAAGTACCCAGATTTTAATATTATTCCTAGCACTTCTTAAAAATTAGGAGAAGTATCTACAAAATGACAAAGATCTATTCAACCCATGGAGACGTTCACCTTGTCCGTTAGTTTCAGATTTACTCCGGCAATGAGAATCATCTCGGCGATGTCCTGCCTGCCGTGCTCTGCAGCGATGTGAAGTGAGGTCTGCTGCCTCTGCATAAGAAGGGCAAAAGGAATAAATTTCAAATAGGCACAAGTGTGAGGCAGTGAAGATAGGACAGAGCAGTACCAGACGGAAGCACTGGAAGAACGCTGTCAGCTCTGCCTTCCTTTCCTCTCCAACCCTTTTTCAACTGAGACACAAACACCCTCCTACCTTGAACTGGCATTGGGTTCCTCAAGCTGAGCCACAGCCTGTCCCTGTCCTAGCACTGGGATGCCTCCCTGATGACATTTCAGTCTGAAGAAGGAACCTCTTCAGTCTCATATATCTCCTGAGGCTCACATGTAGGAATGTTTTATTTCATGTTATTTAAACATTTTCTGTAGGCAAATAGTTTGGCAAGGAAGGAATGACCTGAGCCAATTCTTTGTTCTGAGGACAAAGGGTCTGCTTAGTGTGTACACACTGCAGTTTGGAATTTTTTAATGGAAAAAATTAAAAATCAAACACAAAACGTGGTGATTGTATGGTTGTATGGAGAGAATATCTCCACAAGAATGAATATTATCCAAAACACTACAAACAAGCTACAAAGTTGTTAATAAAGCCCCTCATTCACAAAATTATAATCAGTCAAGACAGCCAGCTACCTTCAGGCTTACTTCCCATTCTCAGTTCCCCAAACATTTTGGGGAATACTGTCTGACCTGAAATTTCAATCACCTGATTCCAGCAGAAGGGAGAGTCTATGCCTTGTCTCTGCACACAGGTCCCAGGGACATGGCACAGCCCACACAGTGAGCGAGTACTATCAAGAGATTACCTCACTGCAGCACTCAGTATCATTTCACAGGCTTCACATTTCCTAAATCACGCTCCCAGCTTTTCTCCATTTTAAAGCATTCCTCTTTAGTCCTGTCCCCAAGGTGATCAAATCTTCCGCAAAATGGGTTTGCATTTCAAAGGAAAGAAAAAAAAAAAAAAAAAGAGTTGCAGACTTACATTATCTGGAATGTCAAGGTCACACTCCGCATCAATGAGGAGCTTCACCAGTGCTGGGAAGTTCTGCAGTACCGCAATGTGTGTCGCTGATGCATTTTGCTGTACAAAAAAGGAACCTGTGCTTAGAAAGTACTCCCTCCATGGCATCTAAAAGACTGCATTGTGCCTACAGTGTCCAAAATAAGACAAATGCCAGCCTGGACTGGGGCGTACTGGGGATACTGCCCCATAAGCACAGGCTCCACAGCAGCACTGGTCTTTACAAAGTTGCTTTGTGCTCTTGAACAGCTTCACCAGCTGTCTTTCCCTGTAAGTATGGAATGAGAGCAATGAGTGGTACTCACGTGATTAACAGCATCTATGTGGATTCCTGCATCCACAAGGATCCTGGCTATCTCCCCATAGCCATGTAGCGCTGCATAATGAAGACAGTTCATTTTCTTCTGAGAGGCACATCAGAAAATACAGATATTAGTCAGGGCTTCTTCTCAGAAGCTGCATTTGTTACAGACTACTCACAGAGATCTCCCCGCTTCCTTCCTGCAAGAAACCCATGCCCCAGAACTAGTAAATCCACACAGATCATCTCCACAGCTCTCCGGTCCCAGAGCAGCTTCACGTACCTCTTTGTACAAAGCCACATGGGCTTTCATCTGCACTCTGCTCTACTTCTGCCAACTCTAATTTTCTTAAGGCAGGTCTGAATCCAAGACCTTTCTACAGATACCCTGTCATGATAGCAACAGGAACATAAAGGAATCCACAGAGGAGGACTAGCCTCTGAGATGGAGAGGCTCTCTCTAGAGACTTAAGTGACTGCACAAAGGGCTTCTCCGTGCTCACACTACATCACATAGCCGTTCTCCAAAAGAAAGCTCGAAACTAACCCTGCACAAGCTTCTGGCTGTACCAACACGGTTGCACAAGCTGTGCAGGTGCAGTGGCCACACTAGAGAAAGCTTCTGAAAAAGGAGTCACCTCCACAGAGCTCACCTGAGTTTGGACATTAACATCAGCACCTGCTTCCAAGAGCAGCTTTACACAGTCACTGTGACCTCCCTCAGCAGCCAGGTGTAAACACGTAAGTCCTTCCTGGAACAAGGCAGGATGAGAGAAGCAAAAAAAGAAACATACTGCTCTTCTGTAAGCAAGGACAAGATGAAGTAGTACAACAAGCAAGTCTCAACCGTATCTTCTGAATTCATGACATGTTAAAATAACAACTCTGATTGTTAGGAAAATAATGAACACAATTATCTGTCACTAAGAGAGTATTGCTCTGTCCTTATTCCACAGGAAACAGCTGGCCCATGGGCCACACTGCTTCTCCCTTTTCCTTCTGAGGGCTACAGCTCATTTCTTCGCAAGAAAGCAGCAGAATTCCTAGGTGAGTTCATCTGGTTTTATTACCGTTCTTGCAGAGGGGGCAGCTATTCTGGGGGTGACAAACGCTACCAGTTACTAAAATTGCTGGTTTCCTTTTTCTTTCAGATCTTAGTGACAATCAAATGTACTTTGGAGGGACTGTAACCAAATAAGTCTAAAAAATAGCTGATAAACTTAATTGGAAGTGTGCCGTGGAATAAATACTAGCTTAACTGAGCCAATATTTGCTATCTAAGTCATTAACTGTGTTCTAGCCACAGAATTTTCTGAAGCAGGTCTATCAAAGAGAG
The DNA here is from genome assembly GCA_028571105.1 of Tragopan temminckii. NCBI lineage: Eukaryota > Metazoa > Chordata > Aves > Galliformes > Phasianidae > Tragopan > Tragopan temminckii. The sequence continues at coordinate 15,211,475 of JAOWBP010004028.1, read as the reverse complement.
ATCTCAAACAGAAGGGCCATATGTTCAGTGGCTAAGTCAATACTATAAAGCACACTGAAGTTGAGTTTAAAACACACTCAGTAACTATTTAGGCACTTGAATGTACAAGGGTCAGAGAGAAAAAGGGAGATAACAGAGTGATAAGGTAGGTGAGGCGGTACAACAGAAAGAAAATGAGACGCTTTAAAATTGGATATTGGTCCAAGAAGGATGTTGCTTTCCACTGATATTTTCCAAGTGTGACTTCCTTTTAAACACATACGTTTTAGATAAAATCAGTTATCTTCTAAACTCAATAGTGATCATTCAGCTTGATGACTGTGGCAGAAGAGTATTTCTAGAGATAGGAAGAGCAAAACCTGTGTGATTTTCATTTCATTAAATGTACTTACTAAGTTCTTTTCATCAAGGTCCACTCCAATATCTACAATCTTCTGCAGCACAGAAAGATGTCCATTTTTAGCAGCTAAATGCAATGCAGTATCCTTTTCCTGAAAGCAAACATCATTTCATACATACACACACATACATATATGCTTATATGTACATCATAGGATTGAGTGTTTATACAACATAATTTTGCAGTGTACCCAAGAGTGACTGAAGAAGAGGCCATAACCAGAAGTAACAATCTGAAACAGTCTTGTATTAAGAGCAGCATGAAGTCAAGAAACCCAGCCATCTTAAAGTGGAGTATGGTCCACCAGGCTTGCTGGTGTATCCGTCTGCAAAATCCTGGAGAGAAATCCAGCATGGACTGAAAAGCAAATGGCTTGCAGGTAGACAGGGAAGAAAAGTCCTGACATATCACAACCACAGTTAGAAATGCTGACAACTTGCCTGCACTGACCTTATTTGGTATCCCATGCCTGACTCTCACATCCTCTGATTCTTGGATTTTATATTCCCTTGGGAGTGGTTTTATGCCCATACCTTGTCTTTAGCACTGTGAGAACAACCGTGCTGGATTAGGAACTCCACCACCTCCAGCTGACCATGCTCTGCAGCCAGGTGAAATGCTGTCCTGTCCATCTTTGAAAGAGAAAGCAGAAAAAAAAACAGCCCAACAAAGCTCAGAAAGCAGAAGATCACAACATCCGCTGCAAGCACCCAGTTCTCAGCAAAGTTAATGTCCATGCAGGCAAAAGGTCTCACACTTCTAAAATAGTTCTCTTTTATTCTGCTGTTAACTTGTATTCTGTTTTACTTTGGGTTAAGCTAACAACACAAGCTGAACAGAATTACAGACCAGTGTTCACAGCTCTGTCCCACAAAACACTGGAAAGTTTATAAAAATAGAGAATAAAAAGCTTACTAATAGCAACCAAGGATAACACAAAATAGAGAAATAATATCTGAGACATCAGTTATCAAGCAAGTCAGAATCTCTTCTGGAGAAAGGTAGATCTCATGTTGCTTGACTTAGCCTCCAAGGACCAGAATGGGAATAATTCTAGGAATCACGAGTGCCAAGGAATAGAAAAAAATGTGTGCCAGCTCCTGTATGTTCCTGTCCTCAGGAACAGATCAGCCATTGCTGGAAAGCACTGGGAGAAAGTCACCCTTGGTTGTAACAAATGGCAACATTCTTGCTAAACTCAGAAGAGCAAGGTCAGATCTAGTGAAACAAACTAGTGAAGAGAGTTCCTACCTTGTCTGCCTGATCCACACACACATCTTCCAGGTCCTCCATGATGAATTCCATCACCCGAATGTGTCCCCTCTGTGCTGCACAGTGAAGTAGGTTCCTGCCATTCTGGAGAGGAGATCAAAGACAGTTTGTTTAGCAAGTTGAAGACTGAAGAACAGTCTCTTTTAACAACTTATTCCTGCTAGCAGTGACTTGTCTGACATCTCCCTTTATCTCCATAGCTGTACTAGTATCTACTGCAGACAGGCAAGTTATGACTGAAGTATTCACGCTCCTTTCCCCATCCAAGGTTTATTTTCAAAAGCATGGTCCATTCTCCAGTTCTGTAATGCCTTCCATGCCAGCACTGCAGAAACTTGAGTTGAGAAAGCCTCGTACATCCCTTTAACTACAATGATTATATCTGTTTCAGGAATAAGTCTAGGCTTGAAAGTGAAGATGGCTTCACCTAAGGTCACCCCATCAGAGAGATGATGTTGTTGTCACACACAATTACCTTGGCTAATAGGTAAGCCTCTCTTTCTGTCACTCTCTGGCTTTGCATGACAAACCCAGATGCAGAGACTCTCACCTTATTAACACAGTTTATCTTCGCCCCAGCATTGACAAGGATATGCAGGACATGGAGATGGCCAAACCAAGCAGACAGGAGAAGTGCATTCATTCCAAACTGGGTAGAAGAAAAGAGAAACTAAACTGCAGACCACTACCATCCCCACTCTAAAGCTAAGCTGTCCACGAAGCTCCCATTTAGCCCAATTATTATTATTCCTGCCACCAATGGTCTCAACAGCTGACCACATGCCTCTTAACTGCCGCTGTTACCACTGTTCTAGTCAATGGTGTCTATTAGCCTGGTTGTTATGAGGAAGAGGGAACTTGACAGCTGTCACAGCATTTCCACAAGCCTCACCAACATGATGACAAGAAGCTAAGCATTCCTATGCTACACAGAAAATCTTGCATCCTCCCAGACATTTTCCTGGTCACTGTGCTTGTAGAAAAAAAGGCTAGAAGACAAAGCACAGAGGCACTCTAAAGTGCGGCTAGCTCCAAAAAGCCACTACACCTTTGCAGAGAAACTACAGCTTCTCAGGTACCACAGTGCCTTGTGCCATCCACTTGAAACTAAGGTGCAGCATTAGCCAGCCCAGCACCCCCCAGCAGAGCACACATTTGCAGGATGAGCAAGGGATGTTTGCCTTCATACACTATCCTCATCATCCACTGGCACATCATGGTCCAGGAGCAGTCGCACAGCATCCACATTCCCAGCTCCTGCAGCCCAGTGCAAGGCAGTTCGGTCTGTCTGGAAGAGAATGAAGGAAAGTGCCAAAGCTGATGTATGCAGAATACATGCACTTTTACCACCCTCCTCGAAGACCTAAATCTGTGCAGAGTTTTCTTTGGCCACAGCCTCTCCCTCCTTGCTCCGCAGATAGTGACCTCACTGGCTCCAAAGAGAACCATAAATTACTACCCTTTGTCAGTGCTTGCAACTTTCCCGTCTGCCCAGCACACCATTTCTGTGGCTTTCAAGTGTGCTGTGAAGCTGTCCAGTTGCCACAGGTTCTACTGGCACTGGGCAATGTACTTTAAAGCTTTGGCCAATTGAGCAGCTAATGAGGAGAGCAGTGTAACAAAGCTGTAGTTCTCAAACACATTCAGCACTTTCGGCAGTTTGGAGGCAGGAAAACCTGGGACTTACATTATTTTTGGCTTTGATATCGACGCCTCTCTTGATGAGCTCCTCCATCCTGGTCGTGTCATTACGCTTCGCTGCATCATGGAACTCCTTCTCTGAATGAAGCACTGCAGCAGAGACAGAAGAGCTGGTACTGAAACAGTGCTGGAATGAAGCACGGAGCAGCGTGCCCCAACAAACCCCCCCTTCAGCTCACCAGCTCCATGACTTCAGGGAAGGAAGACAGCAGAAAGATTCCTTCAGCAAGAATCCCAGCCATACAGATGCTGGCCTGTTTGCTGGATTCATATTCACCTGCTATCTCCCCTTCTCTGAGCACCACACATCAGTGCTCTTCCAGTTCTAATTCAGTATCTCCCGTTTGTAGGGACTTGTTCTATTCTTCTGGTCCGTTACATCTGGTACTCTCCAAGCCCAGAACTGATGTGAAGACTCAAGCAGAAGACACAGACTCTTCCTTCTGTCACTCCACTTACTACCTGCTGCTCTACAAGGATGTCCTTGCACATGGTTCTCCTGTCCTGCAATGTGAACCAGCCAGGCAGCACACAACCACTGTCCAGCTGTGATTAATGTTGCATCTCCTAATAGACTGTGGCAGTTCTGCACATTAATTTACACAAATGGCAGCATTTGTCTTGCACAGCAAGGCATAATTTAAGGGTGTTTACTCTCCATGCTGGGCCTTGCCTCAGCAATCTTCTCCTTAATCGAACAAACCCTCCTGCCAAGAAATGAGAGCAGTGTGACTCTGGGCCTGCTGCAGCCTGACAGGGAGGCTCTCAGGGTTTTTGGCAAGGCTGCTGCAAGCCTTTGTCAGATTCAGTCACTGCCCTAATGGTTTTAGAGAATTCTTTAGAGAAGTGATTGAGTCAGACCCTCAGCCTGTCACATCCTGCTGGAGAGCTGGCACAGATGCTCTGCTCTCTTCTATTTTTTTCTGTAGTTCTCAGGCTGCTGTTCGAGGATAGCAGGGGATCAATGCAACTGTTGTTTGTTGTTTCCCCCTCCCCAAGAATACATGCTTGTGGCAACCAAACCTGCTCATGTTTTAACCCAAATGTAAGTCTAGGTAGTAATCTTCAATCAGAATCTTTTGCTGTTGCTTGACAGACCCCATTCTGATTTTCAAACCTATTTTTAGTATTTAGTATTTGTAAGCACTCCAGGATCGTACAGGACTGTCACTCTCTGGAGCACAACCATCTTCTCTGTTTTGCTTCGTGCCACTAAAGATGCCCCAGTCTATGAAAAGGTCCTCACAGGTGCACAGCTTCAAGTGCTATACTAGATAGCAGATCTAAATCCACCCTGCACATGCAGAGCATCAGCAAAGTGGTTCTGCTTATGCTCTGGCAAAACAGCTCCTGAGCAGCTCTGCTCTCCACTGGTTCCCACAGCCTGAAGACTGCAGGAACGACAAGGCTGCCTGCATTAATCAAAAATCAACCCCTAAAAGACCCAACAGACAAGAAGGAAATGCTGGACTATGTAGGGATGGTTTTGCTCAGGTTACGTCATTTCATTTGTATTGACTAACTCTGAGAACGTTGGAAAGCAAATGATGGCAGGTAGGTTCTCAGCTGTAACTAAGCAGAATTCCACTCACTTGACTGCTGATCTAGATATGGATAAGCCTCTGCCTTAGCATTATCTAATGTAAATCAAGAGGTTTTGAACACCTTCCATTAATTCTATGTGTCTGCAAACATATAGGCCTGCCACTTCATTACTACTGAGAAAACGTTATCAACTAGAGACAAACCACAAGCCATAGAGAAGCACCAGAACTTTTCATTGTCCCATTCAGGAGATAAACAAGAGATTTTCAGTCTTAGTTAAGTGAATGCCTTAATTTCTGAAGCAGAAATGCCCTCTGTGAACACACAAAGCACGGGTGACTCACTAAGAGGTGCCAAAGTGCCACTTGACTCACTCTCTCCTCTAATGGCCAAGATAAAGAAACAAATCTAAGATCTCTAAGGCTGCAGAAGCTGAAATTTATTTATTTTCAGCAATGTAGGAGAAACAACTGGATGGTGTGATTGCCTCTTCAGCATCGATGCTGAGGAAATTCTCCCTGTGAATGTGCATGCTCCTCATCACAGCACACACCTGCCCCACAAGCACCATTTATGTTCATTTAATGTTCTACTTTTTGAGCTGAGGTTCTGGGGTATGACCACCCCTAAAGTGCTGAATATGAGTTCAGCGATCCCAAACAGCACAGAAAACACTTTAAACACTTTATCCTTTAAACACTTTATGCACCAACAAGCAGGCAGCTTATTATGCAAGAGGTTTTTTTCTTTAATAAAAAAAAAAAAAAAAAAGCAGTAAAAGAGCAGAAATGCAGGCACAGAAACGTGTTGAGAGACCGCTCAGGGTGGCTGGAGGCCGAAATGCAGAATCTGGGGTACATATGCAGCACCTCAGGGGTATGCAGTGCTTTAAAGCAAAAGCAACCTGCTCTACACCTAGCTGAGTTTTGAATGGTATTTTGCATCTTCAATTATTCCTGAAAGCATTTCCGTGAGAGGGTGATCACGAGAGGGAGGGGGGGAATCCTTATTGCTCCTATAACCACAGCTAGGATGGGGTGAGGGGGATCCCACAGCGCTCCACCTCATTGCCCACAGTGCGTGCAGCGCCGTTCGCACCCAAACCCCCTCCTCACGGCTTTCCCGCCCAAACCCCCTCCTCACGCTTTTCCCGCCCAAACCCCCTCCTCACGCCTTTCCCGCCCCCGCCCGCCGTGGCCCCACTCACGCGTGTCGTCCTCCGACGCCAGCTCGTCCCCCATGTCATCTCCTCAAGCAGGGCGGGCACAGCCCCTCCGCCTCATGGGCGGGCCGACTGCCGAGCCGCAGCGCCGCAGAGCGCCTCTTTCGCCGCTGTTGAAAGTAAGATAAATAGAATATCGCCGTCGTTTCTGTACGCGCCGCCGTTTGAAAAGCAGAGCGGCTGCAGGGGCTCGCCAGTTGTTTTGATGCAGTTCGCTTCCTCATAAAGGGGAGAAGGTGGCCTTGGGTCAGCAATCCTTGCTTTAAAATAAATAAATAAATAAATAAAATTAATTTTGTTTTTTGTTTGTTAAAATAGGCCGTTGTGGAATGGCTCCAAGGGGCAAACCCCAGGCATTTCAGTCTGGGCTCCGTGCCGTGGCTCCTCAGCCCGGTGCTGCCCTCACCTCAGGGTGTTCTGCTTCAGTGCCCTCACTAATGTGGTGCTATGGGCGGTTTAGTTCTGTTTCCACACCAGTCTGAGAGGAGAGGGTTTTCCTATGGGAAATACAGAGTGGGTTGTTGTGTTGTTTTTGTGTGTTGGTTTTTTTGTTGTTGTTTGTTTGTTTTTTCCTGAATGTAAGGTTCAGGGTTTGGCATTTCCTCACTGTGTGGCCAAGGCACAGCAGAAGGTGCAGAATGGGGTTAAATCAGTTCTTTACCCGTGGTTTGAGTTAATTCTCCTGTTTCAGCATCAGGATCTAGTTTTGTCTTTCATTTTCTCTTCCCTTCTGATAATTCTAGGAGGAAGGAACCAGATAATGGTTGAGGTAGGGGTGGGGGAAGGATCCAATCTATCTTGGGGAGGCCTGAGCCAAGCAGAAAAAAACAGGGTCCAAAGCAGCAGTGTGTAAGGACACAGAAATGACAAAGCTGGCTGCTTGGCTGCTCAGCCCAGCCTGCTGGCCCTGCTCTGAACTGCCAGGAGCCTGGGCAGAAGCTGTGAAGTACTCTCAACGCATGCTTTTGTTTTACCTGACATCTCCTTGCATTTTCTATGCTTTCTTGTGTTTGCTTGCTCTTTGTCATGCCTTTAATATGGGGTGACACCTTGAGTGACATATTGGCTTGTTTGAGTAAATGCTGTTGTTTGTTGGTCTTCAAGGAAGATGCCGTGGAGAGAAAGAAATAACCTGTTCTGCAAACTTGGAATGGGCAGGACTGGGAAGCATGAGCTTAAATCTCAGTAGGCAGGACTTCAGCTTCTTCTGCATGTAGCTTTCCAGTGCAACAAGACAGCAAAGGGGAGCAGACTACATGACAGGGATTTCTTTGCTGCTGATCACAGGGAAGAGGGGCCCATCTTGTGGTAGAAGTGAGCTTGCAAGGCCCTTGCTAGCCCTGATGCTCTGCTTTCTCTGTAGCATTGTAGCATGTAGTAGATTTGCATTCCCTCCCTGCACCATGCCAACTGTCTCCGTCAGACTTCATGCTTTTCCCCCGGCCCCTCTCCCCCTTAGAAAGAATCCCTAGAGGAATTATCTAGATGTGCTGGACGACCGGTTTTGGCTAAGAGCACAAAGATCATCACGGCGACCACACGAGGGTGCCAGTGCTGTTTACCTGCCGGGATTCGTTGTGCTGTGCAATGAACTCAAGGCTGCAACTGGGGCTGTCCTCGGGCTCGGGCCAGGTTTAGGGGACACCACTGTCCTGGGGATCCTTGTGCAGGTCTTAGCTGCTCCTACGCGTGCTGAGATGCAGTGAAGCAGGCCCAAAGGATGCAGAGATATAGAGACCCTTTACTAAAGGAGAAATGTCTGTGGGCACAGCTACACCCCATGCAGACACACCAGAACTAACTAAAGTGCTGGGCTGATCCATTGGTTTCCACCTCATCAAAGGCGCCCTGATGAGGACTGTGCACCCAAGTGCTGTGCTGATGCAGCTGTCTTGCTATGGGACTACTGGCAGCAGTTGCAGCTATGAAAGGGAGAAGAATGCCTATTGCCTTGGTAGACCCTAACCTCTAAAGTGAACACAGGAGTGTGTAGGGGTCTGTGGTTAGCTGCTGGTCTCAGAGCTTAGGATTTGGGTTTTGTTTTCCATTTATTCAAATTGAATTTAAAAACAAAAAAAAACAAAAAACAAACAAACAAACAAACAAACCTCTCAGTGATAGGAAAAGCAAACCTAAGGGCTGCCTGGATAAAGGAAAAGCCCTTCTGTACAATAGCTCAGTGGATAAAGCATCCTCCCCTAGGAAAGTGGAAAGCTAGGTTTGATCCTCTCTTCTGCCGGAGGGGAGTTGCAAACCCTGGTCTCTGCAGGACCCCAGAGAGTACTATAAGCATCAGGCTGCAAGCATGAGTTTTTCTTGCTTTTTCCTGTTATTTTAAATAATTAATGATTTGATGAAGCACTGAGTGTAGAAGGCAGGTGTCCTGTCTCCCTGGAGAGGAGTCTGTGCACCCGGCTAGACAGAGACTTGCTCTCTCACAATGAATATTTAAGTGTTTTAGACAAATTGGAACAGAGCCAGCAGGAATGACTGAGAAGGGATGAGCCTTCCCCAGTGGGTACCCTACTGCCCGAGGGCTGGGGAAACAGCACTGAATAGGGCAGAGAATAATCCCTGCCTGTGTGTTCCTACTGTGCCCAGCTCAGCAACCTCCCAGGCCTAGGTGGCACTTCTGGCTTCTGCTACTCTTTCACTTCACTAGAAGAGATTCAGAGATGAAAAGCTGTTTGGACTTAACTTGTCACTGTTAACATCACCGTCTGCACCTCTCCCAGAACCTGAATCAGCTAGGATTGATCTCTTGTGGCTTTTCTGCTGCTTAATGCTGACCTCAGAGAGAAGTAGCACAGATGCACTGGAAGTTTGCATCTGCGGGCTTGGGTGTTTCCAGCGGGCAGAAAAAAAGCAATGTAGGCAGTTTCTTCCCTCCTTATAAAATAGGTACGTGTTCAGGTGTGGAAGGGGTAAAGGCTTTCTGCTGATACTAAATACAGAATGTTGCAAGGATTTATTAACATGCTGAATGCTTGCCTAGCGATCCATTTATTAGCTAACAGAACTAAAAGAGCTTTTGGATTTTTCCACTAATGTTGTACCATACTGAATGCCAGGGGGAGGTAATAATTTGAATTCTTCTTGCAATATATTCTTGATATTGACCCTGTCTTCAGAAAGGTGTTAAAGTCTTCGACTTTATTTCACTTGAAGAAAAATTTTAGTTAAGCTGGCTACGTGCTCTTTCTTGTTTAAAAGGGAAGCTCTCTGACATAGCATTTTGTGCCCAATTTTTATGTTTTAGTTTAGGATAATCATTATTTTCAATCTCCAGCTTTCAAAAATTATGAGTCAGGTTGTTTAAATCCATGTCATGTTAAAATGTGCCTCTGTTTGCCCTCTGGTTTAGTTGTATACACAGTGATTTTAAAGTCAGTAAGATTTGCAGCTAACTATGTAATACAGCCCACAAACCGGTATGTGTTTATGCAGAAACAGTTGCTTACCAAAAGGTTTAGCAAATTGGACTTTAATTTATAACCTTCCTTTGGAAGCAAAACTGGAAGGTGACTCCTCCTGCCTGCAGCTGATTGCAGCCCAAGAAGCCAAGCCACTGCTACCCTGGAGCTGCCTTCAGTTGGGGAGCTCAGACAACAGCCTCCAGCCCTGCAGGATTGTATTCCCTGGCATATGCTGCCACAGTCAAGAAATTAAATATTGCATGGGAAAAGAGACGACCACCATCTTCTTTCTGTGTTGATGGTCTGTCTTAACGTGACCGGGTGTCAAATGGCACGATGTGCTGCGATGGCCACCGTAGGCTTTACATGGCAGCACCTTAACGAGTTCCCTTGGCACTGTGCTGTGAAGCCACCAGTGATGCTGTGGGGAATTGTATGTTTGTGCTGCTTTATGTCCCTGCTGTGGGTATGAAAGGAAATAACTGTACAGCCTTTGTGTGTAGGTTTGCAAACTGCACTTTCAGATATGTCCCATTAGAACAGAATACATGTTAGGGCTCTGTCTACGTGTCTGCATGTGTGGCTTTATCTTATTTGTTATTTGTCTGGGCCAAGCTTTTAGTAGTTCTATAGAGCCAAAAATCTGGGAACATCCCAGCAATGCTCACAAACATCAGTTCTGTAGCTTCTTGCAGTCAGACATATGAAGCTTTCAGAAACCCTGGAAACCTGAGGAGACTCCGCAAACCCACTCTGGAAGCTTGAGACGAGATCCATCACTTTCCTCAAAGGCTGTATTCATCTGCTTGCAAAGCTTCCACAGAGGAGCAGCTTGTTAGAGGGACCTGCGGAGATTGAAAACTTTGCCAGTAATAATTCAGGCCCAGTTCTGAAGTCAAATATTTAGTTAAACAGGCTGCGTGATGACTGGATTAAACACAGTTGGCATCTGAGCAAGCTTGTCACGTCATTTTTTTTTGTTAGTGTCCATCTCATAAGCCTATAATTCAGTTTTTCCCGTCTTCCCAGACTCTGCTTATCCTGTGTAGCCTTTCAGACAACACAAAATGAGGTATTTCAGCAGAGCTGCTGCTCCTAGCTCAGAAAGCAGCCTGTACCACAAAATGATTTTCTCTGTCTTCAGACTTAGGAAGAATCCAGTATTATGGATTTGGGATGAAATCACGTGTTAGAGAAATTGTTGTTTGTTTGTTTGTTTTTAAATAAAAGTCTCAGAGATGCTAGGAAATGTCAGAGCAGTCAAGCAAGTCTTGCCTGGCAAGATGCCATATGGGCTTGACACAGATAGTTCAATCCGTGTTAGCAGCTACTGGAAGTTGCAATTGGTGATTTGAACTTTCCTGTCCTGTCAGTGCCACTTTCCAAAGCTTATAGGCCTTTAAATCCCTTGGAAAGATAAATGGGCTTAAGCTTCTGTGTAGCTTTGAAAGTGAAGCTTCCACTCAATTAACACAGTCGGCAGGGTTGTTCATGATGTCCATGGCACTTCTGCTGATCTCTGCCTTTCACACAGTTTACTGTCATGACTTCACTGTGTCTTCCAACTCAGTTTATTCTCCTCTGAGTTGTAGTGGAAATGCTAAGTCATAGCCTGAACCGGTGATTGAGCACCTGATGGGAAGGCAGGGCCAACCTTGGAGAAGGCTGGGAGATCACTGGTGTGACAGCCTCAATCCTACAGTGATCACCAGGTCACAGCAGTCCTGTCCTTGTTTTGAACTGGACTCCTTGCAGGCAGAGATCAGCCTGGTCTTTCAAGACCAGGAATATAAGACTGGTGTTCTCTTAAAATATTTAGTATGTGAAAGAAAACGAGAGCAGTAGGGAAGAATCAGAAGGGCAGAAAATACAGAAGCTGTGTGATGGAGCTGCTGTCCTGTTTCTTCCTGGATTGTAGTGAGCCCTTGGTTATGGGAGGCGGGGATGGCTGCATCCTGTAAACTGAACCATAATTAGATGCTGCATCATAATCCCCTCTCTGACATGCCTGCAGGCCATGCTTTTATTCTCACTTTCTGCATGTGTAAAAAGAGGTCTGGTTTCTCTGGTTCCCGGGCCTCTGTCTGGCTCTTAAAGGCAATCTTTCCATTGCTTTTAGCAGGAAAAAATTGCACTTGAAATGCAGAGCTTTGTAACCATAAACCTCAATTGCTGGAACCTACTGCCAGTGGCACAGCTCTGAGCTTCTCTAATGTTATCCAGTAAGCTCAGTGTGAAATTTTAAGCAAAACAGAAAGTCTTATGTTTGAGCATATAATAAAATCACAGTGGAAGTGAAGAGTCAATAGAGCTGTGAAGCCATCATTGCCTTTGTTTCTAACTCCATGATAAGCCAGGGGGTGCAGCAGAAGCCAGCGAGCACACTGTTGGGAGGCAGCAGTGCAGCTTTGGAAGTGTTTCATTTCTGTCTCTCAGCAATCTTCTTCCAGAACCCGCAACATCTGTCTGTCCCCAACCACATGCAAGTGCACTGAAACTTTGTTCCAGAACTAATGAGTAATTTCATGGCCTTGGAATGAAAGGCAGTGAGAGGGGGCTGGGACAGCAGCTGGAGTTGTGTACTTTACAAGGAGATCTGTGGAGGTCAAATTGCAGCGTGATTACTTTTATTTTATTGCAGCCCACCAGGCTTCTCTTTAAAGTCTGCTGCTAGAATTGCTGATGATCAGTGCAGAAAGCTCTGACACAGGCTGCTGCGTTCCACAAGCATCCTCACTACTGGGCACAGCAAACAACATGGAAAATAATGACATCAGTGGAGAGGAGGTGGGGGAGCTCAGCTGGGCGTTAGCTCTGTTCATGGAGAGAGTACTCCTGACAGAGAGCACTCTGATTGTCCTGTCTCTGGTTTCAGTGCAGTGCACTCATAGAAGGAGGATTGAGAGAACAAACAACCCTGGGCAGATGTGAGATCACACTGCTTGAGTGTCTAGTGGGTGCACGTGATATGAGAACAGATACGGAATGAGCTAGCTCATATTGTAGCTGGTCTCAGCAGACCTTTAAAAAAGCCCAAAACCCAGCTTTCTCTTAGAGAAGGGACAGGGTTATCTGTAGAGAGCAGTAATCTGAACAGAGTACAGGAAACAGAAGGCAGATGTTGTCATATGTTTATCATATGTTTCCACCACTAAGTCTTCCTTTGGGACAGGCTTGCACATCCCAGACCTTGGAGCAGTAGTTGCACCATTCTGTGGACTCGCCATGCTGTGTTTATCCAGGACATAAGAATATACAGGGCTCTTCCTCCACCTGTCCTTCCTCCACCTCCACCTCCAGGTCCTTCCAGTCTGGAGAAGAAGTTTACATTCACTTGCTGTGACTCAGCTATAGAGCTTGTTTAATCTTCATAGTATTACTCATAGAAAGGGAAAGCCAAATGGCAACTGGTCTGTGCCTGTAGACACCTGTAATTCTCCAGCTTTCTGCTGTGTATCTCTGGACGAGTTTCTGTTTATCAGGACCAGTACACTTATCCTGTTGAAACTTCTCTTTGCAGAGAAAGACTAATTAGGAAGTTTTCTACCCCAAAGCTAAGAAGAGCGCTGATCCTCCATGGCTGCTCACAGAGTTCCTGAAATGGGACTATTTCAAGCTGACACTTGACAGCAGTAGCAATGAGCTGTTGCCAAGTGGAGCAAACACCAGACAGATCCCAGAATGGCTGAACAATTACTGCAACCCCTGAGCTGACTACTGTGGCCTGCGGTGAGCTGCTGGTCTGCCTGGTAAGGTGCTCAGCATTTCCAGTGGCAGTGGTTTGCTGGGGACCAGATGTTTGGGAAATTTGTCTTGTCACCTCTTTGGGCTTCTGTCCCATGCCTTGACTCCCTGCTGTGATATAAGGACGGTATGTTTGCTCACATGAGACCTGCTTGTTGCTCGCTTGCATGTGTTTTGTCCGTTGATCAGAACTCAGGGAAACTCTGATCCCTGGTCCATTTTTTCATTGCATAATGCGTGGGTTATTCCGTGTTAGAGAGACTGCATGAGCATTAATCACATTTGAAAATCTCACCCAAGATCCACACAGGGAGGCTTTAGTTGTGAGGTAGGAGCCCATGACTGCCGCTACAGCTGGGCCTAAACCAGTCTTTCCCATTCCAGCCTCATTCCATCTAAAAACCACAGCACAGCCCTTCCTGCACTGCACAGGAGAACACAGAGCAGAATCCAGGTGGGTGGGCTTTGCAGAGGGCAAGGAGGGAGCTCAGGTCTGGAGCAGTGGCTGCGTTGGAGTTACAGTGGTTTCTTTCCTTTGTGGGACACTGAGGTTTGAGTCACTGATCTAGACCTGGCAGGGAGGGGGCTTCTTGGCCCCAGACCTGGCTCTCCCTTATCAGCAGCCTGCTGCTGTGTGAGGGGCCGCACCGGAGTTCTGCTCTCCTATTTTGCCGCAATCCCATCCAAAGAGCTTTGATCAGAATTGCTCCGTGGACTTTCAGATTTAAAGCTGGGATTTCAGTTATTTTCTGGTGGAGGAAAAAAATATTTCATCGGAAAAATTCCAGTGTAGCTCTGGTATGCTTTCAGCTGGCATCCTGCCTGCCCCTCTCTGAAAATATTACTGATTATGAGTGCAAGCACTTCTTGTGAGGCTGGTTGCTTTGGTTGCAATCCTAGCTGAAGTATCCCTTTTCCCTCAGCAGATGGTAGGAGCTGGCCTCTTGTTACACGGCACTGAAGTGACCCTTCAGGGCTGCCCTTCATGGGAGAGGATGGCTGAGCCAGGCCAGAGATCCCACGGTATTTGGAGCAGTAGCCGCTGCCCTGCTGCTCCAGCTGCCTGCTGGAATAATTGCCACCGCCCCCAGCTCTGGCAGGCATGTTTGCAAAAAGCTCTGCAGGCAGTGGAAGCAAACTGGTTTCATCATGACAATGTAGTTGTCCTTTTAAGGGAAAATTCCCTCCGGGAGCCAGCCCTCAATTACCTCCTGCTCCAGTGCCTTCTTGCGAGAGACGTCTTGTAATGTGGCTGAGTTACATCCACAGTGCTCTGCAGCTGAACACCTCACTGTTTTGGAAAAAAATGCAATTAAACTCTGCTGGCTTCTGCTGTTTGCTAGTGATTGCTGAATCTGGAAACTGCGGGAAAAAACCAAAGGTCTGGTTCTCTCATCAGTGCAGAAACAATCTATGGATACTGCATCTTCAAACCCAGATGCTATAACTATGGTATTAGTGGAGTCCTACGCAGATACAGTATTCTTCCATGAAGAAGTTTGTTAGAAGATTAGGGAGCCCTGGGTAGTACAAGACCGGTGATAATTAGCCACCACAAGTGTCTGCTAAATGCCAGGAAACTGGGGTAGGCAGTGGCTGCATTTCAATTTGCTCTTATTCACTGTGGTGAATGGGAGGGGTCCTCCAAGGGTCCTGATTCGAAGGCCTAAAAATTCCTTCTATTCTACTGCCATGTCTCATAGTCCACAGGGGAGATGTCTAACTGGGACGGGGCTGCTGCAGAGCATGCCCTCCGCTCTGTCGCAAAAAACAGTGGGAACACGCAGTGCTGTAGAGAACAGTCTGTGCTCTGTCTGTTCTATAGGGATGGTGGCCTTGGCTGCAGGCCCCCAGATTTACATCTCTTGTGTTCAGCACTGAAAATAGTTTAATTCCAAATGAGTTGTTTGCCAGAAAAACATGACACTCTTGAACACAAATGTCACAGGAATGAGACCAGACTCCTGAAGAAGTTCTAGGGTCTGCTTCTTTTGACATCTATAAATGTACTGTGGTTGTGTTTAAAAAAAAAAAGATTCTCTCCCTGGGTAGTAGCAGACACATTTTAAAAACCAACCCCATACCTGCACAGCTAAGATTTTCTTGAGACAAATCTAATGGACCGCAGCCCATAGTGGGAGAGGACCATCTGAGAATGAAATGATGGTCCTCGGAGGACATGGTCACAGTGGAGTCAGGCTGGTCCCCATGCCCCATTTTGAGGACTGAAATGCACAGGAATCCTATTCTCTCTGGCCAGAGCAAGACTGGAAGAGCTTTGCCATCTTCTGAGTTTTCCCAAGTGTTTGAATTCTCTTGCCCCATTTAGATCGAGGCAAAAAATAAAACTTATTGAAAACTTACATACTTACAGAAGAAGACATGAAGTAGCTACAGGAGTTCCATCAAAATATCTAATACTGCTTCAAACATTTGAAAACTCTCAGGGAAAATTAAAAAAAAAAAAAGTAAATTAACCAGGGTGTTGGACTGAATCCCTGTGGGTCCCTTCCAACTTGGGCTAGTCTGTATTTCTGTGTTGAAATTGTGTTTTCAAAACTATCCACTTTAGAAATATCAACTTTGCAAAGCTTTTTTTTGTACATTTTTAAATCTGGGACACTTTTCTAAATACATATTTCTCTCTTAACAGTTTTGGGTCGCTGTTTTACTCTGAAAATGTTTTGCCAGGAAATTTCTTGTCAGCAAATCCAGCGGGTCCCTGATTTCACAGTTGGAGGTGGGTGGTTTTGAACTCAGATGGACAGAAAAGCAGGAGTATGGCTAAGCTGAGAGCAGTGCTGTCATTCAAATACATGACTATTGCTTGAACTGACAACCATTCAGAAGTTCATTAGTTCTTGGCAGTTGAAAACAAGTGGAATTCATTTGACTGGCTCAGGAAAATTCAACCCCTACTTCAGCATTGGTTCAGAGATAGCTGAGAGTAGGCCTGGCGGCTCGGACAAGAAGGCTAATCAAAAGCATGCATCTGATGCTGGAAAACATAGGTTCAGATCTGTATCTACTGTGATCTCCTTTCTGACATCTAGCTGTGTTTTTTCTTTGAGCTTCATTTCCCCTTCACTGCTGTTTCTTGCAAATATGAGCAATATGCTGAGCAGCATTGTGCTGTCATGGTGACGTGGTCTAAACAAATGCAGAGCACTTTGCCAGTATTTCAAAACTGAAATTCTTGTTGCGAATGAAAAAGTAGAGGAACTTGCTGTTTTGTTTGTACAGTTTGTCACCCGAGACCCTGAGTCATACATACTGGCTTGCATGTCTGCTGGGCTTTCAGAGATCCTCTTGTGTTTTATCAGTTTCAGTGACATATCTCTGTGCAGTGACAACTTCCATGTAAAACTGATTAGCACTTCTCCTTTAAGAAGCATTTCTTTCTGTGCAAGCTAGGTTTCTTTGAAAGGGAGTAACAATTTTCCTCCCAAACTACTTGAGTTTCTTTGAGTTAAAGGGGAAAATACTTATATTGTTAAAAATTTTACTAAGCATCTGTAAACCATTTAGAGATCAAGAGGGAAGTAAATACTTCAAGAGGGGGTAAGGGGAAGCCAGTAACCAATTTTCAAATATCCTCATTTCTGAGTGTGGCCCTGATGTGTCGTTCTGAGGGGAGGAGAGTCTGGATCTGTTCTGCATGTCTGCCACATCCTTCCCATGAACAGGAGCTAGTACTTGGCATGCCCTCTCACAGCCTGCTGCCTTCCTGCTTTTGACCCCTTCTCTAGAACTCTACTTACATTCTCTGATGGCTTTCTCTTTTACACCAGAACATTTCCAAAAATAATTCAGGTTCTTATTCCTCGTTTAAATGAACAGTATGGTAGATTTAATAGCTATCTGTAGTACTTATACAATTATGCCATATCAGTGTATAGACTAGGAATAATAGCTCTTTAACCAAAGAAGCAGGATTTGGTCTTCCATTCCTGTTCCTACAAAGTGTTAGAAAAATCATCAAAAGACAAATTCTCAGCATTGGCTTTTGTTGGCTTTGTTGTTCTTTCTAAGAGTACATTGACTGCTAACAGTGTTCAGGTCATCTAAATTTTGCTGCAAAATGTCAGTACTGCACCAATTAAAAAAGAACAGAATTTACTGCAGGAAAATGGGTTTGGAACTGTGTGCATTTCCCCTCATTCTGCAGACTGAGAATCTCCACTGTCTCACCAGAAAACACCATGAAGTCCTCATAGAGGAAGATGGTATAGAAGAACTGCCAATGATTGTGTTAGTTTTGTGTTGTTGTTGTGTGTTGTGTTTTTTTTTTAAAAAAGCTAGTTCTTTGTTTCCCAGCATTTTAATTTCATTCATTTATTTTGAGTCATTTCCTAATTTTGAAAAATGCCCCTGTTACAAAGCATAAACTTATCCTCTATGGGGACGTGGAAACTGTCCCATAGATCAAACAGGGGTGATGAGTAAAGAGGTTTTCTAGGCAGCAGTGCAACTTATGGAGAGCTTCTATCACCACAGCACTAACCCTTCTAGGAAAGAGTTGTTCTGGCAGAGAAGGGGGGCATGAGATGAGAAACTAAGGGAGCAGGTCTGAAGCCTGGAGCAGAAAAGGAGCAAGCTGGGGAGAGAAGGGCAGGCTGCGGGAGGTGTGAGCACGGCCAGCGAGGAATTGCTCAAGCACTGTGTTGTTTGTCATCCTGCAGCTCCAAGTGTCATGCACGATCCCCAGTGAGAGAGCAAGCAAGGTTAAGGAAGTGAATAGCCTCTGGGGTTGATTAGCCACTGAGTCAGGTTGCTGTGGCTTCTGCCTTCTGCAGGTACCATATGTCTGCAAAGGACCTCAGGCAAGGGTTTAATCTGCCTTTCTGGGCAGAAGAGGAAGATGGGCCACCCTTCTTGCATATCTGCTTTTAAGAGATCCCAGTGATGGAGGTCCTCCTGCAGATCCCATTCCAGAATACCTCCACTCTGAGCCTGGAAGACCTTCCTGAAGTGTTCAGTCCTCTTTGCTGCAAATTAAGCCAACTTGATTTTTCTTTACACAATAAATATGGTAAGCGACAGACAACCTTCTCGTAATAACACAGAATCACAGAATCACAGAACGGCCAGGGTTGGAAGGGACCACAAGGATCATAAATCTCCAATCCCCCTGCCACATGCAGGGCCACCAGCCTCGCCAT
>JAOWBP010004028.1:15167548-15192913 GCA_028571105.1 Tragopan temminckii | reverse complement strand
TCACCCCACAGCCTTCTCTTCTCCAGGCTGAACAAGCCCAGCTCCCTCAGCCTGTCTTCGTAGGGGAGGTGCTCCAGGCCCCTAATCATCTTTGTGACTCTCCTCTGGACCCTCTCCAACAGCTCCCTGTCTTTTTTGTACTGGGGGCTCCACACTTGCACGCAGTATTCCAGATGGGGCCTCACAAGAGCAGAGTAGAAGGGGACAATCACCTCCCTGTCCCTGCTGGGGATACTGTAATATTCCACAGAAGTTGTCTTTTCATCTATGGGATTGAGCGCCAGTGCTTTGTACATGATCTCTAGTAAACACACACTAAGTTAATTTTGCTTCACTGTTTCCTTAGCCTCAGTTTTGCAAACTATGAAGTGGCCCTCATGGGTAGCTCAGGGAGAGGGGACCAAGGTTGAGCAGCAGGAAGTGCCAGCTGCCCTCTGCTCTGTGAGGGATATTTGTCAGACTTGGTCACTGATACTGAGAAGAGGAAGGGATGGAAAACACATTGCTTGAAGTCCCTCACATTGCCCTCAGAGAGCGGACTGCTGCTGAGAATGAAATTGTTAATGCTTTGTAAATCACGTCGGCAGTTTTCATAGAAATATTATGGGTTGCAGAGCCATGAGGTAAGGCACTAGAGGAACACAAGTTTCCTGGAACAAATTAAGCACTGGCTTTCTGAAATATGTGAGTTCACATAGCATAACAAAACAGGGATCTCCGTTCTCTGAAGACAGTGGATATGTGCTGTGCCGGCAAACTTTCTAACTCTTAAACTGGAAGGCGAAATCTTGGAGAGCTTTACTGTTGATGATTCATCTTTAAGATAAAACACATTTTTTAATAGCAAGAATAGTAAGTCATCACAGCAGACTAGCCAATGCTGTAGTAAATCCTTTGGCATTCTGGGACTGAAGAAGTTCTTTCTGCTCTTACTTGCAAATCATTAAGTTCTGCAGGATCACTGGGTAAAACATAGGACTATTTCAAATTACACAATAACACAGTCTGTTTTAATCAGTAAATACAACTATCCCTTGAATGAAAAGCAGCCATGCAAATGTTTCATATGCCAATACAATGTATGTTTTCATTTGTATGGGCTTTTAAAATCATGTTTCATAGATTTTACATAGTGTGAGGCGTTTCCCTTCCTTACCAACATCAGTTTAAGACCTAAGTGTGATGCACTGTCTATTTTCTTAAAAAACGCTGCCTTTTTCTGTAGCATATCCGTATAAACTCATCAGTGTCTTGGAAATTCCTTTAAGGAACTATTCCCTTCCCAGCAATGGCTTACAGAGCTTACCAAGAACATTGTGCAATACGATGGCAAGCACTTTTGAACTCTTTTCTCTGCCTCTTTGTAATTTCTGAACCCACTGGCCAGTTTCCACCCAGTTTCACAGAAGAGAAGCACTCACTACAAGTTCCTATCTTCCTGGAATCTTGAGAGGAATGAGGCTTTAGTGCTGCTTCCCACCAAGAGGATGACCTCTGAGCAAGTATAACATTTGCTGGAGACTGAAATTGGTTGGGTGCAGCAGCCCCGGTGCTTCTCCTTCCTCCCAGCTTGTGGTTAGCACAGCAGCAATCCGGCCCCAGCCTGACCATAGCCTGTGTAACACACCCTCCTTTGCATCAAACCCTGGGGCTCTTCTTTGCTCCTGTTTAGGACAAATGGCTCTTAGACAGCTGATATTTAAAAGGGGGTTTATTGCCAAATCTTAAAGCTCTTTACAAGGAGGAGACAAAGTGCCACCTTTCCGCTGGATGCAGTGGCTGCTTTTGAGATAGCCATCCACATTTACTTGCTTGCAAGCTCACTTCCTTCCTGTCACAAATGTAACCTAGTGGCACAGCCTGAAATACAGAATTGCACCCCAGCACTTCACGCCCACAGGGCTTCTAGGCACTACAAAGAAATCTTAGCGTAGTCAGAAATTAGAAGTGTATGTTTAAGGGGAGGAAAAAAAGCGCATGATGTACACTGACCAAAGGAGTTGCTGCAGGAGTTCAGAGCAAAGGCTGAATGGAGTAGAATCCAATCTCAGACTGTGACCAGCACTGCCATTTGCAGAGGAGCAAGAAGCACTCCAAAAGGCAGCTACAGGGTAATTCACCCTCCTGCTTTAGGGAGATCCCAGCTTAGAACCAGAATGAGGAGAACAAGTGCGAAAACTGCAGAAGCAATATGATGTTGTTTCTTGTAAAGTCTGGGTGAATCAGGCTTATGGCCAAGCTAGATATTTTAGGATGAAACTGCTAACCCTATGAGCAAAAGTAGTTAAAAAGTCTCTAACATAATGTTTTCAGCAGTAGAGTTACTGGGTGCTATGGAGATTCCATCTAGTAAGTTCTGTTAGTACAGTAAAAACACTAATTAGCTGCAGCCTGTAAAATGATTTAACATGCCCATTTTGTTACAAAGAGGTTTGTTCTGTTAAGATTTCTACCGATGGGTATTCAGTAAAATGTCAGACATTTATTCATTAGAATATTCAGTATTATATAAAAATACACAGTAAATATAAGCACATCCTGTAGGTTTGGCTGTAACAGTTAAGGATGTCTCAGTATCTTCATCAGTACTTTGCCAGATGGGTATCCACAGAACACACCGCCACAAGAAACACCTGTGAGAGCAAAAGCATTTGTATATATCTTGGGGGGTGGAGCTGTCCCATAAGCTATTTCCATTCTCATGGGCTTTCAGTTCCAGGCTTTGATTTGCCCATCCTGGAGTTCACGACTGGCTTCAACCTTGGGATCTGAACCTGTACCAAGAGATTGCTGTGGTTTGTGTGTCTTCTTGGTAGTGTGAACTTCTTTTCCGCATCTACTTTATCACTTATTACAAAACTGCATTCTTCAAATGTCTGCCTGCTCTCCAAAGCTGATGTCCCTTGACTTCCAGTGCGCACAGGGTTCTGACAGCTCACATTCATACCACACAGTGTTCGGTAAACAAAAGTGCACATGCAGAAAAATACATTTAGATAGCAGATAGGCACTGAATATTTTCTGTATTATTAGCCCTTGTCCTAAGAATATTTGAAAGCAAAACCCACAGTTCACATTCAATCTACAGCAGCAAATTACACAGACCCAGAGTTTGTTCCAGGCTGTGTGCCTGGCAGTGGGCTTAGGACACAGGAATCTTTTTGTCTCACAGCAAAGCTTTTATGGCACCTGAGCCCTGAGTGTTTGACCTTGTAGAACCTCTCATGTGAGGGAATGACAAGTGATTTTTCATGCAATGTCTACAGCTCAAGAGAGGGGGACAGACCACCATGGCTGCTTTAATCAAAAGAGGCTCTGGGTGGTGAAAAATGGGACATCTGTAAGCCCAAGGGTGATATTTCTATGCTGAGATACATGAGCCCATTGGCGAGGCTAAGAAGAGATGAAGACAAAGCTTTATTGGGCTGCTGCAAAGGGAAGAGTTTGCAGCCCACTGCAGCTTTGCGGAACCTGGGAAATTATACAAGGAAAATGGAAGAAATGGAAATGGGGGAGTGGAGTGCAGTGCTGACAAATGAGAGAAAAGAGCTAAGGTAGCATGTCACTCCTTAAAACCAGTCAGGGAAGATTGTCATTTTCTGTGCTTCCAGAGCCTGCCTTAAGCAAAGGAGAAGCCCTTCATGGTGTCATATGATTCCCCTGAGAGCAAATACTGTAGAGAATAGGTGAGGGGACCCAGCTCAGGTACGGTGCTATGCAGTAGCAGCACAGACGTGATTTTATCACAATGTTAATCACTAGAGACCATGGGAACTGGGGCTGCTTTCAGCAGGTGGGTGGGGAAGCTGTGGGAATTGTGCCAGAGCCTTCTTGCAATGCCTTCTTCAGACCCTTCTGCAGCAATGTATTTTTATTTTAATATACTTAAGCCACAGGGACCAGCCCCAAAGTGGTGCACACAAAATGCCTTTCCCTCCATACTCCAATTACTCCAGACGTTTGTGCCAAAGCATGGCTCTCAGGCTGGCCAGAACACAGCAGGTAGAAACATGTTAAATAGGAAGAGGGATCCCATCCAGACTGGCTGCCTGATGTGCATGTTCCTGTCAGTTAACATCCCACAGCAGAGAGCCAATGGCTAAGGGAACGCATGTCCTTAGAATCTGAGCTTCTTATGGACAGGCTGCCCCAGGGCATCTCCTGGACACAAGCTCTCCAAACATCTGGCTAATTGTTCCCAACAATGTTCCCATTCATAGTTATTGAATGCGTATGGTCCTTACAAAGAAACGTGTTGTGATGCTACAACACACTTCTTCAAAGGCCAAGGGTAACCTGCTTTGCATCACTGCCTATATTAATGGAACAGGAACAATTAATACTTGCCTGGCAGTGATGCATTGACACTTGCATTCACTTACACAGTGCTTAGCACACCTATAGCTCTGCCCAGCTGGACTCAGAAGAGTGCCTTCATGCAGATGTGCTAGATCTGAGGACACTTCTTGTAGGAAAGAGCTGGCCAGTTTTGCTTGCCTCTGTGTGAGGTCACTTTTTAACTGTGAATGTAGTTTTATGAGCGTCTTCAGAGAAGTTGAAGCCATTTATCCTTACATTCCTAGATGTCACTGAGCCAGGTGCTCCAGGAAACCTTGCCAGCAAATGTATAAACAAAGTAAAGTTTTTTCTGACTACATTTATCCTTAAATGAATTAAATGGGAAGACTAAATATGTGCCAGTGTAATCTGGTATCTGCTTGTAAATACAGATAGACAGGGGCTTTTGCTAGAATAACCATTCTGCTTCTTTCAAAAATTGAACTTGGTTTGACTATCAGAAATTGTTAAGGCCTGATCGATTCACTCGAATCACTTTGGATCAAGTCCCTAAAGACTGTTCACATTTTCAAACTGTTCAGTGTCTTGTAACCTTCTGCTGTGCTAAAAGGATCAGAGCTGGACTCGTATGTATGTACAGCATGAAGAAAGAGAGAGAGGCTATAACTGAAAGCTGAATTCTGTTCCATAAACATGGTGCATGCACAGCAAAACACCACCTTTTGAACACTGGCCTAGCAATAGTACAAATCATAAATGGCAAAAGTTTAGCTTTGAATCCTGAAAAAGAAGTCTCTTTGAAGAGTGTGTCAGGGAGCACTTCTCCTATAAAGAGTCACTAGATCTTTTTGCTTTTCCTTCTGTTTCTGCGTTGCTTCTTTTTTCAGTTCTCCAAGACTTTTAATTTCTTGCAAGACTTGTGTAGCTTGCCGAAGTTGTTCTACAGCCTCATTGAGTAATGTCTCTGCCACCACTGGGGGTCCATTGCCCTCCTGGGCCTGCTCCAACCCTTCCCGTAAAACCTTCTGCAGAAGTTTTTCTGCCTTCTCCCGTTCGTTAGCAACTTTCTCCTCCATTTTAGCTAAGCAGTAATGGGAATCCTCAGCGAGACCTTGGCGTGGAAGTGCTCTCTGTGTACTTTTGGAATCAGACAGCAAGTCTCCCAGAGAAGAACTGCGAAGTTTCAGAGCTGAAGGGGTTTCTACAGATATTTTTTTCTCAATAGTTCCTTTTACGCTCTCATGGCCTGACTCTGTAGCTAGGGAACTCTCTCTCTGTTCTGCTGAAGTTTGCTGTTCCCTCTCAGTTGAGGTTCTCCCATTTCCTTCTTCAGTTTCAGCTGTTTGGGATGTTGACTCTGCTGCTTCACCAGCTTCAATGCCATTCACCGGGGACTTGGAACTACCAGACCTCAGTTCTTCCAAACCCCCAGCTTCCAGATCACTGTGGCTGGAGTTCATAGTGGGTATCATTTTTTCTAATAGAACCTTAGGAGGAGGAACAGGAGGCTTTGCAACATCTGAGGTAGCAATTGCAGCAAGGCTGTCTTTGCCACTATCTCCTGATAATTCCAAGTCTTTTGCATTTTTAGGCTCAAGGACTGGTTGGTCCCAAGCAACTTTTAGCTTGTCTGGCACGCTCTTAGGAAGAGGAACTGGAGCTTTTGCTGTGCCCTTGTTGCTGATCTCAACAAGCTGATCTCTGTTCTCCTCATCTGGTGCACTGGATTCTTCCACATTCTCCTCTCTGCTTACACAGTCCTCTTCCCTGGCATTTGCATTGTCCTTTGATGCTAAGCCTTCCTTAAGCTTCTTATTTGGAGGCAATGGAGGAGACATTTTATGTTCCTGATCCGGAACACTGTTCTCTGCATCATGGTTTTCTTTTGTGCCAGAAGGTTTTGTAGGTGGCATAGGTGGCTTTGGAGTTTCTTTCTGTGGTGGCGGATTGTCATTTTCGCTGACAGTGGAGTCAAAGCTTGGTGGTCCATTGTCTACTATATCCAGATCTAATCGCAGGATACCATCTGATGTAGACTTGGCAGCCTGAAACATAAGAGAGAACTTTATCAATTTCTATTCCATCAATCCCCTGCTCAATCCTTTAACTTCAAGGAATTGCTATGGATACAGTGGTACCAACATTTGCAGCATAAAACTTCAGTTGTAAGGGGAAGGTGAGGGATTACTGTTTCGCACATCCACCCCCCTATTTATACTTAGATCTGTCGAAACTGCCAGGAGAATCTGACTGATAACAAAAACGGCGCTCTTAAGAGCAGCTGCTTCTGCAGCTCAAGAGCAATCCACAGAGCTTGTGCTGCTTCTATGCAGCATCACCCTGTAATACCCCCTCACAGCAGTAGCATTTATCTAGTAAGTGAAACCCAATGAAATCTGCAATGCCCAAATTTAATGAACTGCGATAAACCAAAACATTTTACCTGACAAAGAAGAAAGTAGTCAAGTCATGTACCCTACAGCAAATGTTGAACGCATCAAACGCAGGAGAAGATCTCCTATCCCTCTGCCTAGCCCACTTTTTCTACAAACCAACATGCTCTGTGAATGCTATGGGTGGTTTTGCTGCTGAATTATTTCCTGCCTGATAGTGCAGCAGCTTGCACAAGAATAACAAACCCAAGAGCCACAAGCAGTCAAAAATTAGGACCAAAGCATAGAATTTATTTTAATACTTTCTTTGAGCAGAGCATCTCAAAGCCTGCTCCACACTCTTATTTCTGTTTTCCTGTTGATGCTAAGCAGTCAGCTCTGACTGATTTGAGTTCTTTACCCTGTAGTAGATGGATCCCTCTACCCCTCTCATTTACTGTATGCTAACCCAAAGCACTGCTGCTTTCTGCTTTTGGAACTGAAAAATTTTCCATGTGACCATATAAAACAAGTTGTCGGCATACACTGAGATCACTTGGCCAGAGGTTCTATTGTAATGCCATTGCCTTCTCACTCTTTCAGCCTGATGCCATTGCTGCTACTCTGGGGCTAAACCTAGCTGGTTACACCTCCTGCAAACCACAGGCTGCCTGCAAGCTTCTCTAGCAGCGGGATATCCTAAAAAGGGTGGATGTGGTAAACACACTGCAGGATGTCAGCTTAGTGCACTGGACGGAGAGATGCAGTGACAGTTCCTGTGTGAGGGAACCCAATGCTGCACAAAAGTGCAACTAGAGCCAGAGTCCTGCAGTGCAGAGTTCAGGTAAAGTCTGTCTTGCCTTTCCAGCCCTTAACAGAGAGAGAGAGAGGCATGCTGCATCATGGCTGCTCCGTCCTGACCCGTCCTTACCTGGCCTGCTTTGGCACTGAAAATATTCATTCATCCCATTTCTCTCACAATGCTGCAGCCAGCAACTCTCATTCTCATCTTTCTGCAGGCTCTATTCTCTCTCCTTGTTACTGCTTTTGAATTTGGAAGCCAGTTTTTCTCAAATTTGGCTGAAAGTGAGAGCACTTACAGATATTTATGTCTGAGGTATCTCATGAAAATAGGGAACTGAGTAGGGCTGAGAGGGCTTATCAGTGCCTAGGGAAGGGCGTCCTGCTTTGCTGAACCCATTCTACACATCAGAGAATCCACACTTCATTGCTTCTGCAACTTCTGTCATGTTTTGCTCTGTTGTTTTCTGAAGGGATGGATGGGAACCTGTGATTCATTCCTATGCATACCTCTAGAAGACACACTCTCCCTCCATTTCTATGCAAAGTGAAAAATCTTGGGGCATCTCATTTCCTGCACTAGGGCCATCTGAGTGCTGTGCAGACAAATAAGTCAGAGTCTGGGAAGTCTGAAGAAAGAAGGTTTGATTTAGAAACCTTCGTTGGTTTAGATTAATGTTCTGCTAAAATATCAATCTGTCTGTGGAAGCTTTTTCATAAATCACAGGAATCAAACAATCATAAGAACCTCTCCCACTGAAATGAGCTGCAGGTTTATTTTGCAGTGTTATTTCTTTCTCTCTTTTTTTCAGTGACAGATCCAGAAAATCAGTTAAGGGTAGACAGGCTAGTCTATAAAACTGCCTGGGAGAATAATGTATTCTGTTTCAGAGCTAAGGAAGGGTTTGTAAACCTGAAAGCTTGTCTGTTTTTTCCAGTTAGTTTAATAAGAAATACAGCTTCTCCCCATAGACCGTGTAGTTCTTGTATCTTTACACCACTGTGGCTACAAAATCATCACTTCTTTGCAAATAAATATAGCAGCTTCGATCTCTTCTGATTAAAATGAAACTATAAAGGCTCTCACCAGACAGCGAAGCAGCTCATGAGTTATGGGAAGCTAAATATATTGTAACACGTCGCAGCAGCTACAGATCTATGGGTTAACTTGGAGATTAGTTAAAGAGGTGCATGCACTGTGTTTCCCAGGGGAAGCCATTTCCCTTGTGAGCTTTCTCTGTGCTGTCTGCACCTGGGTTTTCCTGAGGGTTTGCCTGTAGCTGGAAGGAGGAGTGTGCTGGGGTACAGCTGGTCCCAGTTGGGGAGGTGGCTCTGTCCCCATGGGATGTACCTACCTCCTTGAGGTGGCTTCTTGTGGGCGGCCTGCGACCATGGGCCACTTTCACTCTGTCCCGAGTTACATGGTCCAAGGAAAGGCTCTCATCTACTTTCACCTTTAAAAGGAAGGGAAACAGAAAAGGAAGAAGGTCGTTAATTTCTCACAATCCATCTATAAAATTCTAACTGTCACGCATGAAGGGATACAGCATTTGGATTCAGGGAAGGTTTTTGAATATTTTCCCTTAGTTCCAGCTTGCCTGCAAAGCCCTGTATGTATATGATGGATATTTAAGGTATCTTTAGCACATGTTTATCTAAAAGCATGTATTTATCTAAAAGGCACTCTACATCAAAGCACTCAACCCTCAGAGGTCTGCAATCACTAGCCTCCCCTGCACCGAAAGGGCAGGTAAGAGGAGGACACAGGAGGGCTTTGTTGTCCCCACCGCAGCCCGAGCACCGAAACTGCTGTTGCCATCTTAGAGGTGAAAGCCCATTAATAACCGTGACCTGACGGTGAACTGTATCAGCAGTTCTTCGTAATAGACCTTCCCTTGTACAGCTCTAATGGCTGCAGGAAGCTGAATAGAAGGTGTGAGCAGTGACCTGGATTAATTGCAACTGTAGCTGAATTAACAAATTTATTTCCTGGAATCAGAGGAGAAATCCACTGCCTCCCACGTGTGAGTAGGGAGGAATCACAGAACAGTTAAGGTTGGCCTCTGGAGGTCACCTGCTCTAAACTGCCCATCAAGCAGGGCGACCCAGAAGCTCTTCTGAAGATCTCCAAGGAGATTTCCGAGGAGGAAGACTCCACAACTTCTCTGGGTAGTCTAATAGGCTGAAGAAAAGCAAATCCAAGCCAGCTGAGTGCCTGACCCATTAGCTTCTGCCTAGCCTGTGCAGAAACATTTTAAATCTGAAATCTGATCTTTAGTGGAATGAACAAGAATTAAAGTCTAGCTCTGTCCTGGATCCTCATCAGGAGCATTGTCTCCAGGTGAAGGGGGAGGATGGTGACCCCAGACCTCACCACACCATGCTGGGGAGGGGGCTGTGGGCTTTGCTGCCCACTGCCCTGCTGCTGCAGGCAGCTCTCAGTCTGTGTCGGTGGCTCCAGCAAAGGGTTGAGCAGCATTGTGTTAGAGGACATCGCATCTCCTACCCGCTGTAACATGAGAGCAGACCTGGCTGCTCAGCTCTTTGCTGCTCTGCTTTGTAATGGCTTCTCAGGCTGCACACAGCTGATCCCTGTAATTACACATGCTGCTCCCTGCTTGGTCCAGGGGCTCCAGGTACCATTAAAAATCTGATGTGGGATATGATTTGCCTAGGTGAAAAAGGAGCACGTTCCAGCCTCTCCTCCAGCTTTTGCCCTGTCCTGAATAAAAGCAAAGCCCAAGCTCTCAGATTTTGCATTCTCGAGCACTGCCAAAAGAACTTAGCTCTTTTCTCAAAACTTTTACTCATTGCTTTGGTTTCCTTTGCTAAACAGATCTTGCTGATTTCTTAGTCTCCCAGTTAATCCTGCCTAATTCTTCGTGTCATTCCTGTAATGGTGGTTTTGTGCACTTCCTTTCAGTTACAAAAACAACTAAAGAATACATACTGCTCTTTCAGTTTAATTAGGGGCTGATTACAAGGTAACTGGGAGCAGGGCAAAGTTAGGCAGGCTTGAGGATGTGCAGTTTTCATTCTTGCCTCTGCACACCAGAATGAGTGGAGAACTGGGGAGTGCTGGGGCCAGTGGAGAGAAACGTAGGGAGAGTGCATGGGCTGAGAAACCTTGGAGTAACTTTCCACTGGACTTCTCTCCAGCCTGCAGCAAGAATAGCTGGTGGACTGAGTCACTGCAGATTTTTCCAGTCTTGAAGACTGTCCTAACCAAATACCTCAATTTCCAGGCTGCTTGGTGCTGGGCATCATGACAGTGTGGGGAAGTCAAGTCCTTCCAGATGCAGCCAGTCGCATCCTCCAGGACAGGGGAACACCATGTCACCAAAAGACACTGATGCCATCAGATCATCTCCCACTGACTCTGGTGAGCTCTGGTGTCCCATGGGTCTCTCAGTGAGATGTTAGCTCTTGCAGCACTGACGATGTCTCTGTACAATCTACTTATCCTACTGTGCCTGCTTCTAACGCTACCAGAAAGGATGCAAACACCTCTCTACATGATCTAGCCTCCTGGGCTGCGAACTAGAGGGACTAAAAACTCCTAGTCTGTAAGGATGCAGCTTGGTCTGCCTTGCATCCAGCTGTGAATGGGCTTTCTTTCCTTTGGCAGTGCCTGGCACTCAGGGAGGACAGGGAGCCTGGGGTCTCAGACAAGTTCTGTTGCTAGCTACATAAGCAGTGAATGAGAAATGACACAGAAGTACATGAGTTTGAAAACAGCATCTCTTACCTCATCAAATATTTTGTTTTTGCCTCTATTGATGCCCTCATTCAGGGCTTTTATCCACGATTCCTTTTCTTCCAAAGTTGCAGCTTGAAATTTGATATCATGAACCTGCAAGAGCAGAGAATTTTGCCTAAGCATTACTTGTCAAAAACAGAGAGGCAGCGTTCTGCATTCTGTATATCCCTTTAGTTTTTATATAACATCCAGTTCCAGTCTGTGTTTAAACTACAGATTCCTTTGCACTTTGGCAAGTACTTCCCTTCATAGCTCCTGCGAACAGAATTTTGTTATGCTGAGCTGTTTGCTGCTGTCGTTCTATTTTTGCAATTAGTAATTAAAGTAGTAAGTAAGTTATGAGCTTCTTACTTCTGTAAAATCTATGGAATAGCTCTTATAGCAGCAGAAAGTTGTTTGTACAGTGAATGGTCAAACTGCACGCAGCAAATCAGACAGAGAGTCCAAGTTGTTTTGTGGCAGTTCAGATGCTATCAGCTACTTTATCTCCAACTTCGTCACAGGCTGCAAGTAGGAAACCCACATGCCATAGGTTCTGCCTTCTTCCCTGTTCCTGTGGCTCTGCAGAACAGAGCCAATACAGGAATCAGGGCTCTGACCTTGGCTGCACCAACCCTGCTTCAGCTGCACATAGACAGGATGCGGCTAAGAGCAGCGTAAGTGAAAAAATTAACAATATCTTTTTCTGCTTGCAAATGAAAAAAAAAAACAAAAGCAGACTCTACAGACGTACATTTTCTGGGGTCTGAACAGCTGTCCTAAGAATACAGAACAATAGTAGGCCGTAGAAGAGAAAGCTGGTAAAAAAGCACAGGACAAAAATGAGGATGGGAGCAATGGATTGTATGGCTGTCTCCCAT
The DNA here is from genome assembly GCA_028571105.1 of Tragopan temminckii. Lineage (NCBI taxonomy): Eukaryota > Metazoa > Chordata > Aves > Galliformes > Phasianidae > Tragopan > Tragopan temminckii. Next base: position 15,180,821 of record JAOWBP010004028.1, on the reverse strand, counting down.
TCAACCAGCTCTGCCTTCCTCCAGAGTCATCCCAGGGCTGTGCTCAATGCTTTTAATCTCTAATTGACCGCAGCAGGAACAATAAGTAAGATGCTATTTATTTTTTTGCTGTGTGCTACTGTGTAGTTTTGCCCCAAAGTACACTTCAGGTGAGAAAAATACCATCCTCATATTACAGGTTACTGTATGGCAGACTGGCTTGGATCCGCATGGCTCCACTGAATCCAAATAGCTGCAATCTGCACTGTACAGACACAGATAAATGCTCTCATGCTAAAGAACATCATGAAAGCTACAAAATCAAGCACTCAAAAAAATTAGACAATCCCAAAGTTGCCTAGGCAATCTTAACCCAGCCACTACACAAGTTCCTCATGTGTCTATCCCTAATGACAGGGGTGGAGCTTCCTACTGAGCTATCTCATATTGTGTTTTATGGGTCAATATTGATGGCACTGTACTGCAGCCCTGCCCTGAAGACAGAATTACCAGTTCCACTGATGATCTCTTCTTCGCTGCTTATCACTACAATATGTGAGGGCTTCACAAATTACTTTTCAGAACAATTATCCATGTTTTACAGATGGGGAGGTGAGTTACATAGAGGCTTACCTAAACCACATACTAGTAGGGTCTCAGTTAAAATATTTTTTTCCAGGTATTTAACATCCTACAGTCATTTGTACTGCCTTCAAGACCAGCTGCAGTCTCAGCCTTTTTGTAAATCAGGCCCCACATTCTGAAATCACAACAGGGTCAGAACATCCAGACTATACAAAATGAGGGTGACAAAGCTAGTGCTCTTAGCAGCTTCCTGTTTTGCTTATGGTACAACGAGGCAGCAACTGTTCGGGGTTTCAGCAACTTCTGAAATCTTATATGCCTATACTCTAGGCCTCCCAGTAGGGATGCTCTCCTGACCCCTACAGCACCATAAAAAATTCTGTACAGCTAAAGCCTGATCTCCCTACACTCACTCTAGCTATTTAGTTAGGAACCTACTGCCCTTCCTTTCTGCATTTATTGCTCGCTGCAGTGTCAAGGTTTTATACCTGCACACCACAGCAACAAAGCTCAAGACTCTTGCAACCAGCATGGCCAGCAGGGAGTTAAGAAGCATTTTTGGGAGAGTGTTAGTTTGCACATAAGGTGATGGGGCCAAATGTCTTCTTAAGAGCCCAGAGGTTAGGGTCTGAACCACAGCACTCTGGAAAAAGGGTTCTTTGTCTGGGGCGCAGAGGGATCACGCTAACCAGGGAATCTAAGGAAGGCAAGGCTCCAAAACATGGTGACAGCCAGGTTTTGTTTTAGGCCAAGCAGGCCTGTTTTTGTGTGTGCTTGAAAACTTTTTTGTTTGGAAATGATTTCACCCCAAAGTTTTGTGATTACAAAAGCGTCTGAGAAAGCTCTGCTTGTGAGCAGCTGTGCTGCTGCACTGCCTGGCAAAGACCTGGCATCCTGCACCAGGGTTTAGAAACGTAAATGGTGTTCAAGGGAAGGATTCCTGCCTTACTTCAAGCTTCCTCTTCTAATGCCACTTCCTGTGCCTTATTCTTGGCCCAGGACAAAAGCCGCTGGCCTCCCAAAGCTGGGACTGTGACAAAGTGCTGCTGTCAGCTCACGACTGCACAGCAGGGCAGAGTGAGGGCCCTGGGGAATTGCTGGTCATTACTGAGAAGCTGAGGTGTCCGTCCGGCATGCCCTATTTAATGCTGACCAACCGCTGCAGCCACCGATCACAGATCCAGTGGACAGCAGAGGGAGGGTAAAGAGTGGGGAGGTGCTCCAAAGGCAGCAGCACAGAGCCATTGCACTCCGTTTCCTTTCTACAAGAACATTTTTTTCCTTTTTAGCACGATATCCACAGATACTAAGAAAGAATCAGGCTGCTGGAGCTCTGAGGCTGGCACTTGGGATGCTGCCATACAGAGCCTCATTGTTTCCTTGCAGTGCACTGCTTGTCTGCCTCCTTCTGTAGCTCACGTCCTCCACCACAGGCACTGGGGTGAGAAGGTTTGCCCATATTGGGATGGAAGCTTGCTATAAAGCTGAGGAAATAGAGGAACAAGCCAGAGTTGTTGTTCTCAGTTCTGCTTGCCACTGTGGTTCTGTAGACTAGAGTGAGACAAGGAACAAATTAATTTACTTTGAGTATTCAGATATCAGAGGACACACAGCTTTAGGCAGGGTCTGATCTCCAGCAGCAACTGAGTCAGTGACACCAAGCCTAAAGCAGAGGGCAGGAAGCAGGGAGCCCATCTGCCTTCCTACCTGCTAAGCCAGCTGAGACTGAGTCATGACATAAACAACTGCCTGGTGTGCCAGGAAAAGCTGTCATGGCTGAACATAATGTGATAGGAACCATTGTGAGCCATGAGTACAGTGTACGCAATTTACTGTAAGTGAGTTCAGAACACAGCACAGCCAGTCAGCTCCTGCTGAATCACTGGCTGCATGTCATGCAATAAAAGAGGCTCACACTCTGGTCACTGCCCGTGACGATAGTGAGCACATCTCTCTGACTGCCCTGTGTCTTCTCAGACATCAGTCTTCTGCAAGCAGGGACGGCCTCGTGGCTGTGCTAACCCCATTATCCAGGGCCAGCCATAAGTGATTTATTTGACAAGCCTGGAGAACCAAAAAGCTGCAGTTTATGACATTTACCAATACAAGCTCTTTGCTGAGCTCTTCTGCTTGATGCTACCAATCTGTCAAGAGGTGAGTGACAGAAATCTGCGTATTCTCAGCCATTTCAGTGCAAAGCTTCAGCTGCCAGCAAGGGTAGGCTAAACTGGACTGTGAACTGCTTGTGTTCTGCTGGCTGAGGTGTGGGAACATGTTCCCCTCTGCTGGCTTTTGTCACTGGGTGGTCACCTCCAGCAGATGCCAGAGCACAGCTGGGTCAGTAACTACCCAGGGTGCAGCGGAGGCTATCTGCCAGATGTGAGGTCATCTCCTGAACCTGGGTCCTCATCAGGTTGGATCACAGAGGAAAATGTGGAAGGGGATTCTTGTTGTTTTTTTTTCTGCAGCTGAATCAAGAGCTGCCTTGCCCCTGGGAATAACGCAGCATCTCTGCCACATTCAGACTGGGCAGACTCCTGGAGCAGACTCCTCAGAGCACAAGCAAATGTGCTTCACTGCAATCTCTGTCAGCTTCCCAATTTGGGCCCCTGCTGAAGGGAGCCACAGGTACCTCCAGAGTTGACCGAGGGAAAAAAAAATGTAGTGGAAATTTCCACAAGTGCTGAGTTTGTGCCTGGCAGTGCTAGGGCAGGACATGTGGGAAGCTGCAGCACTTGCTGGTAGACTCCCATACTGCCACCCTCTTTCTTCCCATTCTTCATCCTGGTAGCTGAAGGCTTTCAGACCTGCTGAATACCAGACTTGTGCCAATCTCTGGAGTCTCTAGGCAGCTTACATGAGAAGACATGGTTTATGCTGCTCTTTGCATCATGAGTACATTTAAGGTCTCCAAGCCAAGGTTGCTGCCCCTTCTTACAGATTCTCTGCGCAGCTCTCTCTGTTCAGCAGTTTTCATTTAATTAGTGTGACTGGCATAAAGCATTTGAGATTTCTAAGCAGAATGGGTCTTCTGCACACTTCCAACTTCCTTTGCTGAGGAACCAAAGCACTGGGGACAGTACTTTGTTTCAGTTCCACACAAGGAAGCTGTCCAGTGCAGGCGTGTGACACCTCATATTGTTGTGGCTTAACAGAAGTGTTATCTTGTGACCTGGGCAAGCAAAATCTGCCATCAAAGAGCAGTATTTAGCAAGGCAACTTACCTATTTGGGTGCAACTGTAGCTACAGCGCTGTTTTAACTGACTGATTCACTGTGAGCAGAGCTACACTGAGCTCCTTCAGACTCTGGGAAGGGTCTGAACAGTTCCTGTTTTATCGTTTGCTCTTTCCAAGTGTCCTTTGCTCTTCAGAAACATCCCATCAAGTATTTAAACCTGGATTCTCCTAAAGTTAAACTCAGATTCCTGTTTTCTACAGTGACATTTCTATTTGCACACTGGAATAGAAATGGCCTTTCCTGGCTTGTTCGCTTGCTTTCTGCATTCTCCAGCGCTGTGCTCAGGATAAGGGGCAAAGAAAACCAGCGAAACATGGAAGGGCTTGGCAAGGCACTTCACAGGGTGACTTTAAGCTGTAGTGCACGCTGCAGATGGCAGCTAGTCTCCCAAAAGGAAAATGTTGAGCAGATATCTACTGCCACAGCTGCAATTCCAAAACAGAAGGACAGTTGTGTACGTTGGCCTCCTAACTGAAGTTTGTTCTAACATCTGCAAAAGCATGTTGCGTGTCAACACTCTCACCAGATTCGCAGCCAAAAGGAGGGTGGGAGGGGAGCTACAAACAGGGAATTTTTCATTTATAAAAGCCTTCCCTTTTACCAAAGGAGCCTTATAAAAAGTGGCCTAGGTTTCCATGTAGTCATTGGCATGAAAACCAGGGGAGCTGTAAACTTGCCAGGATGCCAAAAGGATGAAGTTTCCCTTTCAGTGCAGAATTTGGGCATATCTTTCTCCTAGCAAGAAACAAAAGGTTTAGGAACACATCCCACACTCTTTGTTGATTCATGCAGAAACATACAGCTATTATACACTTTGCCTAAGTAATATACTTGCAAATAATCATTAATTCCTACTATGCCTCCATCTCTGCTCACACATGCTATTATTTGCCTCCCTGGGAGCAGGTGTGCACACACAAGGTAGCCAGAAGCATTCAGCAGGGGCAGTTGTTGTGGTCCCATCTCCCTCTAGAAAACGCACCAAGCTTGCCAAGGTTAGGCATTTTTTATCTAAAATTGACATGATTTGTGATTAATGAAGTTACGAAACAAACATTAAACCTCCAGCTAAACTGGAGAGACTCACTGCTCTGTATCCAGTGCTGAGCAGGAGCTCTCTAGCAGAGGGCTCAAATTCCAGGCTACCATAACCTTGGTGTGTGTGCTTAATATCACTTTTCTTCCTGACGCAAACTGAGCCTACTTGCAAGACAAACATAATTCCCCTTCTCTCTCCACCCCAGCCTCAGTCCAAGTGAATGCTTTGGGGCAGGAGGACTGTCCTTGTTTTGTTGTTGTGAATGAAGTTTAGCACAGAGATGCTCTGAACTCAGCTGGGGTCTTGAGGCACCGTTACACAAATAAACACTAAGTGAATGAAGTGAAAGAATAAGCAGCAATGACAGCAAGGACTAAACAGTCTCCATTTATTCAAACAAAATGGAGATGTGGAAATGCATGCAAGCTTATATTTTTGGCTGTTCATATTCTTATGGAAATTAATATGTTTTTTGTCCCCTAACAACCTCTCGGATCTGCATGGAAAAATTTAATAAGATCTTTTAAGCCAATAAAATTACATTGAAATTAGAATGTAAGTCAAAGTGAGTTATTTAAGAGCAACAACAGAAACATCCTAGCCCAGAAACATGCTGATACACTGTCAGCAGGAATGAAGAAAATCTTCCCGAGTATGTGTAGTGATGGTGAACATATATTGGCCTACATATAAGATAAAAGTGCTTCCTTGCACACAGTCGTGCTCAGGTGGATATAGAACTCCTTTGCACATCAGCCTGGTTATTAGGTTCTGGGTACAACTAGGTGCTGCACAGGCACCTAAGGTTGCAGAGTTTCATTAAATCTCCAAAATAGATTTTCTTCTAGGAACTGTTTGGCTGCAAGAAACTTTGCAGTTACTTTGTAGTTACTTGGAGATTCTCATGTGAGCATGTCCAAGGACAGGAACTGTCTCAGTACATGGATTGGGATTATTGACTTCACTGGAACTTCGGCAAAGCTACAGCATGCACAGCTGGGGCAGGGACACTTCCTCACTCAGGGCACACTGGGAACAGCAGGGTATGGTCTCACACCACTGCTCAAGGAGTACTGGGAGAAAGAAAACGATAAAGCAGGAAAATATCAAGAGGAAAATGTTCTTGTAAATTGAGTAAAAGGAAGATCCTTTCCCCAACACAAGAATAAAGTCCACAGGACAGTAATGTTTGTCTTTGTACATCCTAGGCCATTCACAAACATAGGTAATTTCTCCTAACTGCCAAACAAGTGAATTTCAGAGCCTTTTGTCTGCTGCCTGGGGACTCATTTTGAAGTTAGCAGAACTGAGGGTGAAGAGAAAGCAATCCTACCTTCTTACCCGGGGAGTGGATTAAAATGAAACGGTTTTTCTTTTTTAGTAGAGCACGCAGTTCCTGGCACCTGTCATAACTCTCCAGTTCCACTGTTTCTATGCATTTCTGCTCATCCTGCGGAGAGGGAATGAAACATTATTATGAATAGGAGCCACTGGAATCAATCATATACCATCAACCTCTGCATGCATTCCCTTTGCATCTGTCTAAAAGCTCTTCTGCCTTAAAAATAAATCTGCATGCAGTCAGCAAGCCCCCACAGATCAGGTTGGCATCCCACACTCAGGAAAGCATGAAGGTCTCTAAGCTATGTGCTGATTTGTGGCTACTGATCCACAGTAGCTGAGCAAATAACACAGCGTGGACAAGAACATCAGCCTCTTCCATGTCTGGTGGCTCTTTCCAAGGATCCACAGTCAGATGCAAGGTGAGAAGAATTTTGCCAAGCTACAGGCTGGGACTGTGCTGCCAGTCCTGCTGCATGGATTCTTGCTGATCTATCCAACAAGTAACACATCATACTTTCATAAGGTTTCCTGACATGATCTCAAAGCCCCCCCAAGTTCCCACTTAGCTTGGCAAAATCACCTTCTTCCTGCAATGAATGAAGCCAATGTTATTCTGCTTTTTCACAGGGAAGAAGATGGAGCAGGCGTCACAACTGCCCAGCCCTGCAGGAAGCTCGTGGTGGATGTGGGCTGAGCTGAGTCCTGCTGGCATGCTGAGCCAGGCAGCCTGGCCCTCCTGTGAGCAAGGTTGGTGACAGCAACGTGTGACTGGGACACACTTCTCTCACAGCCATGCTCTGAGCTGTCAGAATGCCTAGGACTGGAAACCCAGCCCTGTACAGCCAGCACAACTGTCAGGGCCAACGTCTCATTGGGGAATATTTATCTCTGGTGTATCTGCACTGATGACTGCAGGCCGTGAACTTGGCTCATTTCTCCCAATAACATAACTAAAATTCCACACGTGGTACATGGCTCAGTTCAGCTGCAGAGCACCATCCCTAATAGGAATTGCAGTGTAGCGCCAGGCAGATAATATTATTCATGTCTCAGAACAGACCAAAACTCCCTTTTGCAACATATTACATAAATAAGCAGTGAGAATTGCCAAGCAGTTCTTGCCAGTAAAGTGCTTCAGTCAGCGTGCCTCGTGAACCTCCCTGTTACCATGCTAAATTAAAACCTCCGGCCACAACCATCCCCAGGTCTGACTCTGCTCATATCTGTAGTTGTATGAGTTTGTATTTAGCAATTCTCTAGCAGCAAAGGGGTGTGGGGTGAGGAAATGTGTCGTAGCCAGGAAGTTACTGCGTGGCTGGAGGCAGGGAATGGAGAGCTCAGAGGGCAGTGGGCTGCGGGGAATTTCCTTCACTTACCACTTGACATTTAAGTCACTGTGCAGAGCTCAGGCTGCATTCAGTTTTTTTTTAACCCTCTGATCTGGAGATGGGGGCACAGCAGAGCCAATGTGAGGATGCAGAGCAAGTTCTGAGCCTCAGAGGGATGTCTGGATCTAATTTGGGTTTATTATTGTTATGGCATTACTGTTTATTTTGTTTAACACCGAGTAGGTGAATGTGACCAGAGAACTGGGAAGAGGTATATTAAGAGGAGGAGATTAATCTGCCCAGACCTAAAACCTCACAGATAAAATCCTGCTGACATTACTGAGCCCTTTAAAGGCTCCTGCTGCCTGGTTTTGCAATGTCACTGCAAAAACTGGAAATAATAACCCCTCAGCAGTCTACAAATCAGAGAGAAGGGTGAGGTCAGCGACACTTGCCTACAGGACGGTGATCTCATCCTGGCCTTGGGTAGGTGACCACCCACATCTCAGTGCTGCCACACGACTGCTGTGGTCACCACCTCCTATGGGAAAGTTTGCTGAGCTTGGGATGTAAATGTAGGTGGCTTGGCTGGACACTGATGAGAGATCTGCACAGAGTCCCCTGGCAACCCTACACATCCTTGGAGAGGAGCTCTGCCTCCAGCAGAGCACAGTGGCTCTGTGCCACCCCCCTTGTCCACACCTTCCTGCCTGCCTCTTGGACAGGAAACTTCCCTTGGATCCTGTGCAAGCCATCCTCCTTATCCTAAGAACTGCCACAGGCTGTGATGAAGCTGGAGGACAAAGAGGACACTGCAGGTTGAGCAGCTTTGCTATGCTGTCTTTTGACTTTCAGCTGCCCCTCTTCCCCTGGGAGACTTTGGAATTATGGGCTGCTCAAGGAATAAAGGCAGAGAGGATAGGGACATGCAGGGCCCTGCCTCCCAAGGGCAGTGACTTGACTTTGCTCCTTCATCTCAGAGACTGGAGCTTCTCAAGTTATCCTATTCAAGGAAAGCAGGGAAGAGAGCAGCTAGAGAAAAAAGAAAACTCCATGTATGAGGTAAGGGAAAAGACTGAAGTTCAGGCAGTGACAAAATGGGACTTTTGTCTCTGTTTTACCCTTGGCAAGTGGCCAGCCCCTCTGTGTGCCTACCTAGTCACAAAGAAATCTTTTATGTCTGTTCTGCATGACTCAGATAAAGACCAAAGGGCCTGACCCTCCCAAAAGTCTCCAGGTCCCTTCAACCTCCTGGGACCTGGAGGATGCTCAGCATCAGGCAGAGACAAGGTTGCCATCAGAGCCCTGCCCCTACAAACTGATCTCAGACACAAGCTCCTGCTGCATTTTTGCCTCTAGTATCCCAAGGAAGTGAAAACAATTCTTTGCTATTGCACTAAGACACAAAGGCTGGATTGAGCTGCCTGAATCCTCACTCAGTAGTCTCTCCTCCCAGCAAAGCATGGCCTGCAGGGTGTCCCATGATGCTGCATCTGCTGCCCATCTCCACACCTCTCCCATGGCTACAGACATGCCCAGGGAACAGGGAATTCCCTTGAGGCCTTCTTCCCTCTATAGATTTTAGTGCTTGTTTTTTAAATTGCTTTTGTATTTGCTGTAAGGGACAATCAATAAGACACTTAAAATCCTGGTACAGAAAATCCTACACTCATGATTTAATGCAGAAAAACAATACCATTAGCTATTCGTGGAGCACACACTGCTACTTAAACATGTATGTGTTTGTAAGCATTTCAATGCCAGGCCCTGAGGGAGAACATTACTAAATACCTATACATATTAATGCATATGCTTAACCAAGGAATCATACTTGGCAAAGCTAGAATTTCCTGAATGAAATGTTGATAAAAAGGGAAAATAGAACCGGTAAAATTTTTACTTATCTGAAAATAAAATTTCCAGCAAAGACTGCATCACCAATACATACTAATGGTCTGTGAGCCCCCATTCTCTGTACAATGCCTGGAATGCTTGAAATAATAATCCTCTTTTCCATCTGAGGATCTCAAAGCGTAGTGATAAATCACATTTGGGTATACATTGCTACCACTTTGCCAGTGCAGAAGTGCACACATCAGCTGCACTGCTGAGGTCACACAGGAAGCCAAAGGCCTCGTGGAACCTCTGCTCCCTAGCAGACATCTTGCTCGGTAGATTTTTGCCCTGTCATATGGCACACTTAAAAAAAAAAAAAAAAAAAAAAATGGAAGAATCAAAAAAAGAGGGAAAAAAAAAGTCAAAAATAAAAAGACTAACTCTCTCTAATCCATGGAGTGATGGCATGGATTTATTTGGCCTCTTTGCACAGGACTGCCTGTTATGCAGATGCCCTCTGTAGTTCTGTGGGCTTAGTTTTTATTCCAGCAAGAATACGGAGAGACAGGAAACATCACTATAGAGTGACCTGCCTATTTGTTTCTTTGTGGGCTTGTGCGCAATATGCCTGTCACTGAGATGCATCAGTAATTTCCTTGGGATCTGAATGCCACAGAGCTGTATGTATTTGCATAGGTGCATCTCTCCTGACATTTGGGTATGTAATATGTACCTTGTACATACATCTTTCTGAACTGAGTCTTAGGATTACATTAGGGTGCACCTGCAGGGCCCTGTAGATGGAACTTCATCAGATAACAAGGAATACATTGCATCAGCTGGATGAAACCTGCAGCACAGAGATGCACAGCTTTCACCCACCATCTGCTGCAAGTAATACAATAGCCATTTGCAATTTGCCTTCAGGAGGTAGCTATGCTTTAAAACAGATGAACAGATGCAATATATGGAACCTGCTTCCAAGGTAGGTCAGAGGCACATTCCAGGAGATTTCTATTGATGATGCTAAAATACAGTGTTTGTGTTACGCTTAGGCTGCACTTAAAATGTTATTGCCAGCATCTTTTGTTGGCCTTCTCTGCTGTTATTCTGCACATACAAACTTCAGAGACAAGTGCAGCTGCCAGCCCTGTGCAATTGCATAAACAAGTGTGCATGCATATGGAACAACTGCTGAAGGCAATGTTAACACCTCTTCAGGAAGGGCTCCAACACACCAGGGACTGATAAAAGGACAGCATGTCCAAGTCACCAGCTCGTTTCGTGGAAATCGGATGGGTTTCAATAAGCACACTCTCAACTTGCCCTTGGACATGGAAGCTGGCCTCCCTCCCACATAACTACTTTGGTCTAACCTAGCTTATATTTCTGTTAGCCAATATTTTATCTCCTTGCTTTTTGAGGGCTGTTAACCTCCTGTTCAGCAAGCACTGAATAATCCCATTTAAAAATCTCTCTTCTTAAGAGCCAAAAAATGCAGATTGAGATAAGAAAATAGAAGCCACCAGAGCATGCTGCACCACAGAATCCCTTTGACATTGGGCAAGTCACTTCTCATCTCAGAAACTTCCCCAGTGAGACAAAGACAGCAACACTGCCCTAACTCACGCTACTGGAAGATAAATACAGTAATAAACATGAACTACAATTCTGCAGTAACAGGACCCCTCCTGAGTACAGAAAATTGCCATTTCCTTCGGTTTCCTTGTTGTAAGTCTGCACAATCACATGCTATCCTATTGTGCTACCAGATAATTTTGTAGCAATTTCCTCTCCTGAGATATTTGACTTCACTGTAAGCTAGTTTTAATAGCCTATAGATATTAACATGATCCCTTATTTACAATAATGGGGCCTTGTAGCTACTGTAGCTTACAGATGCAATTTATTACAGGATGTTACCACAATCCGCAGGCTACCAGAAAACATTATGTCTGGTTGTTACAAATGCCATTTTCCTTGTTGAGATAGTAAAATAACCCTTTAAATGATCAGGATTTTTCCTTCTTCTGAATGTCTGTGAAAATTAATCTTACTTTAAAAGCTTCCTTTTCCCTTGTGGTAATAAGAACCTCCATGTATCTTGTTTTTAAAGGCATGCTCTTTTTAAAAGCAAAAAACAAAAAAACATGTCGTGTTTATAGATTTGAATCTGTTTGTTCCTGTAGCTTCAGCTGGAGTCAACAGGTGTCTGGGGCACTTGGATGTGATCTACAGACAGCCAGCAGTTTGCAGGACAAGCTGTATCTCTGCAGAAGAGCTGCAGGTCTCCACAGCCCCACCACTTGCCTGTCTTCCAAGCTCCTTGTTACCTGACCTGACTTCTCATTTCAGTATTCTTACACTCTTTGTGACATTTCAAAACCAAGAACAAACGCCTCCTGAAAGCCTTGGGATGTGGGGAGAGCAGAAGGTAATACCATTTAACCCAAAGTGCTCATAACAAATCTTCCATATTAGGCAATACTATGTTTTTAGAAAAGAGAACCAAACTCTTTTGTTAGCCCTGTTGTTCCTGAAACTATCACAGCAGTGCAACTGCTGACGTGTTTCCCCATTCCTGTTCCCTTGGTGTGTTGCACAGAAACTGGATGTGCTTTTGTCTTCTAGCATCTTGATGCCCACGAATGCCCCAGTCCTCTCGTGTCAGGTGCCACACAAGCACACATACCAGCAGGGCTTAGCCTCAGCTGCCCCTGTCTCAGACCCCTCCGGGCTGAGCTTACGTGATCTGCCCACTAATTTATTCCTTTGGGGACCTCTGAGGACAATCTCACTCTTACAGAGCCCTTTCAGCCCAAGAACAGAGCACCAGACTCAGGGATATTTCACTTTTCACTCTTCTCGCATGAAGATACAGGGCAGATTTGGCTTGGCTCTTACTTATTCCTCATTGGATTAGAAACAGCTCTAAATGAAACTATGAACTTAAGGCATTCAATTTATCTAGGGAAGTTCAGGATAAGGCTCCCAAGGGTCCTTCTCTTAGCACTAGCTTGCTCAACCAACAGGAAGGGATGAGCCAAACCCAAACTGTGTCCTCGTTTAAGGATAAATCAAGCACTCACAACCTCATCCTGTGCCCATTGTGGCTAAACAAGACCCTGCACAGCCTGGCAGGCAGCGGCTCCAGCTGCTTGTGGAGTGCTCAACAGCTGCAGGGCTGCCAGTCATGCCCTCCAGCAGCAGGTGGGCAGTCAGGCTGCTACAATGCAGTTTTAGCCTTTAAATGCCAAAAACTGCGAGCACATATCCTGCTTCCGCCTGAAGTCTTACCCTGTTCACCTTCTCACAGGATGTCCTGCCCCCGATTTCTTTTTTTTTTTTTTTTTTTAACAATGGTACTGTCAAAATATTTACTGGCTGAAATATTTATGGTATATAATATACTCTAAAATACAGCAGCTGTCTCTTCTTCATTTAACCTCCCTGAAAGTATCTACAGAAGTCCTTCTGAAAGGAATGGGCTAGAAAGAAGAGTGCAAATCAAAGGACTGTGTCACCAAGGACTTGATTCTGCCCAAGGGGGTTAAGCTGTGAGCATACCTCATCCTCGTAGACAACGAGCTGTGTTTTCCGCAGCTGGACGTAGCGATCCTTCCACAGTCCCAGGAGTCCTCCACTGCTTTTCTTTATCCAGCCAAATTTCTCTGCACTGGGAGCAGGCTTCGGTTTCTCCGAGACCTCCTCCTTTGTATCCTGCAGGACCACCAAGAAAAGCAGAAGGGAGAAATTACACTGAGAGCACCTTCCATCCATCTAATGATGGTCCTTAGAAAAGTCTGCCCAGCAAAGACCGCAGCACCCACCATGTGCAGTTCCTCCCCAGCAGCTCACAGGGAGAAAGGCTGGGACCAGATTGGCATCTTCCAGAGAAGACTTCTACAATGGAGAAGAGAGCT
>JAOWBP010004028.1:15126798-15143256 GCA_028571105.1 Tragopan temminckii | reverse complement strand
GAGCTCAGAGTGGTTGGACAAGGGAGGGGATTTGGATAAAGATGGGTCCTGCACCCCTGGGTGCCCCTTTTCCCTTTCCCTTCTCCCCTTCCCTTTTCCCTTTCCTTTCTCCCTTTCTCTTCTCCCTTTCTCTTTTCCCCTTCCTTTTTCCCCTTCTTTTATCCCTTTCCCTTCTCCCCTTCCCTTTTCCCTTTCTTTTTTCCCTTTCTCTTCTCCCTTTCTCTTTTCTCCTTCCTTTTTCCCCTTCTGTTTTCCCTTTCCCTCTTTCTTTTTCCCCTTCCCTTTCTCCCTTCCTTTTTCCCCATTTTTTGAGTGAGGCAGGGTTACTGATGGACTGCTGTGTTCCTGAGCCCCGTGTTGCCTTTCCCACTCTGTACCAAGCTGATGTGGGTTCTGCACCATCCTCATCTCACGCTCCCTGTTGGCCAGTGCCACCCATGTTAGCAGCCCTCACCACCCTCCTTATAGAGCTCCTAATTGCTGCCTGCCTCCCCTTAATTAATGAGGAAAGTCATAAGCAGAGAGCTAGCAGCAACCTTTAGCCCAAGCAAATGGCTGCGTCTGAGTTATAAATCCTTAAAATTGAGTTTTTAATGGAAACATTAAAATAACCTTTATCTGTTAGCAGTAGGGCTGCACGGGGGTCATTTATCATCTCGTTACTCACCACAGTTGTTAGCTCCTGAGCTAATAGGGCAATATTTCTCCTGGCACCATAGGACTCCTGCACTGCAGGAGCAGGGGATGTGCACCTTGTGTCCCACTGATTCCTTGGTCCCAAGCGTTGGCCAGGGGGGAACTCGCAGGGGTTTAGATGCTGTCTGCGTCCCGTTTTTACTGCAGCCTTTCTGGGGTGGTATTGGTTTGGGGAGGTGGCCAATAAAGCCACAGGTGTTTTGGGTCTGCTTGTGGGAAGCTTCATGGCTGATTGAGGAGTGCAGGGATGGCTTAGGGCCAACCAAATTGCAAAGTGAGGCAATGTTCTGTTCTGTTGGGAATCGCCATTGGGTGTGAGTGGTGCCGTGCTGGGATGGAGGGATGTTGCTTGCGTGTCCTCTTGGCTCTGGAGCTGACTGGATGCCGTGACACAGGCAGAGCCTGGAGCATCCTTGTGAGGGAGATTTTGGCTTCCCCATGTGTGTACCCGAATGAAGCCCATAGCCACATTTCTGCACGTGGTCCGTGGATACCATTAGATGCTGTAGGTGGCACGTGAGTTCTGTTGGTGCTTTCTTGCTGCTAGTTCTTGTTGGCTGTCACGCGTCACGTGGCCGGCCAGCCCAATGTATGCATGGCCATATACATGGGAGACGTGATAAATCCCAGCAAATTGCTCTGATTTTGCATCTTTTTCTGTGAGAGCAGAGAGCCAAGCAGAAGGTGGGGATGCAGGCAGGTGCCAATCTGCCCAGGTGAACCTTGAGGTCTCTGCAAGGAGGCCAGGGTTCCAAGGAGGCAAAGGAGCAAGACGGCCATTTAGGGGAAGGAGACTTAATTAAACGAGAGGGAAACACAGGAATGGTGCTCCATTCCATGCCTGCTCAGTACCCGCTCAGAGCATCAGGATGTGCAATAACACATTAGCTCTGTGTGCCCCAAGGGGAGCAAATGGGCCCCCCTTGTGCCGCGCTGCCAGCTTCATTAGGGGCCCCTTGTTAGCAATGTGGCTGCTCCCACCTGGGACTTTCCCCAGCTCCAGGGAGGTCTGGGCAGCCGGCAAGGCTGCCCGGTGGGGATGCTCCATCAGATGTTCGTGCCAAGCCATGAGGGAAGGAAAGAAGCAAACAAACAAAGCCTAAAGGATGCGTTGCAGGAAGCTCTCTGATGGTTTGGGTGGGTGGTGGGTGGCTTTGCAATGGGCTTTGTGGGCTGGAGAGAAGTGGGGCACAGGTTTTAGTGAGTTTCTTGATGTTCCTCTAGGATGAGGTGACCCAGCTGCTCTTACCAAGGGGGAAAACTGCATGCTGATGCCACCATTCCACCCTAACCAAACCTTAAATCCTGCCCCAAACTGAGTGAGTGGTGGCAGCCCCCACCACTGTCCCCTGCTCCCTGGGCTGCTCCCCACTCTCATCCTGGGCAAACACTTGGTCTCCTCACCCCTTTCCCTCTCTGCCCACAGGGCCGCAGGGGTTTGGGGTCCATTTTTGTCTGGGCATCAGGAAACGGCGGCCGGGAGGGCGACTACTGCTCCTGTGATGGCTACACCAACAGCATTTACACCATCTCCATCAGCAGCACCACCGAGAACGGCTACAAACCCTGGTACCTGGAGGAGTGTGCATCCACCCTGGCCACCACCTACAGCAGCGGGGCCTTCTACGAGCGGAAAATTGTAAGTTCAGCTCTGAACAGATCAGCAGCCCCTTGGGTAATTGTGGTGAGGGCTTCTCTTTGTGGGGCTGTTTTGGTGAGAACTGCTCAGTGCGTTGGCCCTGGTGGTCTTGTCCTCAGGAAGCTCCAAAATCTGGGTTTTCTCATTGGTGTGTAAAAATGAAAACAAGCACATAAAAATGAAAACAAACACGAGCCCATGGGTGTTTTTTCCAGCTCTGCTCCAGCCATAGCTTTTCCTCCAGCTGATCCACGACAAAACTAGCTTTTTGCCCTTTTCAAACAGTTTTTTTTGCAAGGGAAAACACAAGCACATGTGTTTTCTTACATGCCAGATGTATGCGCAGCCCCTTTTTTGGGCTGACGATGTGGGAAATGTGGCGAGGGTTCATTACCCATGCCATGGTTTCCATTGAGCTCTCAATGATCAGCACTGGGAGCACCTCTGGCATCGCGGGGCTGCAGCTGCTCTCTCTGCAGGTCACCACTGACCTCCGGCACCGCTGCACCGATGGCCACACCGGCACCTCCGTGTCTGCACCCATGGTGGCTGGCATCATCGCCTTGGCTTTGGAGGCAAAGTAAGTCGACCCCACTGGGGTGGGACCTTTCCAAGCCTAGGGAAAAGGATTACTTTTGCATAACACCAAACGCACTCTCAGCCCTGCTCCAGCCATCCCCTGGCTTGCAGGGCATCTGCTCATGAACTTCTGTTAGTGTTTTTATGGAGTGGAATACAAACAAGGCTCTGTCTCCCCTTGAATGGACTGTGGGGCAATGCTGTCATTGCATCTGGGGGCGGCCACGCTTAGCAGACTCCATCTCCTCCAATTTAATCTCGGTGCTCAGGTTGAGTGATCACGTTTTGGGAGATGCTGTTTTCCTTCTTAAGAGTGTTAGGTGTAGGATTTGCATTGTTTATCCAGGGCATAAAATGCAACATTAAGTACCAGGGCTTGGTGCGGGGAGATGCAGGCACTCAGATGCCCCATTATGATGAGAAGGAATAAATTATATTTCTTTTTCTAAATGGTGTTTGAGAGCAACATCAACAGCTTGAGATGCTGAGGAGACTGTAATAAAAGCAGGGAAAATTCTTCAGAAATATTCCTGAGTTGAGGCATAGAAACACGTGGTGCTCACTGCACGGCACCATGAACATGGGCATCATGTCAACCCTGCCTAAGGTTTTTTTTTAAAACACTGGGTTTTGTTTTTATGTTAAATGAACAACCCAGGGTTTTGTCCAGCTTTTATTTTTTTCTTTAGCCTAGGAACTATATACCCCTTGTTCATGGGCACACAGCATCCCTCCCTGGGTACTCTCCCTCTACTTGGGCACCCCAAGCAATGGCCACCCAGGGCGTGAGCATTGAAATAACCAATTCATACCCTATTTGAGTAGGATAGCCTGATTTTTAGCATGATGGGAGGACTGGGGGCAGCAGAGCTGTGCTGTGACCACATCTCCTTTGCAGTCCCATGCTCACATGGAGGGATGTCCAGCACCTCCTGGTCAGGACGTCACGGCCAGTACACCTGCGGGCAGCTGACTGGAAGACCAACGGAGCAGGGCATAAAGGTGAGGTGCCATGGGATGGCAAAAACAGCATCCAGAGGGAAATTAGAGGCCCCCAGATCCAGGGGATTCACACTGGATGGGTGCTCACAGCTGGGTTGGGGACTCTTCTGTTGGGGTAGCTTTGCAGCCTTACTTAGTGAAGGTTTGCCACCTCCACATCTGTGGTGTTGGGTGGTAGTGGAGTGACAGGACCTGAGGGAACAGCATGGAGTCAGGACAGGGTCAGGTTGGATGTCTGGCAAATGTCTGCCCCAGAGAGTGGGATGTGGAACATCTCCCCAGGGTAGTGGGCACGTCCCTACGCTGCCAGAGCTCGGGGACTGTTGGGACACTGCTCTCGGACATCAGGTTTGGATTTGGGTGGTCCAAGGAGTTGGACCCAATGATTCTTCTAGGTCCCTTCCAACTTGGGATATTCTACGTCCATTGGGCTGCTCCTGGTTTTTTGTGTCACCAAGGTGATTTCAGGGTGCAAGTCAGGCAGGTTGATGAGCTCCATGCGTTGGAGTACCTCCTGCCACAGTGGGGTCAGCTCTATGTCTTCCCAAATGGGTGGAGGACCTGAAACATCAAGACATGCAAGGAGCAGCATCTGTCAGGCAGAGTGGAGATTTCTGAGTCTTCTCTCTTTCCAGTTAGCCATCTATATGGCTTCGGCCTGGTTGATGCAGAAGCTATAGTAGTGGAAGCCAAGAAATGGAAGACGGTGCCGCTCCAGCACGTCTGCGTGGGAAGCCTGGACAGGGTACCCAAGTGAGTGGTGGGACTGGGACATGGTTCCCTTAAACTGGAAGAACTGGGGCTGCAATCCTGGGTCAACCTCAGCCTCCTGGACAAGCCAGGAGCATTTCTTCTGCTTTTGTTTTGTTGTTCTTTTTGTGGCTGGTATTACTCTGTGATGAGATATTAAGGCAGGGGGCCTTGTGGGCTGTGTTCTGGGACCGGCTCTGATGGTGGGTGATCTCTCCTGCCCCCTCCTGTGCTTAGGCATCCTGGGGAGTGACCAAGCTCTGTAGTGACCCCTGGTTCCCTCAGGGTTGTTGGGGTCTGCTGAGACAGAACAGAGCCTCCAACCATGGCACCACCTAGCCTTGCAGTGAGCTGTTCAGCAGGAAAGCGCAGTTTCTTTGGAAAGCATCAAGTATGCAAAGCAGGAATGGATTTGGAGCCAAGTGTGTTCATGAAACTATTTATCTGATACAGACACTAATTACAACCCAAGGAGGAATGCTGAGCTGATAATTATAATAAAAAAGTGCCCTTGCAACCCATAAAGCATAGATCTTAGATGCAGTTCAAAAGCATCTCGTTACCATCGGGCAATTCAGCAAATCCCCGTGCTAGGACAATGCATTGACACGGAGGAGGTGATAATTTGCCACTCTTTGCTGTGAAGCGGTAGGAGTCAGGGTTTAAACACAACTGAGAAGAAATGGGGAAACACAGCACCAATAGGGCGCCAATGGAAATGCTCCCAAATACTCCCAAACATGAGCATTAAGCCCTCATTCCATCCATCTCTAGGCAGAGCTAAAGTGTATTTGGGTGCCCAGCTCCCATCAGTGGGATGGTATACCATCAATGGGAGTTTGATGCCCCAACCCTTTTGGCCTGTAAAAAAGAGATATTTTTTGCAACGAGGAGCAAACATTACCCATGCACACGGTGTGAGGGCCTCAGGATTTGCATCACCTTTCCTTGGTTACCATTGCATCCCGGCAGGTACATCCGCCCGGACCACGTGCTGCGTGCCAGCACCCTGAGCAGCGCCTGCAGCGAGCAGCGCGAGCAGCACGTGCTGTACCTGGAGCACGTGGTGGTGCGGCTCAGCATCGCGCACCCGCGCCGCGGGGACCTGCAGATCAGCCTCGTGTCTCCAGCAGGGACCAGGTCACAGCTCCTGGCCAGGAGGTAAGAGCAGCCACCTTGAGCTGTGCTTGATGCTTGGAGTTTTTCGTGGGGAGGCCTTTAGCACGTCTTGGTTGCAAGGGGATCTGTACATCCTGGGCCCGTGCAACGATGCCAAACGCATCCTTCATTCCTGATTGAATGAGACCTGCGTGGCTTTCCTTCTCCTGTCGCAGAGTGTTTGACCATTCCAATGAGGGTTTCAAGGGCTGGGAATTCATGACAGTGCACTGCTGGGGAGAGAGGGCAGCTGGCGAGTGGACACTGGAGATCCAGGACACGCCGTCCCAGGTGCGCAGCCCCACCGCGCAAGGTAAGCGCCCGCACTACCGCCTCCCCCAGGCTCTTTGCCCCAAATTTCACTTGCCCCAAACTTTTAGATGTCAGATCTTTTGCCCAAATTCACCCAAATTTCCAAGAATAGGGTGTAAAAGTCAAGCCCTACTGCACAGAGGCTGGGCTGAGCTGACAGCAGGTTTTCTCCCTCTGGCAAATTTGCTGCAACCGAGAGCGAGGTTTCCAAAATTAAACTGTAATGAGTCCAAAATGAGGAAACCCGAGAGCTGTAATTGTTGTTTGTTTGTTTTGCTGTGCTGCTCGAACATCTGGAGCGTGGGATGGTTGTGCAATGGCGCAAGGGGACAGTGCCCTGTGGGTGCAGACGGACGTCCTGACTGAGCTGCCACCACACAGGCTGGGGGGGACTGTCCCCAACCAGAGTCTCCCAGGTGTCCCCATCCTCAGCCTGACTCCAGTCCTTGTCCCCTTAGTGGCCAAGGAACTGGGCTGGTGGGATCCAGCCTCGTGGGAAGGAGATGTGGAACATAAAGTATTGTGCCCCAGGCTGGTGTGCCATATGGGGGTGTAAAAATTCGCATTCTCATTGATAGAAAGCCAGGAGAAAATTAAAAACCTCACCCACGCTGCTCTCTGGCAGGAGGAACACATGGGGGCTCATTGTGTAGAAGGTGTTGCTGTTTGCTGCCTTGGCCTGAAAGCTTTTGAACTCATTGGAGCAGCAGCAAAACACCCCCAGAGCTGCTTTGCCCTCGTATTTGTGGTTCTCAGTTGGCATTAGGGAATCAGCTCCATGCGGCTGCATGCTGCCCCAGGGCTCTGTCTTACCTGGCTGTGTGGAATAAACCCCAAATGAGCACATAAAGTCACCCCTTAGGGACCTGTAACAGTGTGTTTGAAGCAGAGTGCGCAAAACAGAAGAGAAGAAAGATGAAGGGGAAGAAAGGGAAGAGATGAATGTGGCCAGGGCTGGGATCTTCCCCTTCACCGCCACTCACAGCCCAGTGCAGGGCTGACATTTGCTGGCACTCATCTACTGAGATGGGAGGCAAAACCTTAAAGTCATTTTGTTTTTTTGTTGGTTGGAGGTTGTGACTGAGTTGTCCTTGCTGAGGGCACCTGAGCTCGCCCTTTTGCTGGCTCCACACTGTCCATGCTGGATGGAGCAGGTGGCTTCTTGTCTTCCTGCCTGAGAACAGAGCGTGAAGCACCAAGAGCCAAGATATTTGTTTGAAATCATTAAGCTCTTCTTGGAAATGCGGGGATTAGTGGTTAAAACAGAATGCACCACAGACTTGAAGTGACTTGCATTGATCAAGAATTGCAACAGAAAGAACTGCTGGGAGGGAGCAGCTGT
The DNA here is from genome assembly GCA_028571105.1 of Tragopan temminckii. Classification (NCBI taxonomy): domain Eukaryota; kingdom Metazoa; phylum Chordata; class Aves; order Galliformes; family Phasianidae; genus Tragopan; species Tragopan temminckii. Next base: position 15,135,778 of record JAOWBP010004028.1, on the reverse strand, counting down.
GTGCTCTGGATGGTCCCAAAGCCATGCGGGTCAGGGCAGGACACCCATGAGGAGCTGTCCCTGTTGGGGCTGCACCCGTTGTGCACTGGGGACACTTTCAGTGAATGGGGGTAAAATTTGGGGTGTGGGGGTCAGGCACCCAAGGTATTTTAGGTGATCATAGAATCATTAAGGTTGAAAAGGGCCAATAAGATCACTGAGTCCAACTATTGACCCATCCTGACCATGCCCTCTAATCTTGTCACACACTGAGTTCAGCCCTGAAGCATGGGACGGGGCAAGCACTGTGTGGGAAGCTTGGTGTGATGGCACGCATACCTTACAGGGAAGCTGAAGGAGTGGAGCATCCTCTTCTACGGGACAGCTGAGCACCCCTACAACACACCAGGGGCCCCCCAGCCCCGCACAAGGACACTGGAGGTATCGGAGATGGAGCCGTCGAGGGCTGCCTTCCTGCAGAGCCAGGTGGAGATGGCAGAGGAGGAGGAGGAGGAGTATGCGGGTAAGCGCCTCGGGGTGTCCTTCCCCTCAAGGTAATCCCAAAAATCTGAGCTGGGATAATAAGGGGATGGGGTGGGGGAGTGGGGAGGAGCAGTGCCTGTGGCTGGAGTGGGGCAGCAGGACGGTAAAATTAGAAGGTAGAAAAACAGCATGCCGGCGCTCCCACCACAAATTGATGGTGGAGGCGTCTGGCGAATAAAAAAACAAAGATCTTCTGCTCACCTTCCCCTGGAGCAAACAATGAAATGTGTCCCCTTCCCTCTGTCTGTTTCTCCTGGGTCGGGGGGGAATTCTGCACTGGGAGCATCCCCGCACCCCTGGGGGGCTCTCAGACTCCGTCCCTGTGCCAGAGCTGCCAGAGCTGCTGACTGAGCTGCCATCTCCCACCAGGTCCCTGCCACCCCGAGTGCGGTGACCAGGGCTGCGATGGCCCCAGCGCCGATCAGTGCTTGAACTGCATCCACTACAGCCTGGGCAGTGTGAAAACCGGCAGGTGAGGGCATACGGGGTGCTTGCATGGAACAAGAAGCATAAGGGCGAGAAAACAGAGGCAGGAAGCATGGGAACCTCTGCCCTGGGGTAGGCTGGCATGGGGGAAATGGAGCCAGAAGGGTAAGTCGTGTTTGTTGGCTTTGTTGGCCAGAGCCACTGATGACCAAAGATGCATGGCTGAGGTGCCAGCTGGCACCTGAAGTTGGGCTTTGCTATGATGGCCATGGGGCTGGGCAACCCCAAAACATGAGTGGCGGTGGATGGGCAGAACAAACCCAAGCTCACCCTAAGGCTCAGCTCCTCTGTTCCTCCCCCAGGATGTGCGTCAGCTCCTGCCCAGCAGGGTTCTTTGGTGACAAGGCAGCGCGGAGATGCCGGCGGTGCTACAAGGGCTGCGAGAGCTGTGTTGGTCGGGGCCCAGGGCAGTGCACAGCGTGCAAGAGGAGCCTCTACCACCACCCTGAGATGGGTGCCTGCCTGCCCCTGTGTCCCCCCAGCTTTTACGCCGATGAACGTAAGGATCCTCATAAATGGCTTGTGTATCATAGGGCATTCATGTGTGCATTCATGCTCTCTCCAATGGAGAAAACACTTTGATTTCCAAATGCCAGCTCAAGTGCCACCAGAATGGATGGAGGAGGTGTGCACAAGGGGTACAAAATGCATTCAGAGCTGTTAAATAAGGGCGGCTGTTAATGGGGCCATGCGGCTCTGTCTGCAAATCCCCATCCAGGTTTTATCCTCACCAGTCTCCTTGTGTGTTTTTTTTTTTGTTTTTTTTTTTTTTTTGTATTTTTTTAAAGGTCAGAAACGCTGTCTGAAANNNCATCAAAGCTGTAAAAAGTGTCTCGGCGAGCCGGATAAGTGTACTGCATGCAAAGATGGGTTCAGGTAAAATACCAGAACTTGTACCTTCAGCACCAAGGCCTGTGTTTTAAATTTGGGAAATGGATGAGCAGCCTGTCCATGGGGGGAAATTAGAGAATCATTAGTTAAAGACTTCAGATCCTGCTTTGGAAGTTGTGCTGCAAAATGGTGCGAAGGGAATGGAGAGGCGGCACTTTGTGTCTCTTTGGAAGATGGAAGGCACCCACGGGGATGGTGCAGAAGCACCCATCTGAATTCAGTGGCATCTAACACAAAGGAAAGAGCAGTGAAAACATTTGCACCGCACACTGCAAACCACATATGGGGCAGGCTGACTGTGTGCTTCGTGCAGGGGCTGCAGGAGCTGGGGACGCGCTGCACCAGGTCCCCAGAGCCAGTGTGTGGGTGTCAATGTTCTCTGCTTTCCTGTCAGCCTGGTGGGAGAGAGCTGCGTGCCTGAGTGCCAGCCTGCCATGTACCTCAGCCGTGAGCACCGGCGCTGTGAGACCTGCCCTGCTGGCACAGGTACAGCCTTCATCCCCAGCAACTCTGCAAAAAACCAAAATCTTTGCACATCACACACAAGTGCCCACAACACCCAGGGCCATGCTGGCTGGGGCACGAGGGGAGCAATTCCCAAGCAAGGAAGAGAAATCACAGCACAGGGAGGCTGTGGGCTGCATTATTTTCCTTGCAGCCATCCCACTGAATAACCACGTCCACAGGGAAATGCTTGGAGGAGCCCTGGGGACAGAGTGCTCCCGCACACAGTGCAGGTGCTGGGCTGTATTCCTGCTGGAAAGGCTTGTAAGGAGTTTTTACATTTTGATTAGAGCCATTCTTTATTTCCTGATCCCTCCAAATCCAGGTGCTGCGGTTTAATAAGGTTGTGGGGGAGGCAGTAAAACCTTCTCAGAGTGATGGAGGATGGCTCTGCAGTGCTTAAAAATGTCATCTGCTCAACGTGTCCCCAGGGCTGGGGACGTCCACTCATGCCCCGAAGTCACTGGACGTCCCCTTTAAATTTTGCCTTTTTTGCTGTCTGCATGTCTCATTGTTTTCCATGGTTAATGTTTGTGCCTGTTCTTGAAATCATCATAGATCTGATGATAATATGATCTCCAGACAATTCATGTTCAGTCGTATGAATCTCACTTATCATACACAGGCAATTTCCTAGGGCTAAATCCAAAATATTTATTGATCTTGTTGGCAAGCCTGGAAGGGAACGGACTCTTAATCCCTTAAGAAAATTATTTTCCTTCTAATTCTTATTCCAGGCAGTGTAAATACACTTCCCAACATTATTTTTCAAGCCTTTTCCCCTCTCTTTTTCCCACATAACCATTTCTCACACACAGTGTGTGGAAGGCTCCTAATGACAGCACAGCCACAACACGTGGACACTGCACATCTCCTCCCCGGCTGCATTTTGCATCTGTCTTTTTTTTCCATGCATTGCACTGCGCAGGGTGGGAAAATCAAACTGGTGTATGCATGTCTGGGAGCAGGAAGGGGTGCTTGGAGGGAGCAGGGGATTTTGATACAAGGGCTGCCGGGGCAGGATGTTGGATGGGTTTTTGGGGTGGGAGCAGCATGCAGGACTCCACTGGCACAATGAGCATCTTGTTCATTCCCCAGTGGGACTGAGATGTGAAGTGGCTTCTGTCCCATCCCGCAGGACCCGGTGAGGATGACTGCACACCCTGTACCCCTGACAGCCCTGCACCTCACTGGCGCTGTGTTCTCGCCTGCCGGGAGGGCTTCTATCCAGCCGACAGCCACGGGCTGCCCAACAAGGTCTGCAAGAGGTATGGACCTGGTAAAAGAAATAAGTGGCGATGGTGAAAACAGCCTGCAGCTGGAGCTGTTTATGGGGAAATCAAACAAAAAGGGGAGGAGGGAGCCAGCTCTGCACATTCCCTGTGCCACCCAGCCCAAGGTGCCCTGGGGCTGTATGGAGGGGCTGAGCCCCAGCCCCAGGCTCTCTGGGCAGTGTGGGAGGCAGGGTGATGTTGAGCAGCTCTCAGCAAAGTCCCTGCCCTGCAGCCACAGCATTCACCCACCCCAGCACCCAGCACAGGGCCTGGAGGTGCTGCAGGGCAGCAATTTGGCTGCACTCCCCATGGGGCCGATGTGCAAGGGAGGGTTGGAAGGCGGTGTGGCTTTCCAAGGCACAGGATTTCAGATTTGCTGCTTTCCACCTCTTACACTCTGCTGCCTGCGGAGCCCAGCTTTGGAGCAGCAAGCAGAGCACAGTGTGGTCTCTCCCCAGGTGTGATGAGCACTGCTCTGCCTGCGAGGGCTCCAGTGGGAACTGCGTAAGGTGTAAGGACGGCTTCAGCCTTCTTGGTGGCTCCTGTGTGACCAACGAGACCTGCACCAATGGTGAGTGGCACCGATGGTCCTCCCCTGTTGCAAAAATGAGGGGCTTGGGGGGATTCCCTTTAGAGTGTAGATAGAGCTAAAGGCAGCTGGACTTGCTGGAATGAGGGTGGCTGGCAGAGCTGCTGGCTGTCTGCCTGTTGCTCAAATGCATGCAAGCGTTTAACCAAGTGTTTATTCTTCATTCTGCTTTAGTCTCGAGGCTAATTCTCCCCCTTGCTGCAAAGCTTCTTTCTTCCTTCATTAGAACCATGTGAAAGATGCCCTGAAAAAGCAACGCCTTTTCCATTCTCTCTTCTCAAACACTGGAACGAATTGCACCGCCTGTTACGTGCGATGTTTGTTTATTTAAAATGTTAATCTGCTCTCATTTTCTCTTGTTCCTCGGCCGGCCTCCCAGCTGACAAGACTTTCTGTGAGATGGTGAAATCAAACAAGCTCTGTGAAAAGAAGCTGTTTGTGCAGTTCTGCTGTCAGACGTGTCTTATGGCCGGGTAAAGTCCAGCAGCCGCATCCAGGACTTCCACCGACTGCCAGCCCGGTTTTGCCAAATGTTTAGGACAAAAGTTTTATTTTTTCAGCTTTGGGAGAGTTTACATGGTGCTGTCGTAAGTTTGATGGCTTTAATATCACTGTCAGCTTGTTTCTATAGCAATACGTTAAGCAGAGAGCGGATTGTAGCCTGAATGATGGAGACCTGAAAGGCCCCAGGCAGGCAGTGATATTAATACTCTCAAACACTCCTCATGAGCAGGGAGCAAGGCATGACCCGTGCACCCAGGTTTGGTTCTGCACAGAAATCCTACAGACGTGTGTGCTTGGAGTGGCCGAGGGGACATGGGACAGCACACACATGCGGTTCTGGCCCCGCTTTGTGCTCGGTGACAGCCCCAGAGACCTGCACTGCGAAACGACGAGCGGGCACTGCCTGGAGCGGGCTCTGTGCCGCTCTGCCACCCCGTTCGGATCCAGCTGCTTCTCCCTGGCTGTGAGTGTGGCAACGACTGGAGCTCCGCAGAGCAAAGCCCCTTGTGCGCAGGCAGAGCCGGGTGCCTGCAGGGAGGGTTCGTCCACATGGAGCAGCGTTATGGCAAAATGCATTTTCCTCCCCAGACGCTGAGTCACCGTTTAGTTGGGGAAGGAGCACCGTCCTTCCTCTCAAAGGTGGTTTCCCAGTTCATCTCTTCCAGCATTTTGCATCGCCATCCTGCCTTTTGCCGGGATACCTCCCAGCCACGGCAGTGATTTTCTTCCCCCTCTGTTTCCAAAAGAGACATTCCAGGGATCTGGCCAGGAAACTCTCAGTTCCACAAACCCTCCCCCGAACAACCCTCTCCATGCTCTCTCTTCCTAGTACGTCACGTGGTGTTTATACAATTGTGTTTAAAATATCCTTGGCTATGTTGTTTTACAGATTTTTTTAAAATAACTTATACAGTCCTTGTTTTTCTCTGTAGACTATTTTTTTATATGGGGAGCGGGGAATCTTTGGTGTCCTTCATCCTTCTCCTCTCCGACCTCACAGAGACGCTCTTTTTAACCAAACATCCACAGTATTTCCCTATGCTGCATGTTCTGATTTTCACTGTTGATAGATTGAATGAGTTAAACCTTTTGCCAGTGAAACTCACAGTGTGAATCAACGCTGGTTCTTGTTGGATCTGGGCTGATCCCTGCTTGTTCCCCATTGCCACGCCGCGCCCTGCCCAGGCTTGCCTCTGCGGGGCGAAGAGGGGAGAGCCTCGCCTGAGAGCCTTGGGTGAACTGACCTTTAAGTTAATAAACTATTGATCTCCCCTGAGCAATGGATCTGTGCTTTTTGCAAATCTGTGCAGCCGCTGTCCCGTCTGGAGGCAGCTCGGGGTGGCAGGGCAGCACGCCTTGTTGGTTTGCTGGATCGGATCTCCCAGTGAGCCCAGCACTGCAAGAAGAATGGCTCCTGAGCATCTGCTGCATGTGCAAGAAGGTCACATTAATTCTCAGAAAGACCTGCTTTCAGACCTTTTGCTCTCCTGAATGGTTCCTGTGCCAGGCTGGGCTCTGTGCTCTGGTGCACCCAAGCCCCTCTGGCTGGGTCTTAGGGGGCACTCAGCTACAGATGGGCTTTCCTCCAGCTGTGCTGGCAGGGGGCTTGCTGTTCTTCCCATCCGTGCTCAGAGCATCCTGCAGCCCTGCTGCCCGCACCGCAGCTCACACCCTCCCCTCCTTGGCTGGGAGCAGAGGAAGCTCTGGAGCCTGTTATTGTGTTTGTTTTGCAGCGATTAACTGTGGGCCAAGTGCCCAGGGTAGTGCCTGGGTATCTGGTACTGAGCTTTCTAAGTATGAAAAAGGAAAAAACAGCCCTCCGATGAGGGGCTTATAGAATACCCCAAGTTGGAAGGGATCCACAAGGATCATAGAGTCTGAGAGAAGATGCTTCCTCAGAGATATGCTGCTGTGGGCTCGTGCATCTCACAGCTCTTCACATTTATCAGAGGATAGACGGGAGTGAGCCAGATGATTTATCACACACTGATTCCTTTTGCTGCTCTGGGATCCCCCTTTTGGTCTCAGGCCAAACCAGAGGTCAGAAGTGGGGTGAAATGCTTCTGGCTTCTGCCACTTTGGTCGTAAAATAACAAACTTCCATTTCTGTTGCTGTGTCCCAGTCCCAACCAGGAGCACTGTGTCAGCTCTGACTTCCAGTTCCCTGGCTCTCAGCTCTGCCTGCAGTAGTGCTCCATGGTATATTTAGATGCACTGAAATGCTGAAAAAGAAAACAGGAAAGAGAACAAAGTTTACCCTTACATCCTTGGCACAACTTAAAATATGAAAATACAGCCTGGGTGAGGCAATGCAATTGAAGATGACCAATCCCCAGCAGTCTCAGCTTTCTGCTGCCCTCCAGCCTGCAGGGAAAGAGAAACGAATTCTACGTGTTGAGTTCATGCAACAGCATCAGCTCCCAGTGTTTCCCAGTGCTGCAACTCCCTCAGAAATCATTCCTGGAAAGTAATAACATTCAGATTATTTATCTAAGCTATTGCAATGCTTGCTCAGAGCTATTAAAGTCTCTCTGCCACTGGTATGTGCAGAGGATCAAAGTGTCTGTCTCTTCCAGATAAACGAATACTTGGGCAATTTATTAAAGCACATTTCTCTATTGTCTCTTGGCACCAATGATTGAACTATAATAGCTGTTTTCTGGAAAATCTTCTTAGGGCAGCCTGAAGCCCTGCTTGCTGTTGGGCTGTGAGGCTGCATGCACAGCCATCTGCTGCCTGGTAGCTGACAAGTAGGGAGCACACATCTTACAAATCATTGCTTTGACTTTCCAGTACAAAGGAGGAGCTTTCAAGAGCTCGTGTACAACATCTGAAACCAAGAATGTCTGCTCTCAGTTACAACTCCGTTACAGCCTTAGAGCTGAGGAATACAGCTATATCGTGCTAAAGGAGAAAGGTCCACCTTTTATTTGCTTTCCGGGAGGCTGAAGCATCCCCTTTCAATGCCTGCCTGACATGACTGAAGGCAGTGTTTGTCTTTACCATCCTATGATTCCTGAGCCAAACTGCGCTGCTAATTCTTCACTTCTTCTTACGATATTTGTCTCTCTCTCCTCTCTCCTAACTTCTTTTAAGGTTGTGAGAACCTGACTATGTGCTTTCCTGTGTCACCTGTGGTGTCAGGCAGTGGTGAGGGTGTTTTTGATGCAGAACACTGGAGCTGACCCCAGCCAGAACAGATCCTGTGGAACAAGCAGGGCAATGCTTTAGACGCTCCCAGAGTAAGTATGAGCCACCACTGTGTGCTGCAGCGTTTCAACTATCGCCACGTCCTCTGGGCTTGCAGAAACGTCACAGCTCATGAAGAATCCCTCCCCTAGATAGCAGCAGTGCAGAAATCGTTCTGTCTCATCTCGTGGAGGGAGCCTGCAGTGCTGGAGGAGCGTTCTTCTGCAGTCACACAGGTGACATTCAGCAGGACCTGGGGGCCCGGGGCTGGCCGAGCGCTTCCCTTCCCACGTCCCCTTCAGTTCACGTCGGCTGCGCTCACACGGCCACACAGCCCACGTGAAGGTGCGGCAGTGTGCCAGCTGTGGGCCTGCTGATTTGGTTCCTGCTGAAGTGAAGCTGCAGGCGGAGCCATCCCAGCTCCCCAGGAGCTACGCCAGCTGCGCTCAGCTTAGCAAATCCATACAAGTGAGAAGGCAGCCTGGGACAGAGAGGGGACAGAGGTGGCCCGAAATGCTTCCAGCTGTGTTGGCAGAGGTGTTCATAGGACATCAGTTCCCTCTGCTGACAAGCTGCCGAAGTGCTGCGGTGCTTCAGCTGCGATCACAGGAGAGTCAGACTGAGCATAAGGGAAACCTGGCTTTTATTTACAGTAAGGGTAGCGATGCACTGGCACAGCTTGCCCAGAGAGGCGGTGGATGCTCCCCTCTGCAGCACGCACTGTAGTCCCTTCCCACCCAACGACGCCGTGATTCTGTCATTCTGTGATCTGTGCGCTTCCCTTCCAGCTCGGCACGTTCAGGAAATCCACCTCCCCACAACCCCTCCCCGGCCGCCATTTTGCGGAGGAGGAGCTGAAGGGAGCAGAGCACGACCCTCTCGGCGCTCGGCTGCGCGGCCTGGCGGGGCTCGGCAGAGATCGGCCCCGCTCGGTTGCGCTCGGCTGCTCGGCGCTCGGCTGTGTTCGGCTGCGCTCGGCTGTGTTCGGCTGCGCTCGGCTGTGTTCGGCTGCGCTCGGCTG
>JAOWBP010004028.1:15050941-15101758 GCA_028571105.1 Tragopan temminckii | reverse complement strand
ACAGGGATGTGGCACTGAGGGATGTGGGCAGTGGGCAAGGGGGGTGGGGTGGGGGATCTCAGAGGTCATTTCCAGCCTCGGTGATTCTGTGATGTTACAGTCTGTGCTTTGGGTTCTTTTGGTAGGTGCTGTAACGTATTGCAAACAGATTGCTGTGTCCTGTTCCTAATGAGGGAACACATGAAGCAGCAGGCCATGGCTTGGACAAGAAGAGCAGCACATTGGTATTGTTTTAGCCAGTGCTGAGCAGCGCTGACACAGACACACAGGCAACTTTTTGGTGTGGGAGCACATTTCATCTGTCTGAGTTCAAACATGCACTGCAGTCCCACAGCCGTGTCCCAGTGCTGCCCCAGGCTGCAGTCACTGCATGGGCACGATTCTGTTCTGTGCACCGTGACCCTGAAACTACAGGGAGATTTCTCTGCTTTCCTCCTGTTTTAGCATGAAACTTTAAATATGGCCCAGGTCCAAGAAACAATTGGGCCAAGCTGGCTTTGAGCCTGGGGCTTTAATGCAATATGAGGGCTGGAAATCAAATCTGCCCCGGTTTATGGATGTACATATGTTTTGTTCCGCCTCTGTTGAATGGGATCTCTGTGCTGACAGTACCAAAGGGGGTCCCACGGTGAGGGAGACTGGTTAGAGGGAGGGGAGAAAATTGAAACCAGGAACCAGCAGGAGAAGGGCGTTAAGCATAAAAATAAAGTGAAATAGCGAAGGTCACTCCTGCGGAGATCACAGCTGGTCGCAGAGGTGAGATGAGCTGCAGCTCTCAGCTCCCACCTTTCCTTTCTCTGAGATGCAAATCCAAGTGCGCGTTGAACTTGCTTTTCGATGAAGTCCTTAAAGTGAGTTGCTATGGGAAGAGCAATTTCCCACGTAATCTTTTCATTCAAACCCTTTGATGTGCAACCAGAGCGTGGCCGTCAGAAAATAAACACGTTTCTTTGCAGCTAAGGGAAGCTGAAGATGGGGATGTGTCACTGCAAGGCGGGCAGCTTGCCGCGCTCTGCCAGGATGTAACTATCAGTGTGCATTAATTACATCACTGATGATTAAGGGCCCCATCACCTCTGTTGTGAAGTCAACAGGAATGTTTCCGTTGACTTCATTCGCTGTGTGCTTCTGTGGGAAGCCAGGATCTAAACTTTTCCAATGTAACTCTACCCCTATGAGTAAGAAATGCAGAAGACAAAGCTTTTAAAGCAGTTGGATGATATTCATTACACAAAGCTGAATTGGTGTCTTACTGTCCAAGTTGGTACGTAGTTAGACCCACTTAAATGCTTTAGCATTTCCCAGGCAAAGTTAAGGTTGGATTCTTTGGAAATATTTTTAAATTTCTGGCTTGGTGTGGTGGCTAATTCTGTACGTTTCCAATTGCATGTGGTTTCTGCTGCCCAAAGTCTGTTCTGCTTTTGGCAAGGAACCGGTGTAGGGAGTCAGCTGGTAAAGTGATGGTGATGTATTGAAGGAGGACTGCATCCTTTACCTCAGTAGTGCCATTACATGTCTGTCATCGATGTTCCAGTCTGTTTTTTACACCAATCCTGTGCTGGTGTGACAGAGCCGTCGTGTTGCTACCACACACTGTGCTTTTCCCGTAGGGCACAGCCTCTGCATTAATATGTAATCTGCCATCTATTTAGCCCTTGGAAATCAGTACTTCTGAACGTGATTTTGAGCTTTGAGGAGGCTTGGAGGGAGATGGGTTGTGTGTATGATGCTAAATAACTCGCAGGGAATTTCTGAGGCGTTAAATCCAGTTGTTGGGGCTGCTTGCCTGTCTTGGTTCGCTTTGATGTTGCTGTTAGATGGACACTGAGTATGCTTAAGGACAGAGTGAACTGCTCTTACCGTATTATTTTTTTACCAGGTGCAGCTGCAGAGGCAGTGTTCAGGTGCTCACTGTCTCAGATGCTTTTGCATGCTGCACCAGTTGCTCGAGGTGCAGCACGAATGCCTTCGTTTGCATGGAAGAAAAATAACCCTTCCAGGCATTTAAAAAGAAAATCTGTGAAGCAAATGAGGTGTAGTTCCTTTGAGTTATCTCTGTTGGGTAGTGCTTTCTGCTTCCTTCTGTTTGCATACTCAATGAGCTCTTACTGTCTTTTTCACCTAGAACCTGGTCCAAAAGCATTCCTGGCAAAGTTGAATTCTTCTCCAGTGAGGGTTCGGACACCTCCATCCCCATCCCCATCGTGCCGCTCCCAGGCGTCGATGACTCTTACCCACCCCAGAAGAAATCTTTTATGATGCTCAAATACATGCATGACCACTACTTGGACAAATATGAATGGTTTATGAGAGCCGATGATGACGTTTACATCAAAGGGGACAAACTGGAGAACTTCCTGAGGAGTTTGAACAGCAGCGAGCCCCTCTTTCTTGGGCAGACCGGCCTGGGCACCACGGAGGAGATGGGGAAGCTGGCGCTGGAGCCGGGCGAGAACTTCTGCATGGGGGGACCCGGAGTGATCATGAGCCGGGAGGTCCTGCGGAGAATGGTGCCCCACATTGGCGAGTGCCTGCGAGAGATGTACACCACCCACGAGGACGTGGAAGTGGGAAGATGCGTGCGGAGGTTTGCGGGCGTGCAGTGCGTGTGGTCGTACGAGGTAAGGCCGGGGGGCAGGGAGCGTGTTTTGGGGGAGGCGGAGGCTGTAGGGCCACACAGCAGCTGCTCCAGAGCTCACCTCCCTTTGCCACTGGGTGGTTTTGGTGCTCTTGTTTCTTACATGTGTTGTCCCAGGAGAGACCTGCTTGAACGTGAAAATAAGGAGGGAACCAGAGCCCAGCTGGACACGTTGGGATGGTGGGAGGAATGTTCATTGTTTGTAATGGGTATGTTTATTTAATCAAAAAGGGAATAAGTTTAAATAATTGGTGACTTTTTTGGCTGGCTATGTCACAGTATCAGCATGGAAAATAGGTGGTACCATTGCTTGTTTCTTGCCACAGTTAAAAGATGCCAAGCAGACAGCTATTGGCTTTGACAGTGGCAGAGTTTCCCAAACCACAACCACTGCAAAGCTGCCTCATCGACACTGGTGCTGCCATGCTGTCCTGCCAGCACCCACCAAGCAGCTCCTTGGTGACAGCATGGCCAAGCCACTGCTCTGACACTGACAGACAACATCTGTCCGTGCTGCTGTGGCTGCAGGGCTGGCCAGCCTGCTTTTGGCAGCACTTTGTGATGCCGTGGGGGGCAACGGGGGTTCTCCTGCTGGGATCCTCAGCTGTTTGAAGTGAGCCCTGGTTGTTTGCGGGCTGTCTGATTGGAAACAGTCACTGGGCTCAACCTGCAGCTTCTCCTGGGGAAATGCTAGAGGGTTTCTCTGGGAAGTTAGCTGAGAGTGCAGCAGAGGGCAAATGGTTTATCTTTTTTATGCAAGCATTTATGACTGGTTTACAACTGCTGCTTTGTCCTTTTATGAGATGTGGTAAAAAGAGAGATTCTTCCATCCATCTGACAGCGGAGCCGTGATCACGGAGGCTGCTGCTGACTCCTCTTTCACTGGCAAAGCCTCGCGTTAAACTTTGGCGTGTTTACTGAGTCCTCTGCCCCCAAGAGCTCGTGCTTCATTTCAGCTCGCAGTTCGGTGACAGGAGAGCTGCTGTGGGAGAGGAAGGAGGTTTCCAGCAGCAGTAACTTACTCTCCTATCTTTTGTTCATAAAGGCTTTCTGGACTGACGGTGGCTGTCCACATTCCCAGCTCACCGACTTGGAATTAGTTTATGCGCTGCCAGCGTTGTGGTTAGGCCTTCACAAGGAGTCAGTAACGTTTTTTCCACAGTTTCTGGCAGCATAAAATTTTCACTTCAGTCATTCTGAATTGGAACAACTTTCGTTATGAATGCCTCTACCGTGTGGTGTTTGGTACTTCCTGAAGGTCAGCGTTTTGGTCCTACTGAAACTGGCAGAGACCCCCTCAATTCACTGTGATCGGATTTTGGGTTGAAATAATGGCAGTGTGCAGTCACACCTCAAAGACAGTTTTGTTTGATCAGCTTCTGTGGAGTGGCCTGCAGCACTGGGTTCTTCCAGGTGAGCTGCCTGGAGTTGCAGTGTGTGAGGTGTGTGAGCCGCGGGGCGCTCAGAAGTGCTCGTGGCTGTGCACTGCTGATGCTCACTTATTTCTTGGAATCAAAGAGTGGCTTAAGGTGACCCTAAAGATGATGCAATTCCAACCCCTGCTGTGGGGTGGTTGCCCCCCACCAGCTCAGGCTGCCCAGGGCCCCATCCAACCTCAGCATCTCCAGGCATTGGGTAACCCCAACTTCTTTCTTTGGGCCTCCCCACTCTCGGAGGCAAGTTTTGGAGAGAGAGGACTTCTTTGGGTGGTGCCACTTCCAAGGGGAACAGCTCTGCTCTCAGTCAGTTGAGGCCTCAGCTTCAAATCCTGCTGTCTCTTTGTGCTTTTCAACCTTGTCCTCTCGCTGCCTGGGCAAGCAGATGAAACATGCCTGGTATTTTATCAAAGACAAAGCAGTAGCAGTGTGAAACAGCACAGCTGTCCTAGCAGCTGTGTTAGGGTAGCTGAGTGTAAAAGCGACATTTTCCATGTCTTGTACGTTGATGAATGTCACGTAACGGGGCACTGCGAGCACTGTGCAGTGTTGTGTTGCATGGACTTCTGATGGAGCAGGTTCATCTGTGCTGGGGCACAGCCACTGCCTTTCTCAGAATTCCCATTGAAAGGGAAGCGGCTGCAACGCGAGGTTCTGCAAACAGGGCTGTGTTGGCCTCAGTAAAACCAAACCCGAGCAGCTCCACCTTCTCCTCCCGCACTGCCTCTCTGCAGGCTCACATTGCAGCAGCAGTGAGGAGCTTGGGTCCTTGGCTGGGCTGCCCCCGGCTCTTTGGTTTCAGCCCCAGCACACGCAGGGCCCCACTGGAGCTCCCCTCGGGCGGTTTCTTTTCCTGCACTGCCCTTGCCGTGGGCACTGCGCCCGGAGTCGTTTTACTCATTGCCACGACTGTCAGTGCCCCCTTTCTCTGATTTTAGGATCCTACAATGTCCTCACTGTGCTGCTCATCTTCGCTGCCTCTTTCTCTGGTGGTGTGCCCAGCCGCGCCTCCAGTCCTGGCTCTGTGTTTTTTTTCTGCTCTCGGCAGCCTGTCTCTAAATCTGTCTCTGAACCCTTTTTCTCCCCTTCCTGTGTTTCTGTCGCTTTGCTGCTCTCTGCAGTGCCTGTCAGACCACTCCGTTAGCAGCGCCGCTTATTGCCCGCCTTGAGACCTGTAAGCATTTGTTGGTGCTCTTCCTGCCCTCGGGAGCTTTTCAGCAAATACAGTACAAGAATTGACACTGCCATTCTTTGGATGGACTTCCTGCTTCGCCCTGCCCAGGAAAGATGCAACAAAAATAGGGGTATGCTGCAGGAAAACCCAGCTTGCCCTCCAGCTCTGCTCTGGGAGCAGCTTGGAGCACCTATGGGTTTTGGGCTCCTATGGCTGGTGTGTGGCTGTGGCCCTCCATGGGACAGGTCGAGTGAGTCATGAGTGAGACACACATCTTAAAATGCTGAGTTCTTTACAGCAAGGATTATCATTGCTGTAAAAAGAAAACCAAGGCTGCCACGGCTATCAACAAATAGTTCTAAACCTCAGCCGTCTGTAGGGTGGAGCAGCCAAAGCTATGGATAAAAACCCATAAAAAGAGCAGGGCTGTGAAATATCTGCAGAGTACAGATGGGAGCTTGATGGTTTATGAGGCAATATACAGTGCAGTCCTTTCTCTTGAAGAGGAGGAAAGGCTTGTGCTGCACTCGCTGGGACGTGACTCTGCATTTCTAGTGAATATTGGTGCTTTGGACTCCTGGCACACTGCTGGGTGTTCTCCTCAGAAACAATTTACGTATCTAAGTCTCCTTCCTTCTCCCATCTCCCCCTGGCAGCAAGCTGGTTGGCATGAGAAGATGCCAGGGCTGCTCCTGTATGCTGTGGCACCGCAGAGCCGTGCGCTGCCTTCGTGTCCCAGCATTGATGGCAGGCATCTCATCTGTGAGTTAACCATCACAACAAATAGCTGATCTCGGTTTTCATTTCAAGTTTAGGTTTCCTTTAAGCGCATCTGAATTGTGAAACCATCTTTGTGTAGCTCAGTATCCTTTCCATCTTGTTTGTTGCAAAGATTGAGTGTTGTTTCAGTATGGAGGGTTTGGTATCTTCAGCTTAAGAGTGCTGGTACCTTTAACACAAGGTCTCTGTAGCTGCTGGAAATTAAGGTAGTGCTGATACGTAACCAACTGTTTCTTCAGTAATGAACCCCTCTGTAAATGGCAAAGAAAAAAAAGTTGTGACAAAGGGAGCGATCCTTGGTGGGCACCAAGGAGTGGTCCAACCTCCAGGTGTTGGCTGGGGAGGAGTGGGGTGCTGATGGCTGTGGGTGGTGGGGGGCTTCTGGGAGGAGGGTGGGCTGTGCTGGCATCTCGTGCAGTCTTTCATCTGCAGTAATTGAGGATAATTGCTACTCTGAAACTCACTGAAGTTAGGAAAGCCCTCGAAGTGTACGTTCTATCTGCCAAGTACATTGGCAGTGCCAGAACATACTGTTTCTGGAATGGACTCTCCCCTGGGCAAAACTAAGGTTTATGGTTTTCTGTATGATAGCCAGAGGTCAAAAAAAAAAAAAAAAAAAAAGGGGAAGAAAAAGGCAAGTCCTGCAGCTATTCAGCTATTGATCAGAACCCAAACGCTGGGGACAGATGCACCTCCTGCCTGATGAACTCCGGCTCCCTTGCTTTGCCCTCTGCGAAAGGAGGAAGGAGAGCAGCCTGTTTCCAGCTGGCTGATGCCCGACATGGGGTGGGATGGGCAGGGATGGGCTCGGGGCTGCCATGCTTTGGACACTGTGGTTCTCCATGGGCTGACCTGCGACGTTGGGTTGGTGGATCCTTGTGTTGGACTCCAGGCAGCAGACATATGAGGCTCGACGAGTCTTCCTGGGAGCAGCATCCAGCTGTGCTTCTGAAATCAGGTGCTCTGATTTGTATGCGTTATCCTGGCTTCAAAGCTTGTGCTCTTGTTTTCTTCTTTTTCTTCTTCTTTTTTTTTTTTTAATTTTTTTTAATTTTTGATGTGAAAGTACAGAACTTGGCGAGCCCGACAGCAGCAGAGACCTGCATCCTGCCGTGTGCATGCAGCCCCTCGAAGCTCTTCGTTCAAGGAACCTACAGTCTAAATCGTGCGTGTGAGAGAGGGAGGATACAAGCATCCCAGTGTTGTACGGTGCATGTTTATAAATGGACTTATCTTAAGCGGCGAATTTAATCTTTGAGATGCTTCAGAGATGTCTGCTTGGCTTAAGATAAAGTTAGAGGTGGGTGGCCGTTGGTCCTGGGGTGGTGCATGGATAGAGATCCCTCTTCACGAGGGTAACGAGCAGTGATACTGTCAGAGCATGCAGGTAAGAATAGAGAAGAGCCTTATCCAGGTGGGGGAGGTGATGCCTGGGGAGGCTGAAATGCCTGCTGATGGCACAGGGTGTCTGTGGTGTGAAGGGGGAGGCAGCGAGAGGTGACCACAGGGCCTAATTTTGGGAGCGATGTTTGCTAAGAAGGAGGGCAGAGAGGTCGCAGAAGGAGCAGAGGCAGCAGTTTGGGTTGATGAAACCAAGATGTGGGTTGGGAGAGTTCGGAATAGGAGCAGTGATCTCAGATCTGCACCCAAGTCTTGACCAGACTCTTTCACTTCAGAAAATAATTACGTATTTGAGAAACAAATATCTGAGAGAGGAAAAAGTGAAGGCACCACTGGGTCGTTTCATAGTGACCTCTAAACCTGGGCTGGTAAAGGATTTCTCTTTGTTATGGAGACCAAGAACCACTTTGTATCATGGTCTGAGTGTTGGACCAAAGTCACCTGAGCCTGGATCTCACTGATTTCTGCTTGCCCTCGTTTTAAAAGGTGAACCCCGTGTGATTTGTACTTACACAAACCTTTGCAGGCTGTAGGTGATTGTTTGAGACTGACCCATTTTTGTGAGCACATAGGTAGTTAATCTGTTCCTGCGTGGCTTGTGGTGCCTGTACTGAGGTTTGTCGGTGCTGTGGTGTAGACACTAAGGAAGCTTCACTGGTGAACCCAGGAAGCAGAAGCATTGCTTTTTTCCCCATTATTGGCTTTTTGGAGTGCAGTGGTTCTGTTAAGATTGGGATCTGTCTGCCTGCTGAGTTTGGTAGCTGCCTGGATTAGCTGTTATCTCGAGGACAGGGCTAATCCTTCATTGCATGGTGGGATAAAGAACTCAAATAAAATGCCTCGTCATCCCAGCTGCTTAATTAAGGTGCATAGGAGATGTCTGAGGGTTTGGGTTTGCTGGGTTTAGCAGCCGTGGGATAGGCAGAGAGGAGGCTGTGCCCTGAAGCTTTCTGGTGCATTTTTCTCTCCTGAAGCAATGGGAATGTTCCTCCAGGTTTGCAGGGTCGGTTCTTGCTGGAGCCATGAGGCACAGCATTCAGATCCTTCCTTGTCCCTAACGAGCTTTGTGCTGTAATCCCCGGTGAATGCCACCTGCCTGGGGCCCTTGGAAGGACACCAGTTGGTTCAGGATGGGATTGGAGTGGTTTAAAAGCCAGCAGTACCCCTCACCCTGGGGCAATAAACTGCTGTGTGCTGCTGTGCAAACAAATTCGTTGTGAAATGCCCGGAGTGACTGGGCTGTAAAAAAAGAAAAGCAAATTGGCTTTCTCAGTTGAAGTGGATGTGAGGCAGCTTCAGCCGGGGCTCTTGGCATGGAGCTTTGTAGCTGGTGTATTGGGAGAGGGTAACAGTGACCTGGATGTTCTGGGAGGCTGTGTGTAAATCTGGGGGGAATAGCTGCTTTTTTTCTGTTACCACCAAGTTGTGTAAGCAGTTAAAGCCCCAGCAGCACGGAGGTGTCAGAGCCTGTAAGAAAGGGAGACAAAAGCCAGGCCTGTTTGGCAATGGGAAATACAAATGAAGTGCTGATGTGGGGAAGGGGCTTAATGTAAACTAACTGAGGTCACTGAAGGGATGGCACATCCAGTTCAGATGCTCTCAGTGCTGGCTGCATTACTCTTCTAATGCGATTTCTTTAATAAAAGCAACTAAATTATTGCAGAGAAGAAACAAAAGGTGATTTTTTCAAATGGACGGATGTGATGGATTTTATTTCTGTAAAAAAAACAAACAATTCACTGTAAAACATTTTTTTTTTCCACTTTGAATGAAGACACCCAGATAATTACCTTCAGTTGCTCTAGACACTGCTTATAGCCAACCGTGCTGGTGTATTAATGTGCTTTGAAGGCTTTTCTTAATGTTTTGGGGGAAAGTAACACCCACTGGGCTGCTGCTGTCTGTGTGACTGCTGCTTCCTGCACAGCTCTGCAGAAGATTGTAGAATCACAGAATGGCCTGGGTTGAAAAGGACCACAACGATCATCCAGTTTCAACCCCTCTGCTATGTTCAGGGTCGCCAGCCACCAGACCAGGCTGCCCAGAGCCACATCCAGCCTGGGCGATGCAGGATGACAGTCTCAGCACCAAGCTCTTGCAGCAGGGCTGTAGCTTTGCTTGATGCCTGGTGGTTCTGCAGATGGTGTATGCAAACTGATGGCAGCACATAGCCCGTGCTGAAGGAGGATTTATTGTTCAGCATCTGTCTAACCTCATTTCCTGTGAAACCTCCCTGCTGAAGAGCTGCTGCTGTTGTTTTGTGTTCTAAAACCATCTGATTTGGGGGGAAAAAAAAAGAACTTTATTCTACTTTGCTGCACCTTCCTTAATTGATCCCTGAAATGCTTAAAACATTTTAGCACTAATTTCCTGAGTTAAGAGCTTATCTGGACTCCTGGCGGTGTGAACTTTTATGGTTATCAGCTGGAGACCTCTTAAAGTCTTGCCAGAAATCCTGATTGCATGAAGGGTGGGGATTATCTTCCTGCATGCTTAGAACAACGTGACCTTTATGTGTCACAGAGAAGCTGGGAACACAGTTGGAGGGGTTGGGGGACCTAACTGGTCTTGATTTCTTAAGTCTTAAAGTTTTGGGTAGAAAGCGTGTCTGGGCTCCTTGCAGAACTGAAAGTTTAGCGCTGGTTATTTCTGGTTAGTTCACTTACAGGCAGAGTTCTGATGATGCCCTTGAGTTGTCAGTGATTGCTTGGATGCATTTTGAGCACATCTACAATCCTGTTGTGGTAATGAAGCAAAAGTGAAAGTTGTGACTGATTGATGTCAGTGGGATACTTGTACTGATTCAGGTTCGTACTGGTGACTTGCAGTGGCAATGGAGAATTCAGAGAAAGAATCAAAGGCCTGCGTGCAACTTACATTGCCGTTAACGACCCTAAGTGCATTTAAGATTTCCATTTCTGCATGGAAAATGTCAGCACTGCAAGCACAAGCACCAAGCAGGAAGCCGCTGCAATGAGCTGCTTACCAACCTTAGCAGCTTTCCTGCTCCCAGCTGGGCTGTGCAGGCTGTGTGGCATGGCTTGCCCTGGCTCAGAACACGTGCAGGATGGGCCCTGAGACACTCACACAGAGCTGTGAGATGCTGCTCCTAGACTTCAGAAGCATTAGCTTAGGGAGGTGTTGAGGAGAAGGCACAATGTGGATTGAAGGGAGCACGGGTAGGATCAAGCCTGCTGGATCTAAACTCCACCCAAGCTTCTGAGTTTAATCCTTCAAACTGAATGGCTTTAGGGACTCCTGCTGAGTGCTGTATTTTTGTTCTTGCAAGCGCTTTTCAGAAGAATCCAGTGCTCTCTGTGGATTAAGAACAGGTTCTTAGGCAGAGGTTAGCTCTAGCAATGAAATGAGTAGGAGCCCGTGGTTTGGGCTCAGTTCATAAGAAAGCAGGAAAATGGGGAGAGGGAAGCTGCCTGCAGGTCCAGAAGTGCTCCTGTCACCGTCTTTGTATCAGAACAGGGAGAAGCAGCATGGAACCAGGAAACTCGCCCATAGTGGGGCTGCTGCAGCCCCTCCGAGCTCCAGCAGTGTGCTCTGAGAGGTACAAGTCTGATCCTGAAAACCCTGCTGGTGTTCACGGCTGCCACTTCAGATTGGTGCAGCTGGTTAGAGAAGTGCTCTGTTCGTATTAACGAGGGTTCCTCTGCTCGCAAGCCTTCAATGGGTTTAATTACTTGGCAGTAACTTCCTTAAACCTTATTTGAATTAAAGCTAAATGTTTTGGCTGGTTATGTCACCACTGTATTAGTGAGGAATGCAGGAGAGAGTGCTAGTTTGTATTAACTGAGCTGCCTTAATCCTTTGTAACCACGCTTTGTAATATGTGTTACTGTCTTACAGAGAGAAGACATTTGCCCCTGAGACAGCAGAGTTCACTCCTCAGCGTCTCTGTGAAAGGGGAAGTTCTTTGTCCTTAGTAAGGACTGAAAGAGTTCTTAGGAAGTGGGTGTTTGTAATTAACAAGTGTAATCTTGCACAAGCAGTGGATGGCCATCTGGCTGTGTCTCAGGCCCGAGCGTTTCATAAATCCTTTTTCCTGTAGTCCCTCTCCATATATGGGTGCAGACCCAACTTTTTTAGTCATTGCAAAGGGTCTCCAGAGCAGATGCTTCCCTAAAACCAGTCCTGTTGGACCAGAGTGACTGCAGAAGTCATGCTTCTCATGGTTGTGGTCCAGGTCAGCAGAAATACGCTTCCTGTGCATTCATATCTTTGCTGCCCTGACAAGAGAGAAGTTTGTTTAACCTTCTCACAGGTGATTTGTCAAGAAACCTCACCCTTACCTTACCTTGTGTGTTTGTGTAACCTTATCGCAGCTTACAGCTGACGGGTTTGGTTTTGTATCCTTCTGCTGAAGACACTTCCTAACATCTTTGGCCAAGGGGAACTTTATTAAAGAAAAAAACCAATAACTCAGAGACAATCTTCATAAAGCAGCGGGGCTTTTGCTTCCCTGGCAATATGAGTAAGCTGTGACTTTTCCAGGTTTTGAACAGAGCCATTTTTCTTCGACATTTCCAAATAATCTTTTTTTATCCCCTCCTCTCTGGCTCCGTAGCACTGAAATCGTGCCGTGGTTGCTGCAGAAGCCTCTTGCAGCTGCACAGTCCTTGTTGCTGGGACCAGCTGGAAGCTGAGCCATCTCTGAGCCCATGGAATAACGCGTTGAGCTGAACCCTGAGCTTTGCTGATGGTATCATCGCTGCTGCTTGTGCTCGTTCTGAAGAGAAACCATCCACGTGGTTTCTTATCTATTGCAGGCCAGAAATAACAGCACAGCTCCTGCAGCCTTAAGGAATTAGCCCAGTCTAGAATGGGAAACTAGGGTGAAGGTGAAAAGGATATTTGACAATGTGCAGGATAGCAGCTGGAGGTCCAGAGATGAGGATGTCTGTGCGTGTCTGGCTGTGGAGCAGCGTCTGGGTGACCCTGGGCTCCTCTGCAGGCGCATGGGCTGCGGCTGCTCCATGCCATCTGCCCTCCTGCATCCCAGTGCAGAGGAAGTGTGCAATGTGCGGCCCCGCTCGTCCCGCGAGGTGGTCGGGGCTGTCTCACGGACAGAAATGCCTTGTTTCCCTCCAGCCGGCACAAAGGCTCTTTTATAGGAGCTTGGCCATACATCTGCCGAGGTGCCTCAGACTGTTAGCGCCGGTTGCTGCTGTGCGAGGTGCTCCGAGGCTGCGATGCACAGGGAGATGTTGTTTGCGTGCTGCCTCCCTTTCCTTCTGGGGACAAGGAACTGTGCTGTGTCCTGCCCCGGGCAAAGCCAGCTCTGGTTGTGCTGGAGTGCTAGCTTGGAGGTTTTTGCTGTAGAGGCAGGACTGGGATCCTTCTGTTTCGCACTCGGGAGCTGAATTAAATGTCTGAATTTGGCAGTGTGGCTGTAGGACAATAGAATGTTTGCTGGCGAAAAATGTGTTGAATTTCTACTCTGGAGACAGACCTGTCTTGGAACATTGTATGTGTACCAGTGGAAGGACTCCATCCTTCACAGGGCATCTCATAGCTGGAGGGAAGCCCTAGCTTTAGAGGTGTTCAGCTTTACTGCAGCGCCTGGATGACTTTCTTCCTGTCTTTCTCCTCCCCAGCGCCTGGATGACTTTCTTCCTGTCTTTCTCCTCCCCACCATCTCGCCCCAACTGCCCCAGTAATTTTTTTCCTGCTTGTGTCCTTGTGCTGATTTCACAAAGAGACTTTTTGCTGAAACCAGTCCTGCCCAGAAATGCGCGCTCATCTTTTGAAATCCAGGGGAGGGAGCAAACGGTGAGAGCAGGCTGCCAGCTGCCAGAGTCCCGGTGAGTGCTGAACCTCTGCTGTTTGTCCCCGTTGGCTTTCAGGCATCTCTCAGGTATGCCATCTCCCAGTTCCTGTGTTTGGTTTACTCTGCTGGTTTTCCTTAACCCCACAAAGCTAGCTGACAGCTCCCCAGTTCCATTCCCAAATAGCATTCCCATGCTGTCACCGCTGACTTTTTTGACTTAAAGTGGAGTTCGGCTGGAAAAACAACTTCTCATCAAATTACCACGAGATAGATCTTGTGGGATAAAGGAAGAGCACAAGAGGGACATGCCCTGTTTCCCATTAAGCTGTTGTGCTTTCACAGTGACATTCTCTTGTGGATAAATGCTGCAACCTGGCAGCTGGGGGTGGCACGGGGTGACTCGGGGCAGTGCTGCATGCCACCAGCTCCGTCCCTCGAGAGCAGCAGCCCTGCCCTGCAGCCACGTGTGCCCATACTTGCTCTGCTCTCTGGGGATTGTTGTGCTCTCACCACAGGTCTGCTGAGGCTTTGAAGGCGCGTTTCACAAGAGGATGAGAAATTACTTTTCAGCTTAATTTTAGACTGGTTGCCATTTCTCAAGCAAGCTTGAAGAAGGGTGGTTTTGACCTTGCTCGCAGGGAAAACTCAGAAGAACCAGCTTTCCCAGGACATTGAGGCAACTGTTAGCTTGGGTCTAGAATTCTGTGCTTCAGCATCAAGGTGTCTTGCAAACCTTTCCCATGCTCTCTTATCCTGTGGTGGAAGGAGCAGATGGTGTGGGGGTGTCCATAGGGCACGGGAGAAGGAGCATCGGGGTGAGGTGGGGAGCCCAGCCTGGGGTCCTGCATGCAGCCAAGCCGCGCTTTCCTCCCTCCTGCCCCAGTCACTTCAATTAAAATTCCACCATCAGGGCTGAGGTGAGGGGAGGCAGGAGCTGACTTGTTTTCAGGGAGAAGTGAATTTTCGGCCGGAATGAATGAGCCATTTCCCAGGGTGAGCTCAGGAAGTGCCCCCTCCCCACCAGGATGGTGCAGAAAAGCCACAGGTAGAAATTGCAAAAAGTAATCAGCATTGTTTGCTTCAGTTCCCAGAGGGCATCAAAGAGTGAACAGATTGAAGTGGAAGCAAGGAGCCCTGCAGGGACACAGGGCTGCAGGGACACAGGGCTGCAGTTCTCCTGCAGCCCTTCTGAACTGCAGCCCAGAGCTCTCATTGGAGGCAATTAGTTAATGAAGATGAGGGGTGCTGTTGGGACCGATGGCTGGCATTGGGGTGCAGCACGGAGCAGTGGGGAAAAAACTCCTGGAGGTGAAAGGCGGCCAGAGCAAGAGTGAAACGCAGTGGGGTCTTGTTAGCGTGTGGAGTCCAAGTAATTCCAAATATTCTAAACAGAGGTCCCATGAGCAGAGATACGAGGGAACCAAATTCTTTTGGCGTTTGCAATATCAGGCTGACTAAAAGAGCTGCTCTTGTGCAATGCTCTGCCGCACGGTTACTGAGCAGATGTTGCTGCTTTTGTAACTGCTGCTCGGAGTTTCGGGTCTGTCTGCCTATATGTAAATCAAGTGGCCCGTTAGAGGTGTTCGTGTTCACAGTAATAATAGGTGAGGTTGGAAGTGCTGAGGGATAAGCTATCTCTTGCAGTTACTGAAGGTACTGTCGCCTTATGGAGTGTGAGGACGACGCCTTACATGCAATTAGCCTTGGTTGCAGGCAGCTTTTCTGGTAAGAATAAGGGAGCTGGACATGTGGTGGGGAAGGCTGAGGAGAACTGAGATGTGCTTTCAGAAAGGAAATCAGCCTGAGATAAGTAAGTAAACAGTAAAATGTTACAAGGTGCGAGTCAAGGAACAACCTGCTGTTTTCCCTGGCTCTCACTATGACACAGCTATAATCCTTAAAGCCGGAATCATATCTGATGGGCTACAATAATCTTATTTTTTCTAGACATAGAACTCCCCAGTGCCTGTCTCCCCTAGGCAAAGAGGAATACCTGCCAAGCAAGCAATGCACTCTGAAACTCAGCTGCTTTGGCACGGCAGCAAAACCACCCTGCGCTAATGTGACGAGTGTGATGCTGATGGGATGTGTTCTGGCATGGCAACCGAGTGAAATCTAAGTAGGAGCACTCAGGCACCTGACTTGTGGCCAGCCCAGCAAAAAACCCCAGGCAGTCTGCATTGTAGCTGGTATAATTTCATGCCTGGTTACCAAGCAAAATAGTCAACTCCTCACCCAAAGAAGAGGTTTGAGGGTGTCTTGTGAGAGCGTGTTTTCTTCCTGTCCAAGCAGAGAGTGTGCAGGGAAGAGCAGTGGCTTGGATTTTGTTTTCTTTGGGAGCCAATATAACATCACTAGTTGTCTTTGTGCCTCTGTCCCTTTGCATGATGGGACAAAACAGCCAGATCCAGCTTGGGGTTGCTGCCAGTTTTATCAATATGATGATTATATGCAGAAGAAAAGACCAGTGGTGGTTCTTGTGGTGTTTCAGTGGTAAATAGTAGTGAAACATGGCCATCTCTTAGTACTGTGGTTGGTCTCCCCCAAGTGCTGCAGACTGTGCTGGGCAGCACCCCTATTCATGGAACCCTGCATGCCCATGCACTCTGTGGTTAGCTAAAGTAAATGCTCATCTTTGGATGTGCTGGACTATAACAGAATCTCTGTAAAATATTCCAGACCCTGTTCCTGAGCACTGCTGCTTGGATGATGCTGTTGTGTTGGTTTTGTATTTTTTTATTGTTGTTATTTAAGTCTTTTGTAGAGTCCTGCAGTCCTTTCTGCGTCCTCCTTTGTGAATCAAACCACAGCTATAACTCTGAAACTTGGAAATATCCCTCCAAACCCAGTCCTGCATCTCCCACCAGACAATAATGAGCGCTGAAAGCTGAACAGAGCCCATTGATATGTTGATGATCAGTATTTTTTTCGTTCTGATTAGCATTCAACCTGTGTCTTCTATAACATTTCAAACAGACCATGGGATTGTCCATTCTTCTTAGATCCAGTTGCCCGGTGGATTTGAGCCTATCCTGCCAGGAAAGATGCTGGCACTGCCTCCTGTTCGGGCCGTTGGCTCGTGGTGCTGTGGTCAGAGGTAGATATCATCCAATTTGGGCTGTTTTCAGCTCCCCAAGAGTGATCCTGGGCTGCAGGTGACAGGCTGATGACAGAGTTCCTCTGTGCCTGACCTCGTGTGATGGGAGGTTTGTAATCCCTGTGCCCATGCAGAGACCTCAGAGGGCCGCGTGCTGCAGCCTTTGCTTTGGGAAGCTCCAGAGCCAAGAGGTTTGGGAGAGGTACAGTAAATAGTGGACACCACACAATGGTGCATCCCTGCCATCCTCCCACAGCTGCACCTGCAGCTCTCGAGGACTGGAGCTGTGCAGGAGGAGTGGGGAGAGCAAGGGATGAACAACCTGGGAGGGGACCTAATCTAAGTTTTATTCCCCCCCCATGCAATGAGGACGACCTTGGCTAATTTAGGTTTCTCATAAATCTTACCAACTCAGCAAGCTGCTGGAGGAAACTGCTGGCAGTGTCTGCAGGTAGCGTTAATAAATAAACAAATGATTACTGCAGCATTGCACTTATCTCTATGTACGTGCAGGGTGGCTGCAAGGAGAGCTCAGACAGCAGCTCCCTGTTCATTGGGACAGCAGGGGCTTGGAGCTTCCCAGTGCTCCTCATGGGCACAGCACAGGACCTGGGCTTTTTTCTTGTCCTTTTTTCAAACTGATTTCTAGGAAACGCTCTATAAAGTGGTCTTTGTTAGGGCTGGCTGCAGCATCCCCTCACCAGCAGACACTTCATCATGGTTCCGTGCCATGGGTGATATGTTACAGCCGCAGAGTTGTTACTTACAGCCCCAGAAAGCCCTGCTGTGAGCTTCTTGGAGCAGTTCAGTGCTAAATCTGCTCTTGAAGCCCTTTCAGGGGAAATCCTTGTGACAGAAGGATTTCAGGTTTATTAATTGGTCTAATTTCTCAGCCTAGCAAAAGAGGCCTTAAATCATTCCAAAAGTAAAGAATCAGCTGCAGGTACATTTATCTTTAATGAGATAACGTTATAATGAAAGAGAACATCTTAGCTAAACAGGAATGTCTTACTAAATGCCTTTCCTGGTCCTAAAATGCAGTGAAGATTTTTTTTTTCCCCCTCTTGCATTTTCTTCTTCTTCTCCTTCCCCCCTCTGGGCAAAGCCTTGCAGAACACGTCTGGACAATGAATGTTCTTTTGTTGGGATGAACTCACAATCACCGAGGTGAAATTTGCTCTGTAAGGTGTTTGCACTCAGATAAAGCTCTTTTATATATGACATTTACAGCGCTATAGCAACTGCCTTTAAAAATAGCATGTAAGGAAGACTTCATTTCACATGAGCTGTACGTAGCTTGCGCTTCCTTTTGAATATGTCAGTGCCACTTGACAAAGGCTGAATGCCTTTCTCACCATTGCTGCTGTCCCTTTCCAGGTGGGTTGTGAGCTCAGTGGGTGCAGCCAGGCAGTTCCTGCTGGGAGCAGCCTGCTGTGCCAGTGACAGAGGTGTGTGTGTGTGTGTCTTTCTGTGCTCTTCAGGCTGTGTGTAACACCCCCTTAATGCAGTGAAGATGTCTGGTTTGTAGCTCATGGATGACGTTGAGAACTCCATCGAAGCAGGAACTCCATGCAAGGCTTTTCCCAGCACCTCTCTCCCAATGGGAGCTGATGCACTTTTAAAAATTGCTCATATCCATTCAGTAAAACCACCACGAGGACTCTCCTGTGCTGCACAGCCCAGCAGCACTCTGCTCAGCGAGGGGTCCTGGTGGGCTCAGCTCCCCCTCCTGCTGCATTTAGTGGCCTTTTCCCCACTTTTCCTTTCGTTCTTCCCCTTCTCTTCTTTTGCAGATAGATTTGGGCCACTGCTTTTAAAATTGTTCCAGTTTCCATCTTCGATGGCTGAGGCTGCTGGAGCTGTCTTGTTTCTAATGCTATTCAGGATGTACTTTTTATAATCTTTTTTTTTTCCCTTCCTCAGTCAAGTCTACAAAGAATACTCTGTTTTATGTGCTTTATGTGTATGATTTCTCCTTAAAGGACGACTCATTTCCTCTACTTTAGAGGTATTTTCTTAAATCTGTCACTTCCTGTCTCTTTCTTGGCCGTCTGATTTGCCAATTTTTTACATTTTTTTCCTTTTTGTAACTGTTCCACTCATTAACTTCTCAGATCCTTTGGGAATCGCATGTTGCCCAGGCGAGGTGAAACTCCCTTTTTACTCTCTGGCAAGAAATATTTGACGATTCATTTAATTGCTAAATTGGCTTCCAAGCAGAAGCAGGCTGGGAGGACTGCAGGGGAATTAATCATGCTCATTTAACAGAAGGGATTGAAAACGTGGAGGCTGCACTCAGGACGTCAGCAAGGGCTGAGATGCACGGTAGCTAGCAGGGGTTTGATATTTTACCATCTTTCAGTGCCATTTCTTGCTGGCTTTCA
The DNA here is from genome assembly GCA_028571105.1 of Tragopan temminckii. Lineage (NCBI taxonomy): Eukaryota > Metazoa > Chordata > Aves > Galliformes > Phasianidae > Tragopan > Tragopan temminckii. The sequence goes on along the minus strand of JAOWBP010004028.1, from coordinate 15,083,069 downwards.
CAGCACCCTTCTGCCTAAGGAGCAGAGCACGCCCTGCCACGAGGCAGCAATGCCTCCTCTGCTCTGTTTCGAGTTGAGGCTGCAGGGGACACCTGAGCACTCAGAAAGCAGCAGAGAACACATGGGCAGGGATGCCCAGGGATGGAGATCTGGAGTGCAGCTGCACACAGGTCCTTGTGCTTACCTTTGTTCCTCTTGCCCTTCTTCCAGCGTGCACGCTGCTGCCTTTTTGGGTTCAGCTGTCTCTCATGTACGCACAATAGGAAATAAATTCTGCTGTAACAGAGTTCAGTTCAAAACAGCAAGTGCTGCTGCGTCAGATAAGATTTAAGGTTTTGTTTATAGTATAACAGAAGTACAGCTGGGCTACCAGAGTTACTTCTAAACATGGCCTGGCATCAGGCTGACTTTGCCTCTGGTATAGATGGGTGTAAATTGGTCAGATAGCAAAGTTACACTGGTTTACATCAGCATAGATCGGGTTCATAAATCTGGCATGTGGCTGTCATATGCTGCAAGAGAACAGTGAGGTCTAAAGGATGGTGGACCCTGTTCAAACAAAGGGAGTCCCTTCTTCAAGAGCCTCTGCCTGCAGAACTACAGCTCTTAGCTGCAGAGAGCTCAGCTTGGTGGAACTCCAAAGGCATTCTTACAGCTTCTGTAATTCTCCCAAGTAGCTGTTCTGTGCCTGAGACTGGCAGGACTTTAAAGCTGAGTGTCTCGGGCTGTTGCAGGATGAGGCTGCAGTGCTGACTCTTCCATTATCCATCTGGGAATCTCCCTTTGAAATGTGCAAAGCTCCTCATAAATAGTGTCTCTGGGGCGGGATGTTGAGCTGCTGATTGTGATTAACTATCTAAGATCTGCTGTCTGTAGCAGATGTCAACGATGTCTTGCATGCACTGTGACTTAGGAAGGACTTATGTAGCAGATTTTGTGTCTGGAGAGAAAGGAGAAGCAATTTGGTTGGGGACAGATAGCACTGCATGGCACCAGTGGCGTGCTGGTTTGGTGTTTGGAGGTTAAACAAAGTGTGGGGCGGTGGGAGAATGAGAAATTACAGATATGAAAAATGTTCTTACATAGAATAACATCAGTGGTTTTATCTATACACTGATAAATACCACTGCTTATAAAACACAGCATTAAAGTCTCCAAGATGACCATCATTCCCCTGTGAGCCTTAAGTGAACGCAGTGAGATTTCCCCCTTGTTGGCCATGTTTTCATTCAGACTTGCAAGTGATGGGGAAGAACCTTATTTCCACAGTGCAGGGCACGATCTGGGAAGTAAAGCAGCCCTGCTTTGTGCTGCTGAACATAGCCCTGCCCTCTGAAAGCCCTTTCTCATGGTTACGCTGCACAAACCACAAAGCTTCCAGTTCCTCTAATCAATTCAGATTATTGCTGCATTTGTTGCTCGGTAAATGTTAATACTCTGAGAACTGCAGTCACTTTCCCATTATTTATGGAGCAGTTTAGCCAAGCCAATATAAACCATAACAGTCTTTGAGCTTTGTTGATCTTTTAAGTGAGTCAGGAGTTGCAGGGCAGGTGTAAGTGGGAACCCATCAAAGGTTTGTGTGGTCGTTCTGGACATCTCATTGTTTGGTACTTACACAGTGACTGAAAGCAGCACTATCTTGTGCATGTTGCCATGTAAACTGAGATTTCAGATGCATGAGTTGCATAATATGCGTTAATTGCAGAGATGACAGAAATGCCTTTGTGCAAAGTGTTGGGCATGAGCTTTGCCCTACACGTGGGAAAAGTAGCAGAGGAAGCATTTACACAGCAAAATTGAAGTTCCGCAAATGGAACGGAGCAGAGTGGTTTTGTAATAGGAGAGAGTAATGGGACGTCAGTGATGTCTGTAACCCTTCCCCTGCCTTGATATCTCAAGGGAGAACCTGAGCCTTCCTCCTGTGGGTGCTCTGGGTGGTTTGGTGCATCCTTACCACTCCTACTTTTCTTCAGTGATCTCATGGGAGATCTGTTTTTCCGCTTTAAGCTGTAACTGAATGCCTTTGCTTAGGAAAAACACTGAAGAGCACCTAATTTCCACAGTTCACGGGTCCCTTCTCATTTGAATTGCTGCTTTGCAAATATTTGTAAACATCTGTATAGGTCATCCCTTGGCTCCTTTGGAACTTGTATCATTTCTGCTGCCTTCCTCTCTCCATGCAGGACCTACCATGCACTGGGAGAGCGTGTTGCTGTGCTGGATTCCCCCCCAGCTCTTCCAGCTGCTCAGCAAGGACAGCGGGTGCAGTATGGCGGTGATGGCAGGTTAGCTGACATCCTTAGGCTGGGAAGGGCAGGGCTGCCTTGTGTCTGCCACCCAGTATCTCAAATTGTACTGCTGCCATACACCCTGGGACCATCTTCCATGTCCCTACTTCTCCACTGATTTTGATATCTGGTGCTTTTTAGCCTTCCCCTGCACTCAAAGGACTCCAGTACCATTTTCTTTCTGGTGTGGTGCATTTGTCTTGCACAGGCAGTGGAGTTCAGTCTGCTCCATCCCATTTTCCTCCTCTTATTGCCACCTGGAGGATCTCAGGAGCTCATTTAACAGTCCTCTGTCTTTACTCTCTACCTGGTAATATTTTTCTTTGGATTCCTGTCATCCTCTGGAGCATTGCCTCTTACTAATTGAGAGCTAACGCTAAGTAGGGCAAACATTGTAAAGGGCAGCTTTTTCGTGAAGAGCTCTTTAATTGCCAGTGGGAAAGGGTTCTATCTGAAGTGTTTCCTTTCCCGTCACTTAATGCAGGTTCAGGTATTGCCCTTCCTGTTGGTAAGGGAAAACACGTTGGTAGAAGTTAGTATTTGAAGGTAATGATTAACGAAGCTTCGAGGTGTAGGGTTGGTTTTGGTGTCAGAAAATGAAGTGGGTGCCCAAATGTGTGTATTCCTGTATGCTGGCCACTCCTTGGAGGCATTTAGGGCCAGACTGGATGGGCCCTGGGCAGCCTGATCTGGTGCCTGATGAGTGGTTGGCAGCCCTGCCCATGGCAGGGGTTTGAACCAGCTGATCTATGAGGTCCCTTCCAACCTGAGCCATTCTGTGATTCCACATCCTCCTCTTTGTCTGGGAACCAGCACTGTTTGGTAGAAAACTTCCTTGACCAAACTGCTGTTAAATCTTGTTGAGCTCTCAATTTATAGACGGGGCTGCGTTGCTTATAATTCAGATGTCTGCTCTGGCTTCCTCCCTCTCCCTTCTCTCCCCACGTGCCCTTTGCAGCACTGCAAAAGGGCACTGCGGCAGCGAGGGAACATCTGAGCAGCGCGGCGTGAAGCTGAGAGCTTTTTAAATCTAATGAGTTAATATCCTTTGGTAAAGAACCGTGGCCTGGGTCTGGCTGCGTGCAGGTGCGGAGGAAGGGAAGGCGCATCTGCTTTTGCTACTGATGTCTAATGGTGTGAGAACAGTTTCTAGGTTGTTCATTTTCATGGTGATCAATAACAGCGATGAGTAAGGGCTGCTGGCTCTTCAAGTGTTTGGCAAGTTTGTGTTTCTCCTCCCTCCTGCAGGAAAGCTTTCTGTGCTTTGAAGTCTAGTTAAGGGAGAAATAAAGATGCTTGCTTCTCTGCTTTCCCAGTTCTGGCTTACCTGGGGCAGGGCTCAATAGACCATAGGACCGTGTCATCTGAAATTATCTTAATAGGAAAAGAAAAACTTACCTGGTTTTCCTGAATGCCTTCTGGTGTTATGTCTTACAAAAGAGTGGATATATATATATATCCCAAATACTTGCAATCCTGTAGACTTCTCAGGATGATGGAGCTGTAAGGACAGTGTGAAGTTACTCCTTAACCCTTTTTCCTATCCAGGATTATAGCTCCTGCAACACAATCAGCCATGCAAAAAGGGATTTTTGCAGCCACGCTTTGTCCTTTCTGTATTGTAAGCACAAAGTTAAGCATGTTTATGCTTGAACATGACAACACAACGGAAAATAACTGTTGATCTGATTAGCTTCTTGAGACAGAGCTTGGCTTCCTGAGCTGCATAGGTGTTTGCCTGCCCAAAGCAGTGCTGCTGAAGGCTTCAGCCTCGCTGTGTTGTGCAGCAAGTTTGGACAGCAGACAGAAAGCAGCAGCCCTGCGTGTCAGACTGGCGGCTTTGTGTGCTCGGGTGAAGCTGGAAGTAATAAAGGCTGAGCAGAAGGGAAGTCTGAAGATCTTGGGCGAGACCCACGTGCTTTTTTCTTTTTGATCTTTTCTTGGTTTTATTGTTGTTGTCTTGGCTGATTTTTTTTCTTTGTGCAAAAATGGATTTTTATTTTCACCTCTTTTTCTTTTAATTCAGGCATTCAGGAAAGCATTGGCTTGTATTGATGGCTAGATAGAGCTGAGGAGCAGACAACCAGCGTTTCTGTCAGAAAGCAAGTATTCAGTTAAGTCAGTAAATCCCCCTATGACACGTTAATCCTAAACCAGAGCGTGAAGCCTCATGCAATGAAACAAATGACCACCACATTAGGGAGGACTCTCGGAAGCCTCTTTTAACTGCTGGAAATGAAGACATGCTAACGCGCTGCTCATTCCATGAATGTTTCCCAGTTGTAAGCCGTAATGGGCAAATACATCACCTTTCACCACAGCTGTGATTAAACTCTGTAGGGTTGCTGAACCATCAGTGTACAGAACTCCCTGAGAGCTCTCAGTGGTGTGATGCGATGCCTTTCTTCTCTCCTTGACTTTTGCCACAACCGAAATGCAAAGCTCAGGGCTCTGATGTGCTGCAGAGAGCTATAAACCCAAATGTGTTTCCTTTCAGGAACATTTTTTCCTGTTCCACCCTTGGACTCCTGCTGCTGTCAGTAGTTGTTCCAGTGGGTGATTCGGTCGAAGCAGGTGCACGAAAATAGCCCTGTAGAGTCACATGTAGGAAATGCACTTGTTCTGCACCGTGTTTGCAAGCAGCAGTTTTGTGGGTAGGGTTTGTGCTTGATGTGTTCAGTCTGCAAGACCCCCGCATGGGAAGGATGACATGCACTGGAAGGGCTGTTCCCTTGATGAGATGTTATCTGTTCATTATCGTTTTGGTCTGCCGCCCCGTTTCCCTGCACGTCGGCTCCAGATGTGTTTGCTTTGCAGCACCACTGCCCTCTGACGCTGAGATATGACCTCACCCCTTGCCTCCTGCTCTCTCTGCCTCTACTTGCCTGTTGCCTGTCACCTTCCTTTTGCATTGTAAATTCTGGAGGTCAGAGAGAGGTTGGGACTTTTTTACTATTAATTTTTTTTGTTCCGCATTCACTTTGTTACCAAGCCTGATGAGTTCCCATCTGGGCTAAGAGAGCCTTAAGCTATCCCCAGACCGTAAATTATGAACAGAATTGTCTTCAACTTGCAGATTCTGAGCAAATCTTTCTTGGAGGTGGTGATTAGAGCTGAGGTTGGTTGTCTGACGAGTGTGAAGTTCTCACAGCTGTCTGGCAAAGCGGTCTGCTTCCTGCAAGTCTTCCTTGTACAGTTGGCTCTGACTCCATGGTAATAAAATATCTTTTGACAAGTTCTTTTTCTTTTCTCTCCCTTTTTTTTTTCTTTTTTTTTTTTTTTTTTTTTTTTAAGTTCTATTTCACACTTCTCTGACTCCAGCACGTGGTCTGGGGTGTTTCCCTGTAGGACAATGAGAGAAACCTTGACTTTCTGGCAGTGGGATTACTGACCCTCTCATTGCCTGAGCCTCACCACCTCTTGGGCAGCAGCCTTTCACTTGGATTTTATGGCAAAACTGTGCCTAGGACCTGCTTGGGACTCTTGACCTCGTTGCTTAGTTTTAGTCTTTGTAAGGAATTGTTCATGAAGTGCTGAGGACTCTCGTATGGATTAGTCCCAGAAGTATTGCGTGCTACAGAAATGTCAAATTATTCCAGACTCTTACCAGGAAAAAAACTTTGGAAATAGAAATGTCCATAATTGGGTATGTGCACAGGAATCCCTGCAGGGTGTGGGTTTCAAAGACAGTTGTCTCTGCTGTTAGTATCAACCAGAATGGCCACAGACATCTATTTAAGGGTGTTTTTTTGGTTTTCTTTTTTTTTTTTTTTTTACTATGGGAGAACAAAAAATAATATGGTTTGATATAATACTAAAATTCCAGTCAAGTGCAAAATTGCCTTGCTCCTTTAAGGCCCTAGGTTAGCCAGCCAGTGCTCAGTTTGGACTCTTTCGCTTCCTTTTTTAAGGGAGGAGTAGGGAAATTGCTGTTTAAAATATCTCAGCCTTTTATTTATGGTTCTCTTCCAAGCATTTAGCAGTGCTGAGTTGTGGTGAGGATTGTCCTCATCCAGCACACGCTCCCAGCCTGATTTGCTCTTGCTATTCAGGTCCTTCTGAAAGGTGTGTGTGAATAACCCAGTGAGGGCTCTCCAAAGGATGGCTGCTACCAGAGGTGGTGTTTCCTAGAGCTGCACCTGTGCAGCTCAGTCATTCTGCAGGCTGTGGTTCTCCTTGCTGGCTCCACGTGGCACATCACCATGGAACACTGGGCAGCTGGGCTGGAACCTGCAGCTCTGCTTGGCAGGAGATCAGGCTGCTGAGAGCTGCAGGATGTGAGGCCAGACACAAGGATGGGCGCAGCTCTGGGTTTCCTCCCCTGTTCCTTGGCTGTAGTTTGCTGTGGTCTCCACTCCTTCGTCTGAGAAATCACAGAAGCCAGCTGTCTGTGCTGATGTTTTTCTTCTCTACAGCTTGCTGCCTGTTGTTGGCAAGGATCTCCTGATGCTGCCATGGTTTGGTTTCCTTGGGTAAGGCGACCAAATCCTAGAGCAATTGGCCAGGAGGGTGAATCATCTGTATTTCTACCTGCAGAGCGTGTCTGTTAAGGGAGTCCTAATGTGCATCCCTACCAGAACATATCAAGCCATTAAAAGTCAACCTGTGAGTGTCTCGTGTCTAGCAACAACAGCTTATAAAACATTGGCTCTTCTTGGTGAGTGAGATTACATCTCTTGCTGGTGAGATTACAGCCATCTGAATGGCTCCAGTGGTCCCTCAGCTATGTCATAGGATAGAAAACCAGGTGGTCAGTAAGAGATGCTCGCTGCCCTGCATGTATCGCACAGTTCTGCTGTTCTGTCCACCAAGTGAGCAGCCTAAGGCTTGGGACACCTCTGTTCTTATTAGGGCTGGGGAAGGACTCTGGGACAGACATCTCCTTGTGGGGCAGGGAAGCAGAGGTGGTTGGTGAGAGGTGACACTGTATGCTTTCCATACACAGATGGAAGTTTTCTTACTGTATAAAAAAAGGCTTGCAAACTTTTTGGTATCTTCAAGTGCACCGTTCAAAGGTACATTCATCATTTGACAAAATAGTATTGAAGCCTCGACAGCTGGAGGTTACAAATGGAGCGAGGTTTGGGGGAGGAGCCAAGTTCTCTAATTTTTCTGATGTTATTTAGTCTGAGCAGAAAGGTTTTCAGGCCAGCAGCGCTTCTCCAGGCTGGAAAAGGCAACTTAGATGCTGAAAGCTTGTCAGCCTCTTTGCTCCCCAGCCTTCCTGCTTCTTGTTTGTATCAGTTGGTCTAATAAAAGATCTTACATCTCCTGAAAAATGTTTCCTCGCTAAACATTTCAGCAGACTGGCTTGGATTTGTCAAAACTGTCCAGGCAAATCGGACAGATTTCCACAACACTCCTGTGTGGTGTTTAAAACACGAGGATGCATTTGGAAATGCTGTTCAACTTTTTAAAAGTGGGTGGTAAAGTATTGTGGACAAGACAGTGGCCTTTAATGCTTTAGTTGTTGAAAACCAGCCTCTACTTAAACAGTCCTACAGCAGATGTTTGCTTTGCCTTTCTCCCTTCTTTTGCAGCTGGGCTGTTCAGCTACCAGAGGCCCTGCTGCTTTGTCACCTGGTGTTAACTGCAGCAATCCGTGTGCCTTTCTGCAGAAATCCTTGCTTTATTTCTGTGTGTCCACCTAACTCATCAGTCTCTCTCTTTTACATCAGATAACCACGCGTTCCTGTCTTTTGGAAGCACTGCAACAAGGACTCAGCCAGCAGCTCCTTGTGTAACATGAGTTAGCTGTGTCCTGATCAGCACTTGGTGCTGGCAGACCTGATAATCCCACCGGGACAGACGCATCAACAAAACATCTCTCAAAATAGCATGGACGTGGTGCAGGGGATGTGAGTCCAGCATTGCTTTGTCTGTGTCCCTGGCAGAAGTGCTGTGCCGAGGTGTGGTGCGCGCACACAGCATCTGAAACGCTCTGCTTCTCAGCTATTGTGTTTGTGGCATTAGCTGACAGCTCATATTCTTGACCACTGTTTCTCAAACCCTTTCTGCAGGTGAGCCTCGAGCGCTGCTTTGAGGATTGTGAAGCCATCAACATTCTCATGACAAATTCTGACCTTTGCAACAAACTGTGTTTGGTCATATTCACAAAGTGCAGGGAGCTCTGGGCTTGTTCCTTCCATAGAAGCGCTGCGAGGGGATTCAACACCCTGCAAGGCACCAGTTCTTGCTGCACCGCGTTGCTGGATTAACAAGCAATCTTTGTCAAACTGACAGTACTGGGATCTGTGCTACGTGAGGCAGCTCAGATGATGTGTTTAATTTTTTTCGACCTGCTGAAGGAAGGCATCTATTAGTTGGGTCTGGCTGCATGGCATTTGTAAGGATCTTTCAAGCATGTGGTGGTCTGCTTTTAAGTGGCATTACTGTCTTTTAAAATTATGTTGGAACTTTGGCAGCCCATTGATGATGGTGATTTTTTTCAGACCGGGGGTAATTACAGGCTCACAAATAATGGCTCCTGTGGGCTGTGGGGTAGTGTAAAGGCAGGGACCTGAGCAGGAAGGTAGGGCAGAAACAGAGTGGGGAGGCTGCAGTGTGCTTTCAGGCAGAGTGAGAGTCAGTCTGGGTGTTGCTTTGCTGCCCTGCAGATCACCACTCTTGTTCTGCATAGCTCAGCCCTGTATCACCCCAGCAGGGAGAGCACCATGCAATGGCAGTACCTTGCAGTACAGAAGTTTTGCTGTTTGAGGAAGTAGGGGCAGCTGATTTTTCTTAAGCTGCTTACACAGGCTACTTTTAGGTGTCGTCGCTATGATAGAATCACCGAGGTTGGATCCCCAGGTCACAAAGTCCAGACCTGGCAGTAGACCTGGCGCAGAAAGGACATTGGGGAAAAATTGCTTTTAATTGCATTTGGCAGAATTGATTTTAACATCTTGTATGTTGTCGTTTTTCCCAGTCTCCAGACCCTAAAGGTACACGTTTAAAACTATCACAGCCTCTTACGGTGCTTCACTTCTGTCCCACTGACTTCCAACTCCACTCAGGTTTGCAGGTTGAATAGAAAGGCTTTTGTAAGCTGCATCCGGTATCTCTGGGAAAAATCTATGGAATTCAGTGGTGTGAATACCTGTCTGAAGATAGAAGATCCTCCCAAAAGGTGCTTGTTCTCTTAGGCATCTGGGTGCCTGAGAGCGGGCTGTGAGGTTGTTCCTGTGAAATCACCTTGTGGTTTTTGGTAGCAGAGGAGGACTCTGCCTGCAGAGGCAATTTCTCTTTCTGCTTGGGTAGGTTATTTTATTTCTCGAGCCCCTGAACTTCTCAGGAAGGACTGACTGTAGGAGTTCAGTGGAAATGGCAAATGTAATGGCTTCTGAAGCAGCCAAGCGTCTCACTGCTCCGCGTCCTGCCCTCTGCGGAGGTTTTCTGCTGCTATTGCTGGTGACATTTATAGCTGTTGCTAACAGGGAAAGGGTGAAAAAAGAGACTTGTTATTTCTGCTGTCGTTGCAGCACTCAGGACATCAACTTTAGGAAATTAGAACTGGAGGGCTTCTCTTATTTGCTGTTAGTCTTCCTTTCAATGGATGCTCCCCCAAAACTCCCGGGCACTCCTTGCTTCTGAGCTGCCTGCGGAGGGACGCAGAGTGCTGTGCTCTTCCCCGCAGGACAGGAGTTCCCAAATGAACCACAGAATCACTAAGGTTGGAAAAGACCACTAAGATCATCTAGTCCAACTGTCAGAAGGTTAAAATGATGTGAGAGCCTGTAAGAATCTGTGCAGCATGCTGGCAGGGAGGGAGTAAATGTGCAACGTTGAGAAATGCAGCATTTGGTGTACAAATTTCTTTTAAAAAGTTAAAAAAAAAAAAAAAAAAAAAAAGGAAAATTGGCAGGGAAACAAAGGCTGAAGCTTGCAGTTCTTACAGAGAGCAGTGCTGAAATCTGCAAGCTCTCTTGAAGTAATAGCCTTTAAAGGGAGACTTGTTCTAGCATCACAGACCCTCATATTTCTTATGGCCTGTCATATTGCATGAGCCTTATGTTTAGCAACCCCTTGCCATGTCACAGCGCTTACACAGGGTTTCATCACACTGAAAGCAGTCAGGTTCACGTAACACTGCTGCAGGCGATGTTCTCTTGCCTGCTTTTTGCCTGCATCTTGCTCTAACAGAGCCGAGAGGAGCAGAGCTCTGACTGAAGCCACGTGCACGGCGCTGGCACACACGTTTCTGCACGCACACCAGGGACAGTCCCAGGAAACTCTGTCTTCTGTGTCTCTTTGAGGTTTGCCCATCTTTGTAGAAGGTACAGCTCAGCCTTGCTGTGATGCAACGATGCAAAGAGGAAGGCAGATATTGCTCATCTGTTGAAAATACGGTTTGAAACGTGGTGTCATGCTTTTCTACTCTGTAGCACTTGGTATGGTGCCAGACTTTGTCTTTACTCAGAACAGCCCCACAGAATTTGGAGTTCTTTTTCTTAGCATCTCAGTCTCTTGTAGTTCTGGCAGTTTACTTGAGACGGCATTTACTTCCAAATGCTGTACAGAAGGCAGCGCAGTGTTGGAGACTGCAGGAATCTGGGAAGGCTTTGCTGTTTGCTGGAGATGTCTGGGGGAGTAAAGTGGGGAGTCAAGTGGTTCTGGATTGAGCTTACGTTGTCATTCAACACAATTTTCGCAGAGGTCTTAAGAGATGCTAAGGTGTAGAAGTCCTTTTTTCTTTTTTTCTTTTTTTATAAATAGCTATTGCCAGTTGTCTTTTTATATTATCCTTATTTTTAAGTTACCATTAGTGCATTGCGGTGGCAAACTGCTAGCACTTTTCCCCCATGATTTTTTCCAGAGTCCTTCCTTTGTTCATGCTTCAAATATTAATACAAGGATTAATTCCTATGGTAACGCTGTGGAAGTCTTTCATGGTAATGATTAAAGGTAACACTTCTGGTTTTTTTCTGTGCTACTCCTGAAACTCTATCTAATCTCCTTTGACAAAGCTGAAGGTTGCTTCCAGGGCCCTACCGGGATGAAGAGGCAGGGGAAGCGGTGACCCAGCTTTAGAATTTGGTTCTTGCTGGTTTTCAGCCCAAACTCTTCCAGCACTATGAAGAAAGAATGATTTCTTTTGCCGTGCGGGCACAGAAGGATGAAATTCTGTGTTTGAGCTTTAAATGGATTTGCTGGCGTTCACTTACAAGATGTTAAGGCTTTGACGGGGGGAACTTCTATTGCAAGGAAAAGGAGACGTGCGGTAGTTTTTGGCTTTCATTCCCAATTATATTTTGGTGGAATTAACTCGATTTCCCCCTTTTCTTTTAATTCTGTTACGCGTGCAGCTGGGAATCCAATAGCAGGCGTGTTTGAACTGCTGCGCTACCACTATCGATACCTGTTGGTTTACATCATTTCCATTGTGCTTCAAGCTCCTATTAATTAAACACTGATCGCATAATCAGGCCAATGTTCCAATCCATATCTTACCTAAACTTTGTCCTGTCCTTGCCCCAAGACAATGACCTGCACCACTCCTATAGCATAGGATGGGTGAGGCACTGGTTGATTTGCACACATGTTGGGCGAGTCCCTTGTTGCATGTGGATTTCTGCTCATGCAAGCATAAATAAGGACTGGGTGGTGGTAGTCGATGTGAGAGATGGTTCGGTGGTGTGCTGAATTCACTCAGGTAATAGTCTGGGGACTTTGCAAGGAAGGGTCATGAGGTTGTGGTGGCATGTGAACCAGTCGCGTGCCCATACAGCAGTGGTGACCAACAGCTGCTTTGGGCACAGCTCTGTCAGGAGGTGGAGGGAGGTGTCCTCTGGGGTCCTACCCCACTGCCCAGCCCTACTGGGGCTCATCACGAGCACTTTGTCCTGTGCTGCGTTCCTCAGCATGAAAGAGAATTGGATGTGCTGCAGTCCAGTGATGGGCAACAAAGGTGGTGAGACTGGAGAAGATGATGCATGGGGAGGACTGGACAGAGCTGTAAGGCTTACAGAAAGGAGGCTCTACATGTAGAGATAATAAGCTGATGTAGGGCAGCGAGGAGTTCCAGCCTCCCTTAAGCCGCGACAAGAGGCAACATAAATTTGTGTATAGAATCATCTAGGTTGGAAAAGGCCTTGAACATAAAACATCCTTATTGCAAAGGTGGTTGAACCCTGAATGTGGTCCCGTGACCAGTGCAAGTTCCCTGCTCTGAACAGGGTCTGCAGAACTCCCTCCCAGCTGTGGGTTTTGTTACAGTTAATGAGGTTTCCTAAATGACCTTCGGTATTGGAATTCACCATTTTGTAAACGGCTGGAAAAGGCCATCTTATTGCAGTCCTGTTGCAATCAGAGGTCTGTTGCATGTGTGAACGCAACTCCAGTTGAAATTGCTCACATGTAACTTGGGTCCAAGTTACATGCTCGTAAAATACTTGAGATGCGGATCTGTTGGCTGCAAATTGGGCAAGGCATTCAAATTTGGGTTGTGTGTGGTAAACCTCTATCTGTGCAATACGAGGGCAGGGAAGCATTTATTGCTAATGGCCCAGTAAATGTTTTCAACACGTTTGACTGGCTGCATCTTGACACATACTTGTTGCTGTGTGTATTGTGCTATGCATAATAAACTAAAATAATATGGCTGCTGGCCATATGTTTGCTGTCGTTAACTTAGGACGGCAGAGATTTTTAGAAGAGATTGAAACCTTTGGCTTCAGTCGTCCCTGTGCGTGCCAGGAGAAGTTGCACTTGTTGTTGGGGCTTGTGGTCTGAAAGTGGAGGTTGAAGCATTAGAAGTCCCGGGTTTGTTGTGCTGCACCATTACACACGTGGCCTTTCCTCGTGAGGATGGTTCAGAACTATTTTGTGTGTTCTGCACCAAAAAGCACTGCATGAGTCCATTAAAACTGATAGTCTGCAAATGGACATAGTAGGTTTGTGGGGAGTGACCCAAATCCTTTCTCTGTTCATTTGAAATATTGCCTCAGAGGCACTCACACGTTACTGGAGCGGTACCCAAGGAGTTGTTACTGCCATCTGGGTGAAATGACAGCCTGCAGTAAATAGGGCTGATTGTGAGAACTGCCTTCTTGTAAAGACATGTCAGGATAACAAGCAGCTTGATGGGTGACTTTCCTTTCTGGCCTCCTGCAGTGCTTTGAAAGCCTGGGTGGTCACTTGCAGCGTCAGCATCTTCCTTTAAAAAACAGTAAAAGGAGGTGGGGGGAAAGACCTTTTAAACAGCTGTCAGTCCAAGAGGCCATAAAGGGGGACAAAGCAAGACGTGGCAGGTCGGCGCCTGGCCGCCGTGTGCGGGACAGCTCGGAGGTGCCATCCAGAGGGCACGAGTGTGAGTTTGGGGTCAAAGCACGTCTTTTGGGGCACCCATCCAGCACCACGTGTCCCAGGCAGCTCTGCCAAGGGAGATGCTTCTGCAGTGGGGTTGGAGGCGTATGGCCGATGCTGGGGTTTTGCCTTCTGCGGCTTGAGCCTTCCACAGAGAGCTGCATTCGGCTGGGTGGGAAAAGGCGTATATTCCCCACCTTTGCTTTCATCTTTCCAGCTCCGAGCTCCCGTGGGTTTGGGGAGCAGATTCACAAGGACAGCCCCACTTCGATGACCCTTCAAAGAAGGTCTGAGTGGGAAGGTGACTCCTTACATCCCCTCAGTGGGAACAACTGTTCCTAAAAGGGCTCCACTGCTTTTTTTTTTTCTTCTCTCCTTTCCTAAAGTAATAGAAACTGTAAGGAAGACCAGGGCTTTGCTTGCAAAATCCGATCGTTTAAGTGGTTTTTCCGGATGCTGTGTTTTATCTTCTGGTGATTAAATGCCTGTCTACAGGGGAGAGAAACATGATGGATTAAAGTGCCCTGTTTTTCTCTGATTACGTAAGGGCTGATTTGTATGTAATCTAAGAGTGAAAATGTTCCCAAATGAACTATTACATATGTTTAAGACCTTTACAGTTTGTCTTAAGGAGGAAACAACACAGATTTGGGGCAGACGTGTGAACATGGTCACATTACTTTTGTATCTTCAAGACAGGGCTGCGCTGTGTTTCCTGGACCTTCATGGAAGTATCTGTGTATTTATCTCTTTTTAAATGGGGAATGTGAATTGCAGAGGAGAAATGCTTCATTGCAGCATCATCGGAACTGGATGATTTTAAAGGTCCCTTCCAATCCAAGCCATTCTGTTGTTCTCTCGTTTAGCGTGTAGGGTGGTGTCCTTTCAGGCAGGAAGGATCACACAGAGAACACATTTTGAAGCAAAATGTTCTCATTTCACCCAGAGGATGTGTGAGAACTTCAGTGGGCTCACGTCTGGGCTCACAAACGTTGTGTGGTTTTGTAGGAAAAATATGAAGTTCTGTCCATGGAGTGGAATTACTCCTGTGTTAGTACAGGCTGGAAAGGACCTGCCCACAGAGGCTGTGGGTGCCCCATCCCTGGAGGTGTTCAAGGCCAGGTTGGATGGGGCCCTGGGCAGCCCGGTCTAGTATTAGATATGGAGGCTGGCAGCCCTGCCTGTGGCAGGGGGGTTGGAGCTTCATGGTCCTTGAGGTCTCTTCCAGCCCAAGACATTCTGTGATTCTCTGATGACCTGGGGCTGTGGTGAAGACATGTATGAGCCCTAATTGCAATCAGCACACATAAAGCAAGATGTTTATTACCTGCCCGGAGAGCCAGCAGGAAGGAAGCTCGTATCTCCCTCTGCTTGGTGCTAGTGGATTGCACCTATTTCCTTCTGAGCTCAAAAGAGTCCTGGGGAAACTGGAAAGGGTTTAACAGAAGCCCACCAAGATGGCCAGGGACCTTTGAGTCCCAGATGTCCTCCAGCGGGAAGCCGAGGGAGCTGTGAGGAAGGAGCTGAGGGCCCATCTGACAGCCACTACAGCTGCGGGGAGGGCGGCCATAAGGTTATGGGACAAACACCATACTGCGCCCACATCGAGCAGGAGCTTGGGCAGAGGCCTTCAGCCCCTCCACAGCCCTGGTGCAGAGCACCCCCAAACCTTGGGGCAGAGCACACAGCAGCTGTCCGCCCCTGCTCTGAGGCAAACAAAAGCTGATCTGAGCCTGAATGTGGCTTTGTGCCGACGTCCCAGTGACTAATGCTGTGAGGGTGGGGGGAGGCATCGGATGGGGAACATCTGGGCTGTCACCACACGGCCAAGTCACTGCCGCTCCGGCCATTGCTCCCATTTAACATGGCTGTGCTCATGGTGGGTTCAGTGGTACACGTTTTATTAACGTGGGAATTGTGGTGAGTGCTCCTTAGGTGGGAAAGAAAAGGATCTTAAAATCCTGATCTGAAGGTGTCAGGCAGGAATTGTTGTATGAAGGACTGAAGCGAGGCATGTTTTCTGGGCTCGCCTGCAACAGGGACAGCTTTGGGATGTTGTTATCTGGGATGGATTTTTAGGCAGGAGGTGGCGAGGAAATGAAGCAGATCTTGTTTTCCCTCGTGACTTAGATACTCCAGGCAGCCCTGGCAATAAGTCCTGCCTTGTGAGAGGTATTGAATAAGACCGTCTTTTCTACTGTGAGGCAGAAACTCCTCAGTGTGTGTTTGGTGATTTTTAAGTTAAGCAGCATTTCTCAGCACCCCAGCGGCGTGTGGGACACTTCCACAGTGAGAAGGAAGTCCTTGCTGAGGTTTGGGTTTGCCCTCTCTGGGCTCTGTGTGGGGCAAAGCGGTTTCATTTAGAGCTACTGAGGGAGATGTGGGGCCTGCCTTCTTCCCTTGTCAGCACAGACCCACAGCTACTTCTCTCCTCCTGTCCTACGGGGTAAGCCCTTCCCCCATAGGATATGCTGTTTTGGTTGATTTGTGTTTGAAATTGCACTATTAAAAGACGCTAAAGAGAATGTGGCTTTAGGAAGGCAAAAAGCTTGGGGGCTTAGCAAGCAGTCAGCATCTTCCTGCTGTCCATTTCGCTAACGATGGCTTAATTTAAGTGTCTGCAACTGCTTGCGAGACCTTTCTGCCTGTGGAATGACACAATGGAGCTCCGTTGGCAGTGCCGTTCTGCTTTGGCTTTCTTTTCGGCCGGCTGGCTTAAAGCGTTCCATCCAGCGTCGTGGCTTTTGGAGATTCATTTTTAGCACGCCGTCTGTCTGGCTCACTTTGCAGCATACGGCCAAGATTGGCAGTAGCTTAGATATGACCACTGTCTTACTTCCTTCTGTCTGAAGGATGGCCGCCAGATTGGGAAGGGGCGCGCATCGCAGCGCTGACGCACATCGAGGGAAATCCGGGAGCTGTCTGCTGGAACAGCTGCCTGCCCTTTTTCTGAAGAAGACGAGAAAAAAATGCAGAGCAATGTTGAGCAACAGCGTGCGGTGCTTGAGCCACCGGCACACAGACCCATCGTCTCCAGCAGCCTCTCTGTCAGATGTTTGATAAGCGACTCAGAGCAGCGCTGGGGAATTGGGAACGTTTTTGAGATGTCCTGGTTTGCTCGGAGCCTCGGGATGGAGCGTGTGGGCGAATTCCTCCCAGTCACTGTTATTCAGAGCTTCCCGATCGGGAAGGGGGGAGGCAAGGAGCTGAATTTGTTCTTAAAGTGGAAAAAAAAATGTACTCTGTGCTTTCAGTTGAGAGTGATGCGTTTTAATGGGCCTCATCCAGCTCGTGTTGCTGAAGAGGATTACACAGGGTATGGAGAATCCTTCCCGGTACAAACTCCCTGCCTGGTATAGTGCTGGAGGGATGCTCCCAGGCCTCAGTGAGCTCTCCAGCTGTGCCTGGCTTGGAGCGTGTGTGCTGAGGGGTTGTGAACCCCCACGTGCTGTTCTGGCATCCCCCTGCCAGCCCATTCAGTGACTCCTCCAGGTTCCCTTCCCCAATCATGTGCTTTTGCTCAGGCAGTTGAGATAACGCTGCTTCTGAGTGCAGGTGCTGCACTTGTTCAAAAAGGAAAGTCACTCCCTGCTCATTAACCTCTTATTTCTGTCTTGTGCGTCATCGGCACTTAATTATTGTTAATGATTATCAGGGAGGTTAAAGGACTTCTCCGCAGGAGTTCATGGAATCACGCTAAGAGCTGCACACGCAGCTTCTCTCTGTACAGAAGGCAGATAGGAGCACTTGACTCGGTGGTCAGCAGGGAAATACACAGTGGGGAATCTCACTGGGCTCAGTGCTGCAGAGGCACGTAGATAAAACACTGTCAGTGTATGGAGCACAGCCTGCATATGCTTTCTAGCTCCTGTGCTTTGAAGGCTCCCAGGGCAGGGCGTTGGCATCTCTGCCTTACGACGGTGAACATTTTTAGCAGTTGTGCTTCCAAAAGCAAACCAGGTGAGCAGTCTAGACAGAGGTGACGGAGGATTTCCCTTCGGACAGGAACCCAGCAGAAGGCAGAAACTGGAGTGAGTCTGATGGGAGAGGACAGGCCTTGGGCTTCTGCTTTTCTTTTTCTCTCTTTATACTGTAGTTCGCTGGCAGTCCACCCAACCCAGTTGGCTGTATTAATTCTTCCTAAGTGAGAGCTTTACATGGGTGTAGCTCTCTCTTTTCTTTGGCAGCCAAACCGTTTTTATTTCCAAAGGCAGAGGGACAGAGCAGAGCAGTCTGTTTTATTTTTCTCTCGGTGCCATTCCTAAGTAGCGGAGCTTCAGCTAACCCAGAACTTGCATTTCAAATGGAATAAAAGAAATGGGGGGAAAAGGGACACTAATGCAAACTGGGAAAATGGGGCGAGAGCAGCGCTGCTGTCCGCCAGTGTCTCAGTGGGATGATCTTCCTAAAGCACCGAGTGTTTGGGGATGGGAGCTGCTGTGGGTTCCTGTGCTCAGTGTGGAAATCCTGTGATTCTTTTTTGAGGAATACCTGGAGCTGTGTTAGTGCGGGGCCATGCCTTCCTCCCTGGTGTTGCAGGAGTGTTGTGGTGACTCCCTCAGTGGTTCAGTTGGCCCTGTGGGGTTCTTTCTGTATGGGATGTCTGTCCCGTGTGGTCGGTGTGGCCCTGCTCTGAGTGCTGAAATGCTTGAGGGGAGATAATAGCCCATAATCTGACGGCAGATCTAGCTATGCAGAGGACAGCTCACCGCCCTGTTAACAGAAACTGCCTTTCTGAAGGAAGTGGGGCTGATGGATGTCTTCTAATTATTCCCTTGTGTTGCAAGTGTTAGAGAGCCAGCTTGAAATCTCTGCCCAGAATTCACAGCTTTAATTTGTTTGACCTTTCCGCTGATGAAGACATAGGGCTGTATGAATCACAGTCATCTCCATTAATTTCTCCATTGTTCTGTGGATGCAAATGAGTGTGGTCCTCTGCCGCTCCTGTATGGAAGACGGTGTGAGGAGGATGCTGAGCTGCTCCATCCTGGGGGATTTGTCATCAGAACGGGATGAGTGAAGGATCCCAGCTGTAGTTTCCCCCATACATACTAACATAGGGGGTTCCCCCCCTTTCTGTATCTTTCGTTAGAAGTAAGCGCATCTTCAGGCATGCATTTCATAGATTTCACCTTTGGACACACATCCCAACAAAGAGAGATATGCATCAGATAACAAATCAGATGGCATTCCTCAGCCAGTCAGCCTGAAGCCCCTTTGGCCATGCATGTTCAGTAGCTTATCAGGGATGCTTTTTGTCCCGGTTGCTTTCCTGCTTCGATGAAGAGGAGCTGTGGCTGCCAGGCACTGCTGGTGCAGTGGGTGTGCTGCTACCAACCCCGTGCATCGCCAGCAGCCGCAGCACTCATTTTTGGTAACTGGGAGGCAAACGAAATTGCTGGGTATGATTTGACGTCTTGCCCGCAGCAAAAGGGATGAATTAGAGACAGGAATAGCAGCGCAGCCTTTTTTTTTTTCTTTTTTGTGTGCAGGAAACCTCAAAGCATATAAAAACCATTGCCATTTTGATT
The DNA here is from genome assembly GCA_028571105.1 of Tragopan temminckii. Classification (NCBI taxonomy): domain Eukaryota; kingdom Metazoa; phylum Chordata; class Aves; order Galliformes; family Phasianidae; genus Tragopan; species Tragopan temminckii. The sequence goes on along the minus strand of JAOWBP010004028.1, from coordinate 15,063,943 downwards.
ACCAAAAAAAAAAAAAAAAGAAAAAGAAACTGAACGCAGAGATAAAATAAGAAAACCTCAAGTATAATGGTTTTGCCAGTCATAAAAATACGTCACAGAACAAAAGGCTGCAGAGGTTTTTTATATCTTGCATTCAGCACGGTGGATTGCAGAGGAGTTGGCAGCAGTGTTTTGAGAGCCTGCACCTCGCTTGCAGCTCTCGGTTCCCCGGAGGAGTGCCCTGCTGGCTGCGCAGTGCTGGGGATGGGAAGAGACAGAACTGGGGTAGCTCTGATTGCTCTGATTGGGGGTTGTTTCATGGCAGCCCTGTAAGTGTCCTCTGCAGTCCTGGAAGCGGAGCAGAGCCAACAAAGAGCTGTGAAATCCCACGGCTGCAGAGCTCCTTCAGGCTGTTCTGCTCTAGTGGGACTTTGTGAGCCCTCAGAAATACACTGAACTGACGTTCGCACTTTAAGTAAAGCTTTTCATCTCCATTCTCTATGAGTACATCCGTGGCTACAGCCGGCAATCTGCTTCCTTCCCTCACCCCTTCCCCCCAGTCCAAGCATGCTGTTCCCCATTTCCCTAGGCTCAGCCCTTGCAAGTGGACCAGAATGGCACGCTTTTTCCCTGCCCCCAAACCAGGCTGCGTTTTACTGGCAGTTAGCTGAGTTTTGGTGCGTTGCACTGAGTCAGGTTCTTGCCGTGTGAGCCTTTTCCTTGTCTTTCTGCTTAGGGTGTGGGAACACAGTGCCTTTCTAGCATTACTGGGACAGGGTGGGGATCTGTACCCCAAGCCAACCTGCCCTATGCGTTGCTCTTGCAAAATCTAACAGCTTTCTTTGGTCTGTGGCAGCGGCAGAGCTCAGAGGATGCAGCTGTGCTCGCAGCAGTGCCTTTCAGGGATGTCTGGACCAGCTGCTGTGCTCCACCCAGGGTAATAGTTGGAGGGAAGCAAAATTCTGCTTAATCCCAAAGCGCTTCTCGTGCCCACAGCTTAGCTCGGAGTTCCGCTGCGGCTGAGGCTCGGATTGCTCCAAACCGGTGGTGTGACCAAAGCGGCATAAAATGCGCGCCTGGGCCCGGCCGATGTCTGGAGGAATACTGTGTCCTTGCAGCTTCATCGCCCATCCACGTTGCTGGGGAGGCTGCGGCTGCTTTCCCTGCTGCTTGGCATTGCTTGCCTGGTTGGCTTTGCGCAGCCTTTGCCGATTTTTCCACGAGGTGCAGCACACGCTGGTGCCCAGGCTGGCAGCTGTTGGTGCTGCTGCTCTGCAGGGAGCTGGCACGGCCCCTGCTCTCCCTGCAACCCCACCAACCCGACCTGGTTTATGCAGGGCACGAGGATGGGGAAGCAGGAGCAGGCTGTGCTTGGGTTTCAGGCTCCTTGGATGTTGTGTGTCGCATTTCAGGTATCGCTGTGTTAAATGGAGAATTTTAGCCTGCTCTAATTTTGCTAAGCTCATTTCTGAGCTTCTCCAGGGGTGACTGATTAGAGAAGAGGTACTTAAGTGGACCTGAGATAGGCATATCCTACCCTGCAGGGGAAGAGCTTTATTCTACCATCTGTTCTGGGGTAGGAATTACCCCAACACCCCGCTGTGACAGCTGACAGTGCTGCAGGAAAGGGTTCTGGTGTGAGATGCTCTGAAGCCTTTCTCAAGCCCCCTGGATCCCCTCCACCCTTTGCTACCACAGATGCAACAGTAGCAAGCCTCATCTTGGTGGACTGCTGCCACAGCCCCCAAATATCAAATCTGTACTTAGGGTTTGTGGAGAGCACATGCTAAGCAAGATAAAGACAATCACTTGCAGCTAAATGGAGGACTTGCATGTTCTGGTGCAGGCGGGGTGCTTGCAGGTGAGCAGCAGGGATGCTCTGGGCACAGAGGCCATGCAGCAGCTCCCAGGAACTTCATCTAAGGTATATATATGTTTTTTTAAATCTTCTTAATCTCATTTTGAAGTCAGAGCAGTTAGGCAGTAACGTCCTGTCTTGGGCACCAAGTGCATTTTAGAGGAACTGTTCCAAGGTTTGGCCACTTGACAGCGAGGAGTGCTGATCTCAGTGCCTGCAAATCACTAATGAAACATCATTCCCCTATTGTCAGGTAGGTACCTAGCCATGCCTAGCATTCAAATTGTGGCTTGGCCTTTGCAAATACCTTTTCTTCTTAAGCTACTGCTCACTCAAAGAAAATGAAGCAAATCACAGCAGCTGTGCTTGCAGCCATCCTTTCTTTCCTGTTCTTGTGATTTCTAAGACCGTCTCACCCGTTGTTACTCCTGCCCCATCCTAACCCATGCTTCATGGGACAGCACAGGCCACAACAGTCCCTCAGTGCACTCGGCAGCAGCGGCAGCAGCGTGGCTGTGCCTCTTGAATTTGCTGTGCCCAACAGAAGTAGGTGTCAGCAGCTCCTATTTCAGCTTTCATTGTTGGAGTTCTTGTACCAACCAGTTTGCTGTCTGCAGTCACCATCCCTTGGGTAGCGAAGGTGAATTCTGCCTTCTGGGCCTGCTCAGGGATGGAAAAAATGGTGTGTTCCTACTGCTGCCTCAGCAAAGCAGTGACATGCAGCAGCCTTGCTCTGCTTTATGATCCAAAGAGCATTTGAAATGGAGTAAATCTTGCAATCCTGTTCTAGTGGTGCCGGAACACTTTTCAGACCGGGTGAAGGTTACCAGCAGGCTGTCCTCTCCGGCTTCAGCCACCCCAGGCAGAGGACCTGCAGGGCGCCCAGCCAAACCACATGAGGCTCCATCTCTCCTGGGGGATAAGAGCCAGTGGTCGGATCTCCAGGGGCACGAGGGTCCCTGTGTTTAATCAGTCCCCATTTAACCACCACTCCAGGAGGGGAAAGTCTGCGTTCCCGTTTTGTTCAGTACCTTCCTTCCAGGATGAGGTTGCCAAGTCTTGGAATGTGCTAATTATCACGCTGTAATTCCATCTGCAGCCTTGATGAAGACGATGTCTTGAGGGGTGATCTGTTTTCGTCTTCATTTTGTGCAGCGTGGGCTGGCATACAAACTTATGCAGTTTTGACAATCTTGACTTTTAGGTTTTTCTCTTCAAACGAGAAGAGAGGCGTTGTGAAAATCAAAGGAAGTACAGTAAGTCATGAATGCAGTCGGGGTAGAATTTGCACAGCTGCCAACATGAGGTTCAGATATTTTACTGGGTGATACAAAATAAATGTTTAATTCATAGCGCGTAACACTTTAAATAAATATCACTTGGCCACCATCTAATGAGGATACGTTTGACCAGTGACACCTCGTATTCTGGAGGCAGTCTCGCTGGCTGGCTGGCTGTTACAGCAGCCTGTACAGTTCTAGAAAATGAACATTCAAAATAGAATTCATCCAATCTTGCCTGAAACGAGTCTTCAGTTTTGCAGTGCTGTGCTTAAAATCCTGGGTTTAATGGCTGCTTGAAGACAGCCCTCGGGATTAAAACTGGTTTTACAGAGGAATAACATGTATGCAGGATGGTAGCAGTGCACAGCTGCTGCGGAACTCAAGCTGAAGCCCTTGGTATTGCCCTCCATTGGCCTTCCTCAAGGTGCACTTGCTCATCCCACACTGCATGCCCTGTTCCATTCTATTCCCTGGCACCAGCACAGCTCTTCCTGCTGCTCCCTGGGTGCCAGGGCTGAAACATGGGGTGAACCAAAATGTTTGCACTGTGAGCTAATCTCTTTGGAGATGTTAGATAATGCAGTAAATAGCTCTGCGGAGCGCTGCAATTACCTTTCACGTTTCGTCATGCTTCTGAAATTCTTGTCTCCTGAAATTGGGGCTGTATTTTTAGTCCAGGGCAATCAAAAACGTCTGGCCAAGAACCTGATATAGTACCTAGGAAAATGGAAATATTCCTTTAAACGTCTTCCAGAGCTGCGGCTTTCCTCTGAGTATTAAACTCCATTTGTTATGTCCTGATTACATACTTTGGTCTGGGTTCTCTGCAGCGTGGATTTATAGCTCTTTCTATGGACGGTTTGATCTCTTCCTTGTTTTTTCAGAAAACACGATTTAGACTTTTATTTCAGCATGATGTAAGTGTAATTATTTCGCGGGCGAGCAAACTCAGATTATACACTTCTGTTTGCCACCGAGCCTGACAGATTATTATTATTATTATATTATCTTCTTCATTGTTTTTGATGAAAAGGTTCGGGCTACTAAAACCCTATACCCGTGGCGTCAGGGGAATGGTTTCTGCAGCTTCCATACAAGGAAGGAAGACTCGTGCTGTGCATCAGGCACCAGGGTTTGGCTCCATGCAGCAGTGACATGAGCTGGTGCAGCTCCTACACACAGTGAGTCTCCATAGCACTCTGTCTGTTGCTCGGTAGCTCTCAGGCCACAAACCATGCCTGGTCCCAGTATCCTGATCAGCCACCACTCTTTGTTGTCTCTTTGCCATGGACTACCCCACTGCCTATGGGATGCTCTGCAGTGTCACGCAGAGCACAACCAGAGCAGCTCAGCTCAGTAAACAGTGCCTTTTGGAGACCATTCTCAGCCTCAGTACCAAGTGGGAGCTGTCTGCAGGGCAAAGATCAGAGGAATGCTTTGGGATGGGGTGGGATTATTTTGTTTTTGATGTGTGCTTTTTGATGTTGTGGGATTCTTTTACTTCCCTAATGTGTTTTAGCCTGTAGACAAAACAAAAAAGCCAACATTCGTGGGTCAGGTGGGTTCTTTGCTATTCCAGGTGGAGAGGAGAGGAACCCACTGTGGTGGATCAGTTGCAGAAGTGGAGCTCAGGGGGACATCTCATCGCTCTTCACAACCCCTGAGAGGAGGTTGTGCTGAGTTGGGGTTGGCCTCTGCTCCCAGGTAACAGCAACAGGGTGAGAGGTGATGGCTTCAAGTTGCGCCAGGGCAGGATCTGGTTGGATATTAGAAGGAATTTCTCCTTGGAAAGAGCAATGCTGCACCAGCACAGCTGCCCAGGGGGTGATGGGGACACTGTCCCTGAAGGTGTTAAGATCTGTGGGGATGTGGCACTGAGGGACACGGGCAGTGGGCATGGCGGGGGTGGGCTGGGTTGGACTTGGGCAACTCAGGGGGCTTCTCCAACTTCAGTGATTCTGTGATCCACTGAGGGACATGGGCTCTGCTGGAGGCTCACGGCCTGGAGCTCTGTGCTGCAAGGACAGGCTTTGGGCAGCAGGGAGGCAATAGGCACCAGAGCACTGTGCCACCTGGCCGGGCACATTGGCCGGGTTCCAGCTGTAAAACCTTTCTTGGAAAGCCAGCAAGTGTGAAATCCCAGAGCTCAAGAGTAGGCACTGCCATGTGTTGAAAATCAGTGTAAAGCAGTGGACAACATCTTACATAAATCACGTGTGCTTGTTGTCTCCTCACCATCCTGTGTCAGGTTGAGAAGAATCCTTTCTGATTTAGTGGATTTAGTGGAGTTTGTATGTGATTTCTTCTGACGTGCTTCCAATTAGTCTTGGTGCTTTATTTCCTAGGCTTCATTAAGCTTGTGGTCTGACCATATTGCAGTAGCCACTTCCAGCACTTTACTGGATACTAGTTTTAATATCCGGATATAGATTTCTTCAATATCCTGCAATGCATTTTTCAGTGCTTTTCTGGATGCTGCTAACACTAAACAACCTATGATGCACCAGGCCCCCAAGCTACGTTTTAAGGTTAGCATAATGTGTTCCATCTTTCTTCTTTGCGCAACACAGACTGCTGGTATGGTTTGGGTTTGGCTTTTTTTTTTTTTTTGGGACACGATGTACCCAAAAGGGGGATCTTGCATAAGAAATGCTGGAAGATGACATGTGCACGTGTCTGTCCTGGTCCATTACTGTGCCCTCTCCCTCCCACTCTCTCCCTTGATCTTTGGACATCTTTTGCTCTTCTTTTTTTCCTATCTGTGTTAGATATCACAACAGTCAACTGTTTGCCTGGAGAGCAAGGCATCCCAGGGACCATCTCTGCGTCCTTCTGGCTTCAGGTTTTGTGGAAACAAATGTGATAGTGGAGGAAAAGAGATTTTGTCCTCAGGCTGCTTGCTGAAGAATATGGCACTGAGCAGATTTGGCCAGATTTATTACCAGTGTTCCTGTAGTACTTCTGAATTATACAGGCAGGTAGAAAGCGGCTATTTCACAAGTAAAGAGGTCAAGCTTCCCTCTGAGACACAGGAATGTTGCTTGCTGCTGTGTATTCTGGACCAGGTGTAGCTCTGCCTTCTCCAAACATAAAAAAATATTTTGGATGCATTACCTCCGCTTTAAAAAGAAAAACTAAAGCTGTGCCCTCGGGCATTTGACAGCAGGCCAGCCCTGAGAGTGCAGCTGAAGACGGGCAGACAGGTTCCCAACATCTGCTGCGGGTGGGTGGATTTTGTTTGGCACCTGCATCAAGGCGAGGCTGAGGCATGGCGTGATAGGAGCATGGCTGGTGCCCTCCCAGTGGCACTGCCATGTGAAAAACACCACAGTGAGGGGCAGAGTGGCTGGGAGTGTGGAGAGGGAGTTCTAGGGGATGTGTCCCAAGGGAGAACTGGACAGAGAGGTGCCAGATGCCTCATACTTGGAGACACCCATGGTCAGGCTGGATGGGCTCTGAGCACCTGCTTGTTGCAGAGAGTGGCACCAGGTGGCATTTAGAAGTCCCTTCCAACTTAAATGATTCTGTGATTTGATGAAAATCCTGATAGCACTGGGTTCAGCATCCCGCACTGGGTTCAGCATCCCACACTGACTTGTTGTTGCAAAAGAACGCATCCTCGAGCATCTTCCTTTCCCAGATCTCTGCACATCTCCCAGCTGTACAGACCGGAGCTTCTATTGTGGGGCACAGAGCCAGCGTGGATGCCCTGCATGCTGCCTGGCACAGGATGCTCCTGGAGTGCAAGCAGGAGCTGTGCTCAGCCCACATGCTGAAGCTGGAGGCAGCAGCACAGCTGTCAGCACACCGAGCCCATGGTATCTCCAGCTCCAACCGCACTGACCTCGGCAACAACCTGCTGTGCAGATGATAGACCTCTATCTCAGAAGGGCACCGCGGCAGCTGCAGCAGAATGTAGTCCTGTGTGTCCCACTGAAAGCCCCATTGAAGGGCTCTGGCTCCCCGTGGACGTGCCGCCGTGGGACGGCAGAAGAACACTGTCCCCATCCATGCACCCTGCCCTCCCGGCCCGTGGCCCGGCTGCGTCTGAACCGCGGCGATTTACAGCGCCCCGAGGAAACGCGGCCCCTCTCAATGCAGCTTTAAGCTGTCAGGCTGTAAATTGTCCTGCTTCAGGAGCTGCTTCAAAGCGGCCCTGCCTTCCTGCAGCAAGGAGAAGGCTTTTTGGCAGCCCCGGCATAAGGCATTTGCTATTCATGAGTCAAATCCCTGAAATGTCCTCGATCAACAACTGAAAATGGGTCATAAGGAGACAAGGCATCGCTGTCTGGTGAATGGGGCTGCTCGCTCCGACAGCCTTCTCCATCTGTTGGCAAGCACTGCTTCTGCTTTCTCAGCAATGTCCTTTCCTCCCTCCCTGCCTTTCCTCAGGGCAGTGGGACCCAGCCCCGTGGTCAGACTGCTCGGATCTCCGTGTCTCCCTGCTCCTCCCACTGCCCATCTCCTGCATCAGGGAAAAATCGCAATGGGGGTAAGGGGGTGCCACGCATGGGAACACAAATATTCCTCAAAGCGGAGTGGTTTCCACATCCAGAGGGGCTACAGCCTCCAAGGGGGGGGAAGAGGAAGCGAGCACCGGCCCGGTGCAGAGAGACAAAGGGCAAAGGACAGCTTTGGAGTGGGTCCATGCCCCCCAGACTGCTCAGGCACAGCCAGCAGAATGAGCAGTCCTGTGGGTCTGCTCTACAGGAGCAAAGGAAACCCCAGGATGGGACCAGAAAGCCCCACATGTGTGCTTGGTGGTGGTTGAAAGACTGTTTGGTGTGTTGTAGGGGTAGGAGATCCTTCACAAAGCTTGGGAAATTTGGAAGCAATGAGGTTTTTTTTCATTTCCAGTTGCACACAGCGTAACTGTGTTTGTCACTGTCCACACCTGTGTTAATTGAGGTCATTACAGAAGCAGCAGCTGAATATTCTCCATGTCCAAGTGAGGCTGCAGACAGCGTCCAGCAGTAGGGTTGAGCAGCCCAGAGGTGAGCCCACATCTCACACAGCCTGTGTGCAATGCCAGAGGTGTGTAATGCCAGAGGCACTCAGCCTTGTGCTGCAGTGCTGTGCTGTTTGTTACATCTCCAAACTGTGCCAGACAGCAAGCTTCCAGAAAACCTCAGACCATATACAGTTAGCCAGCAACACTATGTGAAGTCTTTAACCATATTTGAACTAACGGGCGAACTTGGATACTACGAGGGGGGAAATGCCAGTCTGCCTGACAGCTCATTTTAATAATGAGAAAGTTGTTCCACTGACAGGAGGACAATGAAGGCTGGGGCTGAACAGAAGGTTGTTGCCTTCCTTATAGCTCAGAGCATATATGAAACAGCAGAGGAATGGGCTGGTCCCAAAGTGGTGCATATGCTGCTTCCCCTCGATGTGGAGGTGGGGCCCACCCCATGAGTCCCATCCAAAGGGGCTCTGTTGGCATATAGATGCCTTCTCTTAAATCACGGCTCATTTTAAATACGGTGTTCCTCATGTAAGTAATAAAAACAGGTGACCTTGGTAGTTAGTGTGATTACTGCAGAATGTATGAAGCTTTTGACATTTAGGGCGAGAAAGTCAGATTTGTGAGAGCTCACCATCCCCCTGGATGGGCAAGGCTCCTCTGCTGATCCCCTGGATGACCGTATCTTGTACAACCAAACTGTCATGTGTTGCATGTATTATAGGTCCATATATTGCTTGTATTTTAGGTAGCAGAGCTTTGCTCCAGTTTTGGCAGTGCCACATCTAATTTAGGCAGTGTATACTGGCTTTCTAGTGATGGGACAAAGGACAGAGTTTGCTTTTTTCAGCATAGAAGAGTGGGCAGGCTTGAAGTCCTGTGTGGTCATGACACAAGCATAAAACCTCTGCATTTTGCAATCGTGGCATCTTGTTGTGGAAATGATGTCTGCAGTGCAGCATTACCGTGCTCTGCTCTTTGCCATTGCTCCCTCTGAAGCTGCGTAATTCCCAGGCCTGGGCTCAGCTGTAGCATCCTCATGGCTTGGCTGAAACATGTGGCTTCTCCACATGAAACAAGACTTTGTGGCTTTATTTCCCTCCCCTCCTCTGAGCAATTATTAAACAATTCTTTTGGCAGGGTAGCATGTGCACAGCTCAAATGCACGCTTCAGAACAATGCTGCGCGGCTGCAGCCAGCCCTGGAGATCCTCATCCCACACTGCTCCCCCTGCAGAACGAGCTGGTGGGTGAGGGATGTGCCTTGTTGATGGCCTCCAAACCGGCTCCAGAAGCAGTGGCTGTGCTGAAAAACAGGATCAAGGGTGAAGAATCCATTGGAGGATGTTGGAAAAGGACCGCAGAAATCACTGGCATCATGGATACTAAAACTGCATGGGATGATGCGGCTTGCCCTTCCTTTCCACTATCAAGAAAAAGCTGTGATGTTCTTTCCAATCCCCTTTTCTGGAGGAAGGATAGTGGAGCAAGCTCCCAGTGTGGAAGGGATAAGGTTTGAAAAGTATCTCCCAAACACTGACCTTCCTGCAGCGGCTCTCCCACCAGCACCTCTGGGGACCGCTGCTGTGGCAGCTACGGAAGGGCTTGCTAGCTAATAAACTCCTGGATTTTTCAGTTACCACGAGGTGCTGGCAGAGCAGTGGCATTGCCGTAAGTCGTCAGGAGAGGACATTGCGGGCGGATTTCTAAAGGTGGTGATGGAAGATGCTCCAGCACGTTGGAAGACCTGCTGGCACGGCAGCTCAGAGCTTGGCTCTGTCCTGGTGCTTCTGCTCAGCGTTCCCAGCTCCCCTCTCGCCCCTTTCCAAAAGATCGATTCCTGCCACGAGTCTTCACAAGGGATCAGAAACAGAGAGTACGGACTGCTGCCATAAGGAAAGGCAGCAGGATCCCTCATCTAAAGCAGTGCTGCCTGGGCTGGGAGTGCCAAACATCTTGAAAATGAATCCTGGTATTTAAAACCCACCCCCACCTCTCTTGTACACCCAGGGAAGAGCTGCGGCTGTAGCTATCGTGAGGCCAAATCTTCGCCTAATTAAATTCACTGTAATCTTGTGAAGGCTCAGGGAGGCTTAGGGCTTTGCACTGCTTTAAGGCTGTCCTTCAGCCTGGCCCTGCTGCCCTAGCATTGTCCCACATTACCTGGGCACTGTGTACGTCCTGGCTGTGGTGCCTATGTCACACTGGGAAGCTGTGCTGGTTGTGCTGGGTGATGCCTGGATGTATTGGCTGCAGCCCAGGCCCCTCTGAGCAGAGGGTTTGTGTCCTGCAGCTCATGGTGGCCTTGCCAAGTATTTGGGGAGCAAAAGGGCTCCTCATCTGGTGTGGTTCTTACAAAATCACTGTGTGTGGAAAGTGGCTCCCAAACAGGAATCTCTGAATGCCATGAACAGAAGTATTTCTAAATGATTACATTACTGCCTCTTGAAAACATATGGTGGAAAGTCACGCGGCAGTCCAGAAGAGGTCTTGTCTTCTGTAGTCCCTTCTTCTCATTTGCAGCGTCCAAGAAGTGTTTGCCAGGGTGTCAGAAGCTTTCTGCTCATCATCTCCAAGAAACTGCCCTCCCAGGGTCATGTGCATCTCCTCAGAATCCTAACGTTGTGCGTGAGGAAGAGCAGATCCAGGCTTCAGTGGCTGCGCCTGCACCTTTCGTGGGCCTGTTGAAAATCCTAATGAAAACCAAGTTTTTCTTGTCCTCTGCCCGTAGCGCCGAGCCTGCAAGTGAGGAGTTGACAACAAGGAAGAGAAATCCTGCAATGCAGTGTTTGGTGGGAGAGTCATTTGGCGTCATCCCCGGCCTGGCCTTGAAACGGATGGGTTCTGGCTCCCCTCGGGGTGCCGTGGGAGGCAGTCCGTATCGGTGGGGCAGGAAGAGCTGAATCACCCCCTGGGCCAGAACCACGTGCAGAATGGCAGCTTTCACCAGGCCTTGTAATGTGCAAATGGTGCTGGAAACAAATCCTGAGTGTGCTTCCTCAAGCAATAGCCACGATAATTAGTTATTAGCACCTAGGATGTTCTGCTTCTTTGACAGCAGGTATATATGGGATGGAACATTTGTTAATGTTTAGTGGTGTTTTATTTGGTTTTGGTGCTGTTAAATTGGAGCCCGCGGTTGCAGCTGGGTCTCGTCAGGTTTGTGCTGTTGAGTCTCAGTTTCCCAAAACTGCACATTGATTTCTACCTGATTTCTCCTGAGGTACTAAAGGTGCTCAGCTCAGATTCTGGTTTGTGCTTTAGAGCCATGATCTGTGCCTTTGGGTAAGCCGAAGGCTTTATGGAGTGTGTGATGGCATCTGTGTCCTTTGTGTGTCAGATACACCTGAGGGGAGGACATAGCACGAGGTGAGCAGCACTGGTTTGGGAGAGTTGCTTGTGATGGCATTCATCTCCTCCTCATCAGGTCTGATTCAATTGTTCCCCTTATCCAAAAGCAGAGAGACCTAAGGAAGGATGGCTCATTTCCCAATTAATTGGGCCAGGATCCTTATTTTTGTTTAGATTAGGAGTATTTAATGCAAAGCCAGGAGTGGGGAGGTTCTCTTCTGCAGCATGGCAGGAGGATCCCAGTCATTTCCCAGGCGTGTGTGTTGCTCCCATCTATAGGTTTGGACTAACAAAGACTGTCACGCTGAAGATCAGAGATGAAGTACACGGTGCCAGTTTTGAAGACAGGTTAATTTGTGCAGGTTTTCTCCTTCCTGTTGCCAAGTTAGGATTACTTGGGCGTTTGAACCAGATGATCTTTAAGGTCACTTCCAACCCAAGCCGCTCTGTGATTCTATGCTCTAAAGGCCACTTGGATTGAGACAGTCTATATTGATAGGTAACTTTTAAGCTTTTCTTCTAGCTTAATGGGAAAGCATGGGGAGAAGGTTAGCTGTTTAATTAAACAGTGACTTGGTATTGCTAGCAGAAGATTAAGCTCCAGCAGCAACTCTTCCAGTTTGCAGATGCCTTGACCTCAAGGTTGCTAAATTCTGCCTGAGATCTTGGCATGCATTCTGCAGTGCTTTGAGAGGAGAGAGATAGGGTGCACGAGGCTCATGGGTGAGGCAGCCCATCCACTTGGTGTCATGGAAGGAGAAGCAGTTGCATTGGCAAATTGAACTCCCTGCTATCTCCTTCCTGGCGCGGTGCTCCCCACCGAGCAACGTTAGCCAGTTTCCTCATTTTTGAAATTAGTTTGGCTTTGTATTTAAAGCCCATTTCGGGCATTTCAAGGCCTGCCATACAACAGTCTTGTCCATGATTTTCATGAGACTTGTGGGGCTGTGTTTTCCGGGCTGTGCCAGTACAATCTGGAGCTATGAGAGAAAGCCCTTGGGGACTAATCCGTGGCTGCAGGCCAGTTTCTGCATAAACTGCTCTTATTTTTTAAGTCCATTTTCTCCAGTACACTTTTTTTGGCCTGCAAAAGACTTCTTCATTTAAAATGAAGAACATAACACTCTCTCTTTCAGTTGGTCTTTTGGAGGTGAGCCAGGAGTGCCCACAACAGCTGTACCACAGTTTAAACATTCAGTCTCTAATGGTTTGGAGAACATTAGGGTTTTTAAGGCTTCAACAGGTCTAGAGTAAATAGTGGTCAATAAAGAGTAGCTCTTCTTTGTATCCCTGTGCTCTCAGTGCTCTGCGCTAGAATAAAGCATGCTTAGAATATAATCATTGCAAAATTAATATCCATGAAAGGTTCTTTTTTTTTTTTTTAAAAGACTCATAGAGAAACCTGTTTCCCCGAAGGCAAGGTTTGCAGGAGTTCAGCTAGCAGGAGGCTCGTCATGGCCATGTGGAAGCTGGCACGTAACGCTGAAGTGAGACGAGTACGCATGGGCTTGCGTGGCTGCATGGGTGTGCTTGGTAGGAGGAACAAACACATCACAGGTATTCCTT
>JAOWBP010004028.1:15026307-15050841 GCA_028571105.1 Tragopan temminckii | reverse complement strand
GTTTCCCCGAAGGCAAGGTTTGCAGGAGTTCAGCTAGCAGGAGGCTCGTCATGACCATGTGGAAGCTGGCACGTAACACTGAAGTGAGACGAGTACGCATGGGCTTGTGTGGCTGCATGGGTGTGCTTGGTAGGAGGAGCAAACACATCACAGGTATTCCTTTCTCTGCCTCTTTTCCTACCCGCCATCTCAACACAAGAGATCCTTAAGGTAATAGGTGGTGTTTGGGACACAAATGAGGTAGAAGCTCATAGTTGGCTGCTGCCCTTGGTAGTGATGGAGCCCAGGGACTGCAGCAAGAAGCAGAGCTGAAATGATTGGAGCAGATGGATTCATGGTCGTGAAGCCATCAACCTGTGCAGGGGGAACTGCACATTTCTTACAGAAATTCACCTGTGGTTTTGCAGACGTGGGTGAGAAAACGCGACCCACCGGGGGGCTGCTTCTGGCAAAGGAAAGGCCCTGGGCAGGCTGTGCTTGGGAGCATCGGGTCAACGTCCTGCAGAGGGATGGATTGCCTTGTTGGCTGCTGGCCACTTGGGCCTGGCTTGTAGGAAAGCAGTTTGTGAGCTGTGCTCCCTGTAGGGGATGGGTTATCCCGTCTGGTGCCCTGCTGCTCATGGATGGAGACGTGGCCACGTCTTGCGTGCCAAGAGCCGGGGGGTAAGCAGGACGCTGGAGGGGAGGCTTCCTGGGAAGAGCACCAAGTGCTGGCCCTGCCCCTCTTGTTGGCTGGCTGTCATCTCTTTGGCTGGGACAAGGTGGCCATTGGCAGATGTTTGTGCTCTGAATTGCTCTGGGTTGAAGCACTGGTGAAATCGTGCAGAGATCTCTTTTATCTTTGTTCAGGTTTCCAAGAGAGCCAGATTTTGGAAGAGGCAGGAGGTTTTCTTGAGTGTCCAGAAGTGAACCTAGGAGGTGATTCCTGCACATTAAGTATTCTTGTTAATTTTCTTTAGGATGGTTTGCTGGGGATCCCTATCTGTACTTCCAAGGGGAAGTTTCATAACATTTTCCCTACCCATCAGTATCCCATTAAAACTTTGTTGTGTAACCTAAAAGTCGTTCTGCTTTCATGGTTTCCTCTTGCAGCTAATTCTGAATGCCCTAGATGGCAGTTCAGCAAGAAACGCGTCCAGGCTGCATGGTCTTGATTTTGTTATTGTATAAATTGAAAACAACATTTGAAATTAAATCCTATTGTTAACTTCCCTTTAAATAATAGTTGCCTAATTACATGTTTTAAGAATATTTATCTAATGCCACAATACTCTTCAGAAAGCCTGCGCCTATGGTTGTATTGTAGTTAAAATGTCAGTGCAATCTCTAGCTGCATTTAATAGTTCTTGTGCTATATACATTGTGGATCAGTGGAGTAAAATACACGTGTGCTTGGCTGCTTTAGTAATAAATCATGCTTACGGGACTGACCCTTACCAGCAGGCAGCAGCTGGGTGTTACTGGTAGAGGAAGCAGTGCAGGCAGCGGTGTGTCTCCCCAGCAGATCGCTCCTTGCTGCCCGCACTGAGATGCTGAGCCTCAGGTCAAAGTATGCACACATCTGGTTTGTTTTGCTAGCGACAATTGGAGCCAGGTGTGAGCTGATCCCCGAGATTCACTGTCTGTCCACAGTAATGGGAAAAATGCAGCTGAAGGCCTAATAAAACAGGGCTTCTGGGTCGGGGCAGCTGGTGGAGGCATCACTTGTGCTGTCTGTGAAAGGCACCTTTCTGGGCACGTGATTTTCCTTTGAGTGCGCTACACAGTGGTTCATCAGATTTGGGTCTTTTTCTCCTCTGTTTTGATGTTGGCTTTAGCTCTTAGCTATTGTTATAGCCTTTTTATACGTACTTTATTGACTGCATCACCTATGGCAAATCCTGCTGTCGATAATGAGGTTGGGTCTCTATTAAACAAAGCCGGTGTGCCTGCTCTTCTGACAGTTCAGTGGCATTTTTGATGCAGACTCAACCCATGATCTTCTAGAACATCCCTCGTCTGGGCTGGTGCACAGGGGTTAGAATTTGCTCCGTCTCTTCGTTTTCCTTTGAGCTCATTTCCCACACTGTCATGCTGGCTCGCGTCTGCCTTCCATTGTATCAACTGCTGCCTGAGCTGCCCAGAAGCATAAAGCTGTTTGCCTGCTTGGCTCATGTGGTGGCTTTCCACGAGACTTCTGAATCCAATCTGAACTCGCTATCTGGTTGTTTTGAAACAGCAATTTCCATTTGAAGGATCCTTTTATTCTATCATACGCACGCATCTCGTGCTACGTGCCTACAGGAGCTGCTGCCAGCAATCTCAGGCACTTACTGTTTTACACTGACATTCTAAAATGACAGGGGAGCCGTTGCTTTTTCATCATTTCTGTATGGCAGTGCAGTGCTTCAATATCATACTTAGCACCTTGACCAGAATGTTCAGCACGCTCCATTTTCATGCCTGTAGTCTGTAGTGTAGTGCGCGGCTTTCATACCTGAACAGCATTTGGGTGTAATGGAAAAACTGCCATCATACTTGCTATATATGGTGTCTTTTTTATTGTTTTTATTATTATTTTTAAAGCCCACGGGAAGTGGGAGCATAGCAAAGAATTCTGTACTGGATGCCCGGTGGCTTTTTTCCTGGCGATGCTGTGCTGTTGGGAAAAAATGAGCTCAGGATTCCTGTACTGCTCAGCTGTTTGCCTGCTCTCTATAGGATGGGCAGTAGTAATCCTTGAACCACGGTAGATGTTTCTTAACATTGTTTTACAACAAATAATCCTCTTAATTTCCCTGACTAGCAGCTGGCATTGCTACAACCTGTGCCTAAAGCCATGAGCAGCTTACTTAGCCTCCTGGCCCTGCAAGCCAGGGGCATTCATCCCCATGGTGCTGATGTTCAGCACAGCACTGCAGATGCTAACCTGTCCTTCCTCTCTTCCAGATGCAGCAGCTGTTTTATGAAAACTATGAGCAGAACAAAAAAGGCTACATCAGAGACTTGAGGAACAGCAAAATACACAGAGCTATAACGTTGCACCCGAACAAGAACCCCCCCTACCAGTACAGACTGCACAGCTACATGCTGAGCCGCAAGATAGCAGAGCTGCGTCACCGGACTGTGCAGCTGCACCGAGAAATTGTCCTGATGAGCAAATACAGCAATACAGAAGTCCACAAAGAGGACCTGCAGCTGGGCATGCCGCCTTCCTTCATGCGGTTCCAGCCCCGGCATCGGGAGGAGATCCTGGAGTGGGAGTTCCTTACGGGCAAGTACCTGTACTCTGGTGCTGATGGGCAGCCCCCTCGCAGGGGGATGGACTCATCCCAGCGGGAAGCGCTGGATGACATCGTGATGCAGGTCATGGAGATGATCAACGCGAACGCTAAGACCAGGGGGAGGATCATTGATTTCAAGGAGATACAGTATGGCTATCGCAGGGTAAACCCGATGTATGGAGCAGAGTACGTGCTTGACTTGTTGCTGCTTTACAAAAAACACAAGGGCAAGAAGATGACCGTTCCCGTCAGGAGGCACGCGTACTTGCAGCAGACCTTCAGCAAGATCCAGTTTATGGAGCATGAAGAGATGGACGCCAAAGAGCTGGCCAGCAAAATCAACCAGGATTCTGGGTCCTTGTCTTTCCTCTCCAACTCGCTGAAGATGTTTGTTCCGTTCCAGCTCAGCAGATCCAGGGTAGAGAGGAAGGAACTCAAAGACCAGAAGATCAACATCCTCATTCCTCTCTCTGGACGTTTTGATATGTTTGCAAGGTTCATGGGGAATTTTGAGAAGACGTGCCTCATTCCCAACCAGAACGTCAAGCTGGTTGTCCTGCTCTTCAATTCCAACTCCAACCCTGACAAAGCAAAACAAATCGACCTGATGAGAGAGTACCGCTCCAAATACCCCAAGGCTGACATGCAGGTTTTACCGGTGTCCGGGGAGTTTTCGAGGGCACTGGCTCTGGAAGTCGGATCCTCTCAGTTCCAGAACGAGTCTTTACTTTTCTTCTGCGATGTTGACTTAGTGTTTACCACAGAATTCCTCCAGAGGTGTCGAGCCAATACGGTTTTGGGTCAACAAGTATACTTCCCCATCATTTTTAGCCAGTACGATCCAAAGATTGTGTATAGTGGAAAGGTTCCTAGTGACAATCATTTTGCCTTCACCCAGAAAACAGGTTTCTGGAGGAACTATGGCTTTGGTATTACCTGCATTTACAAAGGTGACCTTATTCGAGCAGGGGGCTTTGACGTCTCCATCCAAGGTTGGGGCCTCGAAGATGTTGACCTTTTCAACAAAGTCATTCAAGCCGGCTTAAAAACTTTCCGAAGCCAAGAAATTGGAGTAGTCCACGTGCATCATCCTGTTTTTTGTGACCCTAATCTTGATCCAAAACAATATAAAATGTGCTTGGGGTCCAAAGCTTCCACGTATGGGTCCACACAGCAGCTGGCTGAAATATGGTTTGAAAAAAACGACCCCAGTTTTGGGAAAAGCAGCAATACTAATGGCTCAGTGAGGACAGCCTAATGTCCAGCTATGCTGGAAAAGACTTTTTTTTTAATTATCTAATTTATTTTTGGGAAAATGTTTTTTGATAATTCACTTTTAAAAGACCACACAGGATATATTTTAGCAATCATCGTTGTTTTCTTACAAAGCGCTCACTTGGAGAAGGACGAGGCTGTTGGTTTTTCTGTTGTCTTTTTGTTTTTGAACGAAACTGTGATCAATATTTGCCTTCAGACCAACCAACCAACCCAACCGTTCCGGAGTTACCTGAGCGAGCTGCAGGCGCCTGACTTGAATTAGAATTTCCTTAGGAACAAAAGATTGTTTCCTACCTTTCCCGTTGCTGGATTCTGTTGGTCGGGAGCTGAGCGCTCGAGGGACAAAGCGCTGTGTCTGAGTGTTCTGTTGTGACCACCACAGTGCAAAGATTCCAAGTTTTGTTGAGGATAGCTGTGCTTTTTGAAATCAAACCAC
This sequence comes from Tragopan temminckii, assembly GCA_028571105.1. Lineage (NCBI taxonomy): Eukaryota > Metazoa > Chordata > Aves > Galliformes > Phasianidae > Tragopan > Tragopan temminckii. The sequence goes on along the minus strand of JAOWBP010004028.1, from coordinate 15,045,864 downwards.
ATCAGAACAAATGAAAGGGTGCAGGAGGTTTCCCAGCAGGCCCATGGTTTGGGTTACACGTGCACTTCACTTGTTACGGGTGGGCAGCCTGCACCCCGCAGAACCCAGGTGGAAATCTTTGTCTTTTATATTCGGTCCGTATCCGGATCTCATGTGTTAAGAATCCGTGGTGGATTCTGTGTATTATCCTCAACCGCTGTCCTGCATGGAGCTGAGACTGAGAGAGAGGCGGAAGGGAACAGAGGGCACGAGAATCTCTTGCAGAGAAGCAGCAGTGCACCAGGAACAAGGAGAGCTCCCTCGTGAGAACTTTGCAAGCACTTCTCTACAAAGTGTGCTGCACCCGATCGCGTTATTTCGTTCGATCAGTTACCTAATGTTAATGGGAACAATTATTACATTCGATTACTAGTTGGCTTTTTTTTTCGTTTTTATTTTTTTCCTGTATCTGATAGACCTTTAATTTATTTAATATCCATTGTTTTAGGTTCTTGACCTTTCCTTGAATATCCGTTAGTCATTTTAATATTTTATATATATATATATGTGTGTGTAAATATATATATATATATATTAGGAATGTATTGCATCTTCTCACTGATAAGGTAGTGTACATCGTATTGCAGCAAATGATCTCCAAAGATTACTTTCTAAAATGTTTTGGTTTTTTTTTTTTTTAATGGATTTCCCCCCCCCCCCTAAATTTCTTTAATGTTTTTGGAACAACGTCAGAAAGGTGAGGAGTCTTTGTGGTATTTGGAGAGGAACTGCGGACGGGGAGGCTGAGTACAAGGAAAGGACGACCCCTACGAAGGAACACCTAGCAAGGTTAGAGCAAACATACAAAATAAAGTGCCTTAAAGCCAGAAAGGGAACCCTTTACACTGAGACTTACGCAGTGAATGGCCGTTGTCATTGAAGCAGGTGATGTATCGGGACCCACCTACCTGTAAATATCTTGCTCAGCAGAAACAAAAAATAAAAACCAGCGAACAATATATTTTTCTATTGTATCCTCCAGCACCATTTTGTCTCATTGTTCTCAGTCCCACTTTGCCTATTCTTTGGGAAGTGGAGAATAGCGAAAGGAAGGAGAGAAACCAATGCTAAGGTTGTTGCCACGTTGGAGGGGATCTTATGGAGCAATTGCTATTCTGGTAGAAAAAATAACCATTGTTTACACGTGTATGGAATATGAACTGCAGCTAGTGTAGATTCAATGTCGTTTAGATGTTCATCGTTTTTTGGTGACAGTCCCAAGGATGTAGGTACTTGGATGGATTCAGTGCATGGAATTTTTTTTTTTTTTTAAAGACTTGCTTCTAAGATGCAATAAAGGTTTTTTTTATTTGCAATCGGAGCTCCTGCTGTTGTCTACCTCAGTCCGTCCCTGTTCACCAGCATGGACACAGCGGGGGGATGCTGCAGGGGTCTGACATGGGGTGAGCCTTGGGCTTGGCTTTGGGGCGGGTGGGAGCCACCACTGCTGGGTCTGATGCCTTCCCTGGTTCATTTTCATCCTTTTTCCACTGGTTCTGCTGCTCCTAGAGATCACAGAATCATTCAGGTTTGAAAAGGCCACTAAGATCACCTCATCCAGCCATGAATAGATGTCTGCAGGCATGCCTGTACATGTAAAATGCACACTGTGTTTATTAAAGTTTATGATTGTCAGGTTTTATTCAGCCTGTAAAAGCAGAATGCGTGTAAGTGGAAAAAGCCTTTGAACAAAAAGCCCCCATCTGGTGCTGGGGTTTTGTTTGGTTGCTGCAGTTCAGCTTTGGTTCCCAAATTGGCCAGAGGAGAACTAAAAGTGAGGTTTACACCCAGGCTGGAGTCAGCTCTGCAGGCCCCACGTCTTAATTGACCGCATCGTTTGTGGACTCACAGCTTCAGAGTAATCATTTAAAAGATAAATTTTCAATTACAGCCATCTATCATAAATTCTAACCTTATAAAAAACATTTTATACTAAAAAAAAAAGTAATTTTGCTGCCTGAGTGAGGGAGGCTGAGCAGGTGGAAGTCGTCAGCTCTCAGGTGCTAACCCAACCTTTCATGGAAACCACTGCTGGAATGCTTTGCTCCTAACTTACCACGTGTATTTGGTGCAGGGAGAGCTTTACTAACATCTGAGCCGTGAATTAGTGCAGAAGTCGTGAGCATTTGCCCACGAGAGCTGTTTGGAAACGTCCCACAGCACTTTGCCATGGGCAGATGGGCCGGGGCACAGCGAGCCCCCGCCGTGAGGCATGGCTAGGAGCAGGGTGAAAAAATAAAATGGAATTAGCTTCAAAAAAAGAAGGGGCTGCCTAACAGGCTGGCTGCATTCGCCTTCACACTTTAATTCAATAAAACCCTTTAATTGTCCTGAATCAGCTCCAGTTTCCAGCAAGCAGGGGTCCCAGTGCAGGGAGCTTCGCCAGGCCCTGCTCTGCTTCTCTGTCTCCTTGGAGAACAAAGACAAAAGGAAAAATCAAAGCCACACCTCTGTTCTTTGTTGACATTTCAAGAAGGCTCCTACAAAGGGCACAGTTTAAGTCATCTGAGTGATGCCCCAATAAAGCAAACACCCAAAACAAACCAGAGATAATGGCTGGTAGCTGCAGTGACCTTGGCTCTGCAGGTGGCATTTGGGGCATCTCAGCAGCCTCGTGGGCCCCAGGCAGCTCTGCAGGGCTGGACAGGAGGGCAGCAGCCACCAGGTCCCTTCCCCAACCCTACCCCTCATCCCCTTCCTCACCTCCATCCTATTTCCATTCCCTGTTCCATCCTCTTCCCCTTCCCGTTTCCATCTCCATTCCACCCCGATTCACTTCTCCATCCCTCATGCCTATCCCCATCACCAGTCCATCGTCACTCCCTTCCTGCTACCATCCCCATCTCATCCCCACTCCCTTCCTCATCCCATCCATGTTCCTATCCCCTCCCCTTCCCCATCCCAGTTGAGACACCCCCTGACAGAACCCTTTGCTCCATGGACACGGGTGACAGCATCTTCCAATCCCATTCACTCAGCGATGGCTCCATCGTGGTTTCCTTTGGTTCTGTTCTGCAGTACAGGTGCTGCAGTCCTGTGCCCAGCACAAGCCCAGCTGGGTGCTGCTGCCTCCTGTTTTAGGGTCTCCCCCTTAAAAAAAAGGCTGAGAAGAACCCCAGTGCCACCTTTAGCTGAAAATGCACTTTTAAGTCCCAAAACTGCACTGAGTCGCCCACAGGAAGGTCAAGTGTCCACACCAGGCTCCAGCAGCAGCCAGACACCGGGGTTATGGGAACAAGACTGCTGGGAAGCAGAGTTCAGGCTCTAATCCCACACTCCCAGCCCACTGCCGCCCACTGGGACACGCTCGCTCCCAGCATCATCATCTCTCCCAGCAGCTCCAGCCCCTCAGCTCCCTTTTTCCCGGCAGCAGGACTTCCAGAGCAGCCACTTTACGATGTGTCTGGGGCAGGCGTCACGTTCAGTAACAGCGAGACAAAGGCAGCTTTGTGCCCGCTGAGGTGATGCTGAGGTTGGGGCCGGAGCTGTAGGGCAAAGGCCAGCCTGGGGTGCAGAGCATGAAGCTGTGCCCGGGGTGCTCAGGGCAATGCGGAGCCACTGTGGCTCTTCCAGGTAGTGGTTTTGCAAAGAATACATACAACCAACGAAGCTGGAAGGGAAGGCACCACCAGGTGCCAGGCATCACAACCACGTGCTGCAAACCCGAACCCCTGCAGCAGATTGCCCACCACAAGTGCCTGTGTCATGATGCCAAGGTGGGGAGAAATCTGTTTATTTGAAGATACCCCTCTTTAGAGACAAAGTGTAGCAGCCTGCAACAGGGATGTGAACCAGACCTCGGCCCGCGCAGCCGATGCTCACACAAGTTTCTTGGAATAGAAAAACAAAAAATGTCCAAACTGTACACCTTTACACAGGGCACGGAGCCAGGCTCCTTTTACAACGCTGTACATGCTCGGAATTAGGAAGTGCAGCTCAGAGCCAATAAAGCATCCTGGGCCACTAATGAAGACAAACTAAAAGCTGCAGCGGCGGAAGCTGAGCAGATACACAGGCAAATGAAGCTTATTGTGCTCCTGCTACTCCAGAGTGTAGTTACCGAGAGAAAGAGGAGCAGAACAAAGGCAGCTTATGGGCTTCCCTGGTCACAGAGCTCTCCCTTCTCTCCCATCAGGAAGTAGCTGTCAGCCCAAGTGGGTTTGCTTTGTATCAGCTCTATTTTACAACTGACTTTGCAGGAGTGCAATTCAATAGCTCGCTCACTCCCTGAGCTGCAGCCACCTCCTGCTCTCAGCTGCAGGGAGAGCGCCCAGCGCCCATATCCTGCCCCTGCTGGGCTGTCCCCAAAGCCCTGCTGGCTTCTGCTGCCAAAACCCCATGGAGCTCTCTAGCAGCAAAACAGTGGTACCCTGTGCACCCCATCCCCTCCCCGTGTGGGGCTGCATGCTCAGGGCAGGATGCTTCCCTCTTCCATCAGCCCTCGGTTTCCAGTGCCACGAGCACTACCTCCTCTTCCTCATGCAAGTTTCAAGCCGTCCCAGCTCTTCGTAGGCCTGGTAGAAAACGTCAAAGTCTCTGGCGCTCCAGCCCCTCCAGACAGCCAGGCACCACTCGGTGTTTTCATTCTGAAAGCAGCACACAACCGTGTCCTTTGCTACGAGAGCAGCATCCACCAGCGTCCTGGGGAAGGAAGAGCAGAGAATGGCATCAGGGCAGATTGCAGCCCCACTAAGCAGCAGGGCCCACTAATCCCAGAGGCACTGATTCACGGGCTGTCCTTTCCAGCTGGTGAATCTCCTTTTATAAGCTGCAAATCCTTGAGAAGGGAGAGCATAGCAAAGGGAGGAACGAGAAACCACACCGCAGCGAAAGCAAGCAGTTCAGTGACACAGGAAAAGATTCCGTAAGGGATTCAGGTGCCCAAACATGAAGCTACATGCATAAGCCTGCCACGACATTCTGAAGTTGCTGATAATCTCCTGATTTGCTCAATCCCTGCTGCCGACTGGGTGTTTCCAGAGCAGCCTCCAGCCCAAGCGAGTGATGGGCTTGGATGGGGCGGGAGGCATCAGACAGCAGTGCTGTGAGGTGAGCCAGTGGCAGCCCCAGCCCAGCCCCAAAGGCTGTGGCTCTGCGCCTTATTTCCCCCTAATTAACGGTTGGGTAAAATAAAGTCAAGCCTACAGTCAAGAATGCCCGACTCTCAACTAACTGATAAAAATGCTCTGTGAACAAGCCGAGGGAACGGCAGGAGCACTTTGATCTCATGCTGTGCTTGCCCAGTGGTAATAAATGGTCATTTATAATCCTTAGCGGTGCTTAACCTCCATTTGTTTGGACATAAATAGTACAATCCCAGACTGGTATTTAAGTGATCAGCAGGAGCACCCCCATCTCTCCAGCAGCTATTTATTTATCCGGACTCTCGTTTGCTGGATGAAACCTTTTACATTAACGCATAGAACTGCTCTCCCCTGTGCTCTCGGAGCCGTCCCCCAGCCCGTCACTGCCGACAGCACAAAGGTGCTCATTTAGAGCCAGAACTTCAACCTGATCCACATGAATGAAGCCACAGACAAGCACTGAGCTCTGCATAAATACACTGCTTGTTCCTAACACAGGGCCGGAGCCTGCCAAGCTTCAGCCATCTCCTGCCAGGTGCCGGTGCCCTCCGAGTACCTGGAGGCAGGATCAGACCGACACTGGGCTCTGCCCATCACGTTACTGGGCACCGGGTGACTTCTGGAGACCAGGCTGTGGTCACAGCATCTCACCCTCACCCCTGCAACCCATCCCCTTGTGCCCCTGGGAGCCGGTGCCCAACTCAGCCTCACCCATAGGGAGCCAGCTCCCCGGCCTTCAGCACGGCGATCACTCGGCCCCTCTGCATGCCCGATTCCTTCTCCAGTCCAATCACGATGATATCCCCTCCTCTCCTGCAAAAGAAAGGAGGGAGATTGCACACACACACTCTGCAATGGGGACTGCTGGCAGCTGAGCAAATCCCGTATTGGATACCCATCCTCTCTGCTGCAATCCCTCCTGTAGTGACATGGATTTCTGTAGGGAAGGGGCACTGCTGCGTCACCAAGAAGTGACTGAATCTGCTGCAGTAAGAACCCCTACAGCTGGCAAATCGCATTTCTAGTGGTTTTGAGCAACTCAACAGGAGGCAGCGGGACGTGCCAGCACCGCATCCGAGCAAGGAAGCTGCCTGCTGTTCTTTGTTTCCTCAGTAGCCAGGGAAACTGGGTGTTGAGCTCACCATCCACTATTCCATTCTGCTGAAATCAATCTCACAAGGCCTCAGATGCAGCCATTCTGCCCATCACCAGATAACTTTAAAAACGAGTGGAGAAATGGATGTGCTATTGTACTGTGAACGCAATTTCTCAGTGATGATTTTCTGGACAGTTGAATCAAAGTAGGCATGCAAAGTCCCTGAGTTACCTGCAGCTAATCTCTCACTACTCAGCCCAGGAGGGATTTGGCTCAAGCTGTCCTGGGAAGCAACCCACTTACCTGGGGATCCATATGAGGTCTTTCACAGGCAGAATCTTGACGGCTTGCAGATGCTGTGAGTTGTCACCCATAAGCACAGCATCATGATCCAGGGAAGGCTTCAGTTCATGAAATTTGCCCGACTCCTCGAAATCTGTGGAGAGTGGAGCACTGGAAGAGCTGGTGGGTGAGCTGGGCAGGCTGGAGGGGCAGCGGGTTAACCTGTTGGGAGGTGACGAGGAGTAGGAGGACACGGAGCAATAATCCGTGAGCGAGTCCTGGTGGTTGAGGATCTGGGTGCCAACCTCAGGGCTGTAGATGATGCTCATGTCCACCAGCGAGTTCCCCTCCAGCGCTCTGGGGTTGATAGGAGCAGTAGCAGGGATGGCTGTGGCAGGCTGCTGGATGGCAAACATGTCTCTGAGGGGGCTGCAGTCCCCACAGAAGTAGCGTGCGCAGAGCTGGTAGGTGGCAGCATGGTACATCACCAAGAAGTTACTTTTCTCATCCAGGCACCACACCACCTCCTCCCCGTGGCACTCCGAGTTGCAGGCAATAGATGAGATGGCAGAGGGCGGGCTGAAGGGCTCCAGCCTCCTGCTGATCTCCATCATAGCACAATCGATGACGAGAACTCCGGGGCCGTTGCTGTACCACACCTCTGTGCCGCTGTTGGTGACCTCCATGGCCCTCACCGGGTACGGGTTCTGCCGCGGGTCATCGTCAGGAATGTTGAATTTGGACCTGTTGGCTGTGTGGGAGCACAGGTAGGAGCAGCTGTCCGCTGGGATGCCCTGGGCCACTGAGAACACTGCTACGAGTCCATCCGACAGGCCGGCCAGCACCATGTACGAGTTCTGCCAGAAAGAGTTGACAGGTTCTCTCCAGATTCTTTACTTCTCCCCCAGACAAAAGCTTTCAATCCCCAAGGCGCTGACTGCCCAACACAATCCTATAAGTGTGCCAGTAACTTACCCCAGATCACTCAGCGATAACAGCAACATAAAAAGAAGCTGTTATACAGAAGCTGCTGCAGAGCTATACTCCTCTCACCCAGTGTTACCTCTCTCTTTATTGGCAAGGGAGGATAGACAGGCCTGGCAGCCTGCCCCCAAGGTTAACAAATTCAAGCTGGAACACGTTCAGAGGCAGCCATCGTGATCCTAGGAATCCAGCTGTAGAAACCCGGCTCATATCCAGAAAGGAGTAAAGCACAGTGAAGCTATTGCTATCAGTCAAGGAGAGGAATGGAAGCAGTGCAGGAGGAAATGGAAAGAGGGAGATGGTCCTTCAGCCAACGCCAGTGCACAGTGATCAGATCTGCGCTCCTCCCAGGGATGTGCCCTGGGTGTGGGATCGCAGGCAGTGTTCCCAGTGCCAGGCACAAAACCACTGCCAGGTGCCCGAGCACACGCAGCAGGTAGATCACATCCCGCCCTGGGATGTGCTCGCTGCAGCAGGGACTGCCACGTCCCTGTATGGGAGCTGGCAAGAAGGCCACAGCTCAGCGCATCCCCAGCACCTCCCGCTCATCGGCTCTCGGGAATTAACTCCCCGTGACCTCAGGGCTGTACCAGAAACTCCCCATCTGTGCAGCAGATAAAACAATACCTATCTCAAAGGCCTTTATTTCCTCCCTGTGGAGCAATAAATTAAAAAAAGAAGAAAAAAAAAGACCCTTTGCCCAGGGCTTACTCACTGCTGTTACAAACCAAAAGCAAATGGAACCAAAGAACACAGCGGACCTGGCATCACCCCTGGCTGCTCTGAAGCCAATGGAAACCTCCAGGACTTGTGGCTGTGCCAGCCCCATGAGATGGCTCTGGGTTCACAGAGGCCAAAATCAGCACCTTGAGCTGCTCTCAAATACCAAGGGGCAGATAGCAAGGGGGTGTTAGTTTAATGGATAGCACTGTTTGCAAGGTTCATTAAGAGTCTTGGATTACACCATTCTATCTGCATACACAGTATGAGTTAAGCCATCAGCGTGCTGCACTCGTATGACTAATCCAAATCACAGCAGAATTTTACAGTAATGGGAAAAACTAGGGAAGCAAGTGGAAAGTTGTGAAATGGGACTTGGACTCCAACTCAGCCCGGTCCCAATCCTCTAACCACTAATTAAAAGAAACCCAAGTGGCCTGCAGTGCTCGGTGCCACGTCCCCACTGCCAAGTGGATCTGGTGCAAAGGTTCTTAGACATGGACCTGCCAGGGGGTTGCATCAAGAGGTTGAAACATGGCACGATGCTTTGCACAAGCTGCGTTTCAGATTTCTTTTTTTGCCTTTGGAAAAGAGTTCAATTATTTAAAACAGAACAAAGCAAAGCAGAACAGCCCACATCTCTCTGGTGAAAATGGTTCAATGTTTTCAGACCAAAGGACCCCGCATAGCAAGTATTTCTTACTAAAAACGGAACACCTGAAATCAAACGGTCACATTTCATTGCTTCGATGGCCTTCAGAAAATTATTGCCCAGTTTCATTATCAAGCACATTTTAAGAGGGTGAGGAGCTCCCCAATGCTGTGGCTGCACTGCATGAATGTAACGTGGGTGTGCCAACCTGAGCTGCTGCTAGCACGGCACACAGCACTATTACAGCCTGCTCTCAGATTCTGCCTCGCTTGTTTTGTAAATGTTGGATTATCCAAGCACAGCCCTCAAAAAAAAAACCAAAAAAACCCCATATATATTGTCATTTTCTTGATGAGTGTCAGCCACTGCAGAGCAATCAGGATTCCTTCTGGAGATCTGGTGGGGGGCAACCAGCCCACGGCAGGGAGTGGGACTGGGAGACCAACACCACAGAGCTGCATCATTTATACCTACTCAGTTTAAAGGATTATGCCGGGTTTTAGCCTGGCTAGCCTACAGTGGAAGCAAACCTGGCAGGTACTTGACGCTTTGGGGCAGCCATTTCTTACAGTCTTTGCTATCAGGATTTGCTTCATTCCAGCCACCGCCGTTATCGCTTTGGTTGGGAAAGGAGGAGTAAGAACTCAGACCCGGGAAATGCCCCCTACCTGTCATCTCTGGCCTAGCAGGGACCACGAGAGGGGCACTGCCAAGGCTGCCCAAGTGCTCCAGACATTATGGGGTGCTGGTGGGGCAGGGCAGCATGGCAAAGCCCTCAGACCCAGGCTATTGCAACAGCGACCAGAGACGGGCAGTGTGGCAGGCTCCAGAAACCTTAAGTAACTTTCTCAGAATTCATTTTCAACATTCGAGCTCAGCAAAGAGCCAACAAAAACACGCAGCAACAAAACTGCATTTGAAGCGCGCGTCCTGCCAGCAGCCCTGCTGTGCCAGCGAGGAAGGCCTTGGAGCGGGGCTGCGATGGGATGCGATGGGCAGCACAGAGGGTGAGCTGGCTCCAGACATCCTGTCCTTGTGGCTAAGGACAGGAGCAGCTGGGACAGCCACAAGGAGCAGGTTAAAAACCAAAAATGGCCTCGGTCACCTCCTCCCTCCTTCCTACAGGGTCTGGCGCTGCTGGCACTGAATGCTGCAGCCTTTAAATGCAGCTTTTGTTTTCATGCATTCCAGGTTGCTGCAGGAGGCCGGAGGCTTGCACCCATACACATCTCTCTCCCCCAGAAACCACACAACAAAAAAGCTCAAACTGTACAAGACTTTTCCTTGGCGGGTGAGATTTGGATTCTGGGCCCCTCTCCGCTGCCTTTAAGTTTCCATGATGCTTCCTTTGGATGAGAAATCAAGTTTTGGAAACTGTTTCTTTTGGATCAGCCTTCCCAAGGCAGTCATAAAGAATTCCCCTTCCCAGCAACATCCCTCAGCAGCTCTCTGACTGCGAGTTACCTCACATCTCATCAGCTGAAGGCTTTCTTCCCAAGAAATGCGAGCAATTCTTTCCTCCACCAGGCAATAATTACTGTGTGATAGCTCTGATACAACTCGCTGTGCTGTACAGTGAGTTTGACAAGTGTAAGCTTTCCAGTTTGCTTTATGGGAAGAACTGGCCGCTTCAAAAAATGGCTTAGTTTCTTGCCAGCCTGGTCTGCACATCCCCACGGCTGCTGCTCTGGCTGTTTCACTGCCAAATTCATTCATAGAAAGGAGAGAGGAAAAAGTAAGTGCAATAAAGCAAGGAGTGCAGCAAAGGGATGTGGATTTCTGGAAGGTTGGGTAGGGTCGGGGGAGGAAGGGAGGTGTCTAGACTCAATATTACTATTGTAGAGCCTGGCATTATTTATGACATTTTCTAGGCAAGCCACAAACTGAAAATAGAAACCAGGAGACATAAAGCCACTCGTAACCCCTAAGGAATGGCTTTGCAAGCTGTGTGACAGTGGAAAAGCTGAAAAGCGAAAGACTCGTTCGACTATCCTGGACAAAACTTCAGGCAGCACGAAAAAGAAATTTACCCTACACGTCAGAAATGAAACTGCACAGTGGAGAAACACTGCAGACGTGGGAGCCAAAGAAAGCCGACAGACGCAGCCTCCCGACGGGTGAAACTCGTCCCTTTGCCAACTTGAGCTCTGTGCCCTCCTTCAGTCCTCCTCACACCATGTTTGGAAGTCAAGTGGTACACCTTACACTAACCATCTGCCCTGGATGCAGACAGCAGTCTGAGCAGACCAGCCAGAAATGGACAACAATGTGAACGAACACGTGGGATAAAACAGCTCTGCGCCGCCGTGAGAACTGCTCCATGTTGAGCTTTTAGCCTGAGACAGCCCATGGCATCTGCAAAAACTTCATGGTCACCATTAACGCTGGAGTATAATTATGTGTTTTCACTCGAGGTGCTGTAGGCAAACCGGAGGTAATTTAGCCCCAGAGCAGTTTTTATACATCCCCCAGACTTGCCCGCAATAGCAGTAATGTCAGATTCCTCTTGCCAATAATTGGATGGTAGCAGTTTCAGAACCAGCTAGATAGCGTACAACTTTTTATTAGTCATAGGTGGCAGCTCGTAGACTGCATTTATGATCTAAGTGTTCTCATCCAAAACCAAACAGAAGTTTGTGTGCACAGTATTACCTACACAACAGCACGCACGTGTGCCAGCAAAAGAGTGAAAGCAGGAGCCAGGGTATACCCAAGCCCTGTGTTAACAGTTAACAAAATCTCTTTACTAATTACTCATTCACAACCCCTCGACTTTGCTTGATCAGCCTAAACCTTGTCATGCAGTGATGTGGAAACACAGCTGGAAAATTTCCTTGTGGGGGAATTTGATCTGTTTGGACTATTATCCCGGCAGAGTTCACAGTGCCAGCTCCAGTCCCCTGACATGGGTTCATGCCCACACCTCTGCCCCTTGCTCTGCTGGCAGAGGCACCAAGAGCCAAAACCTTCTTCTTGCACCACCAAACACTGCAAACTACTTCAATGCTGGCTGGTGACAAGTGACACAAGCCCTGGCAGCCACGCACTCTTCCCAAGCCGGATCTAGGATTCTCCCATACCTTTTTGACAACAGGAATCACCAGGAAGCAGCTGACAGCAGCAGGAGAGTCCAAACCCTTCTGTGGGGCCTTCAGAGGACACATGCCCTGCAGCCTGTACACTGAAATCTTCTGGTCCTGTGGAAGAACACATCAAATTCAATGAATTTCCATTCCTTCTCATAATTTTTACACTTTGATACCTGAATGAGATGCAACTACTTCGCAAACAGTTTTTGTTTGTATTCTTCATATGCAAAGCCTGAATTTCCCTTTGTTTTCTCTGGAGACCATCAGCCTACGGGTAGGACCCGGGGGCTGCCTTCCCCAGAAAAGCTGTGACCCAAACCCAGCCAAAACCAGCACTACAGCTGTTACAGCAGCATATCTAAACCAGCACTGGCAACCCTGACTCTGAACAAATCCTGAATTTGTCAGGACAACTGAGACACGTTTTGTGCTCTTTTTTTTTTTTTTTTGCATTCACCTGTCAGTTCAGACTAATAATACTGGAATTACACCTGCTCTACACCTCTACCTACTACAGAACACTTAATTTGGGGAATATCAGCACATTTAATCTTGATCAAAAGGTGAAAATAAAATGCTTTAAGATCTCTGAATCATATTTTTTCTATACTTCTCATTATGAAAAAAGAAAAAAAAAAAAAAAGGAATACTTGAACCCTACCTCAATTTGGGTGGACAGAAAAGTCAAATATCTTATTTACCAACATGGGAGAAAGCTATACAACTTCACTCCATTCCAGCTTTCACACTCCAGCCATGTGAATTCACCAACACAGATTACTTATTCTGCACACGTGGCCTCCTCCCCCCTACCCCGAAACTGAACTTCAGGAACGTTCCCATTTGTTTCATCTATTTTTTGTTTGCTTTGTGTCAAATGGTTGTGCAGAACAGGCTGACACTTAACACAACCCTTTCTGATGGGCGGATGCGGGCTCAGAGATAAGCCAGCTATGCTCTCTCACTCTTATCTTTTCAGCCGCAGTTTTCCATGATGAACGCTGCACTTGGGTGCCCATTTCCCACCAGATTCCAAATCCCTCCGCCCTGTTTTACAACCCCACCCATGACGCATGGTTTCTCTCACTGCTCCCCTTTATCACTCAGAGATAAGGACAATTCCCACATGGAAACACCGGGTGCAGATATGCCCCAACCGGGACAGTTTTCACCTCGGGCAACCGAGCTTCCCATGACTGCTCTGAACACCAGGAGACACAACCATCCTCTATGTGCCAGCCAAGCAGCATGCAGCACCAACACCCCATGAGGCAGCAGGTGTCAAGTCACGCTGCTCAGGTCTGTTGTCTTAGTTCTACTGACTGTAGAGGTTGTAGGTTTGCATCCCTTGAGAGGAGGAGCACTTGAGCAGGGTGCCGGTGGCCTTACCTCTGTGGCAGCCCAGAGGGCATTCTGAAATTTCAGTTGGCAGCACAGCTTCATTCCGGGGCAGCTCATCCTCTCCACTTCTATGACCCCTTTTTCCGGATTCACCACAGTGTAGTTTCTGAAAAGAGCAAACAGTTGGCTGCAGCCAGCCTCCAACCTGCATAGGGCACTTCTAGCCAAGCCACAGCGTGATGCAGACAGCGCTGCAGGGCTCTCCAAAGGGTTCTCATAAAGGAAAAGACAAAGACATGCCCCAGCTCTTCCTCAGGGTGGATGTGCGATTGCTCCTGTGAAGATTTCAGCTCAGCTATCCGACTTTGCACTGAAATGGATGAGGAGCACTTCCATTGCCAGCTACTAAAACTCAGCTGTGAGACGAGCAGCTCCAGCTGAAGAGCAGTAATTAATAGCTGGAAGCTCTCAGCCTTCCTCACCCATTAAGATTCTCAAGAGAATATATGCTCTTTTCCCAAGCTCACTGCCTCAGTATTATCTTGTTTCATTACTAATTCTGGTACATAAACAGCAGATGACGATTCCTCCACATAAGAGCAAAGATCCGTAACCTGATAAATTCTTTTATAAATATGACCTATAAATATTTTTGCAACTACAAGGATTTTGTTTGTTTTGGGTTCGGGGGAGTTTATTGGCTTTGGGTGTTTGAACAACAACTGGATATTCACAATCGCATCTGCGAGCCCAGATGTTGGACCAACTGCAGCACAGGCAATCACACATCCCGAAATCTGTCATATAGAAGCAATTTGTTATTCAGCAGTCTCCAGCAATTGCATTGTCCGGTCAGGAAGCAGATTCCCCGAGATATATTGCTGTGAATATTTGGACAACATCCACATATTCAGAATACATCTGTGGGTCCCATGTGTTTCAGCAGGAATAGTTCTACTGCCTGCGCTGAATGGCCGGCCAGGCACCACAAATAGCAAAGCAAACAGCTCAGGAACAAATCACGTACCTTTCCCATTAGGTTAATGCCTACCAGCAATTAATACAAAATTTAGATCCATTTGTGAATGTTTCCAAATAAAATGAGGGCTATAAAAATCAGTAACATCCATAAAAATAAACCTAACTAGCCACGGGTCATAGGTGGCTGAGCAAAACACCATCATCTCAGTCACAATTTAATAACACTTACAGCACATGCCTAGCCAGTATGGCACACATTTTACTGGAAGCGTACACTTGGATGCACACACAGCTTCAGGCATGTGGCTAACTCCTGATGATTTCAATAGGATTTAAGCATGTGCTTAATTGCTTTGCAGAACAGGGATGGAACTGCAGTCTCAATTAGGAAAGGTTTAGCGTTAAATGGCCTCATTAGGAAAGGCAGAACACGTCTGTTCTCATGTGCAAATGCTCCATCCTGTGTGTATGAATCATTACACTGCCCTAATCTTCTCCTCATATTAACTGAAGCAGAGTTAAGCTCATTAAATATCCTTTATAAAGCAACCACTGTTCCCAATTAAAAGAGTTTGGGAAAACAGCGTTCAGTGTATCCTTGGCATTCACTCAAATTCACTTTCACCTTCTTTACCTCCCCTCAGAGGGGTGAGTGAAGACACTGAAGGATTTTTACTTTAAAAAGAAATGAGTAATAGGAGCCATCTAACCTAGTGTCTTCCTTCCCATCCCAGAAAACCACAGTGTATTCCTGTCCTTGGGAGCAGAAGAAAGAAGACTGCTTCCCACAGGGCAGCAGGTACATGAATGTTGCAAAGGTGGGATCTTTCATCTGTCCTACCACAGAAATGGCCAGCGGACGCTGTGGGGAAAGGAAAAGAGAACAACACACATTACAGAGGCAGCTGGAGGTCCAGATGGAAGAACAGAATCAATCATTGCTATTAAAGCTACAGAGCCAAGGACTTCTTTAATAAAATCTCCTGCAACGTACCCATATCTGCACCAACTTCTCCTTACAAATCCCACCTCAGTGGTTCTTACCATTCCTCTGTATCCCAGAATTTATTCAGATGTAAGATACAAGAATTCTGGGACCTGACCCAACCTCTGCCTGTTTGTGAGTCAAGGCAACCTTTATTTGATGGCTCCAAACCATCAACTTAATTAATGAGAAATGTAATACACCAATATCCTTTTTTTTCATACTTAAAATCCTTTTCCTATCCCCTCATGTTGCCCTTTATAATTGAAGGGGTTTTGAAGTCTTTGTAGTTACATTCACAGCATGATGCTGTAGCTGCTTCTAGAAATTACGGGTAATGTCTTGCCCAAGCAAAATCAATAGCCTAACTGCCAGTGACATCAAGGGACCTGCATATCACCCCAGACATCTCAGGCCACCAGTGTGCCATTGTTTCATTCATAAAACTCTAATTTAAGCTAGTAGAAGCTCTGGGCCAAATCAGCAGGAGGAGGAAACAGGCAACTGAGCTGCAGAGCTGTATCAAGAGGAATGCCGGTGATGAGGGGTGTCTGGTACCTTTTCTGGCTTGGTGTCCCAGCACTCCATCATGAGTGCCTGCATCCTATACAGCTGCACCTCCTCCGGCTGACCAAGAACAGGACGGATCCCTTTTGACAGCTTCTTTGCTATCTGCAGTTGGTGCTGTCCTAGCACAGGCCGCTGACCAGACAGCAACTCATACAGCACCATTCCATAGGAGAACATGTCAACCTAGAGCCAGCAACAGAGCAAACCTCCCATGGTAAAGGCAGCATGGAATACAACGGGAAAGATAGCACTGCACAACAACACAGCAGTTAGGAGGGAATTCAGCATGAAGCCACCACCACCACCACCCATGAACATGCCACAGTACCTTCTCGTCATAGACTATGCGAGGCCTGATCTCAGGGGCCTGATAGCCTGGCGTGCCTTCCACCCCGAGTGCTCCTTCATGGAACGACTGCCGAGAGATCCCATAGTCAGACAGCTTGATATTGACGTGCTCCTTGACATCCAGGGACCACACCAAGATATTGTCTGACTTCAGGTCACAAAAGATGATGTTCTTCTTATGCAGGTAGGCAAGGCCGGTGACAATCTGATACGCTATTTTGTGTGTCAGCATGTGTCCCAGCGGCACAAAGGAAGACCCTGCCACAAAGGAACAGTCTGCCTTCAGGTCTTGTAATCACAACTGCTTTTCCCCCTTTCTTTCTCTTTCAAACTCCAAAGCAATAACTAAGAATGCTTTAAAACATCACCCAACACCAACATTCAAAGTGTCGCCGTTCATGTTGCTATACAAATCTGGCAGTTCTATTACGAGTTTTAAAAACCCTTCCAACCTCCAGACCCCTGAATCTTCTGGTGAGAATTAATGCTTAACTGAAAGTTGACATAAAGCCAAGGTGCCAAGAGGGTCAGATGGCCTCAATCTAACTCATTCCGAGTGCCATTCATTTGATAGCAACAAGAATACAGATAGTTACGGGAGAATTCAGATTGCCAGACACACGTCTGTGGGGGGAAGAACACAGCGCTACACGGGGAGAACTGAAGAGAGGTGCACTTCTTATTACTTAGCAGAGAAACTGAAAATCCAGTCTCCAAAGCAGTTTTCAAAACCCTGAGCATCAATTTTTACACTTAGTCCCCAGAGGCACAGCTGAAGAGCAATGCCATCCCTCCCAGTCTCCCTCCTTCCCTTCATTAAATCAAGCAGTGGTTTTGGCATTATCAATCATTTGTCACTATTGTGAGTCAGCAGTGAGATCTCCCAGGAGGGAGACTGTGCTTTTACCTTTGGAGTTTTCAGATAAGACAGTGGTGAGGCTGCCCAGAGGGGCCAGCTCCAGCGCAAAGCAGAGCGGATGGATGCTGATGCCAATGAGGGAGACAATGCAGGGGTGCTGCAGCGAGTGGAGCATGCTGGCCTCCTGGCGGAACTCAGAGAAGTTCTTCATGGCATCCATGGCTCTCAGGTGTTTCAGCATGGTATCTGGCAAGACATACAAACTCCTCCTCAGTCCCCAGATAAAAAAGAACATTATGGACTCTTTGGAGGGTACTAATCACTGAGAAAATGAAGTTTTTTAAACTAACGTCTTCTGGGGGTGGATGTTGCATTGCAGACCCTTCAGAGGAAGGGGTCTTTCCTACCCGTGCCCAACTGCCCTCTCAGAAGTGGGACTCTATCGTCCTTCTGCCATGGGACACTCCAGGCTGCTCAGGCAAGTCTGCTATGTGTCAGTGGAACAGCAGCTGTCTGCTTCTTCAGCTCAGGGCTTCCCTGATAAAAATGCAGAAATTGAAGCACCTTCTCCACTTCTTCCGTCCTTGGACTGAACTCTGATGGAAATCTGGGCTCAACACCCAGCATATGCAGTATGAGAGGACATCCCTGCCTGCCCAAGAAGAGGAGCAGGAGGATTTCCAATTTCCTTTCTTTATGTGCTGGCATAGATGGAATAAGACTTATTAAAAGTCTTATTAAAAGGTAGAGGCCTGCAAGTCCTTAGTGCAAACCCATGCAAATACACACTCCTCATTGCCAATGATCTTCTTCTCTGACATCCTACAGTGAAAATGGTACTAATTTTTGTACCTTACATGTGTTGACATGAAAGACTCCTTAAAACACACCTTCCTCCTCCATGAAAGCACATCAATTTTGCTGTTTATTTCAAAGCTGTATACAAACAGGTGCTGCCAGCACTTCAGAGAGCAAAAGCTTTTTGGTCTTAGCTTGTGATCTCAGGCTGCAAGAGTAAATCTCAGTGCTGATTCTGTACTGTACCTGCAGCTGAAGTGGGAGAACCATTGCATTTTTTGATCTGAAATCTCTTCACAGCCACTGGTTTTCCTTGGTACCGTGCCCGATATATAACAGTCCCACTTCCACCCTGGCCAAGAACGTTGTTTTCATTTTCACTCCATTCCAGTTTGCTGTTTTCCAAGAACAATCTGCCAAAAAGAGATTGGGGCTTTTTAATTAAAAAACAAGCTTTAAAGACACTGTAAATTCATGTTTTTAATGTGATTGTCATTTTCACACATCTCTCTTAGGTTCTTGTTAGATCTGCTGAACAGACTGGATCACCTTTGTCATCTCAAGGTGCTCTGTGCTGGCTCACATATGGCTCAACAGATTCCTCGCAGAAAGAAAAGTAATGAGCAAATAAGTGAAAAAGGCTTTTTCTGGGACAGCTTATGCTATGAGAGCCCAATAGATCTGGAAAGCACATGAACTCCTTCTCCAAGCAGATGGCACAGCTACAGACATTTATAACATTTATCTGTATTAATGATTTCTTTTTGTTTGTTTCATTTACCTCCTGTTCCGCTTCTCTCTGTTGAGGCAGGACAGGATGTTTATGAACAGCCCCACACTCCAAAACCTGATTATTTCAATCAGCTTACTGTTCCCAGGCTGCAATTCATCACTTCCCCACTCTTCCAGAGCCTACTTTCACAGCTGTTCATACTTCAAACATCTCCACTCACCTCACACCAGCCAAATAAGCCTGTAGGAGAGACCATAGTGGTTGGCCACTGATGATGCTGGCCCTCAGTACCCATCAAATGACTGTAAAAAGGGAACGGGAAGCAATGGGAACATTGAAAGCTCCAAGAGCAGCTGACAGGACACCATTTGGTCAAGACATCTCACAGCTCTGCTTCCAGCCCAAAGAGCTCTGAGAAATACGAACTGAAAGGGACTCTAGTCTTGCGTGCTGCCTGCCGGGAACACGATCCATATGGAATGCAGGTAAGCAGCTAACAAATTTAGAAATGCTGCTATAGGTGGGAAAGTGTTTCAGGTGCTCAGGATTGTCACACTACTAATCCACATGCAGTAGCCCTGAACCATGCAGAAGCCTCAGCCCAATATGAGTTCTGTAGTAGCATCTATATAAACTCACTCTCCTAAAGGTGATCTAAGCATCAGCCTTGTGACACAACAGCACTGCCTCTTGGTCCTGCCATATTAAATTTCCTTCCTGGTTCATACCAGGCATCTCAGGAAGACTTCAACTACAGCAGAGTACTGACAACGTAGGAGAAAAGTGACATCAAAAAGAGACTTTCGTATTGCACTGCAGTGATCCTAGAGGACTCAATAACGCGAAAAATAAAGTCACAGAATGGTTTGGTCGGAAGAGACCTTAAAAGACCACCCAGTTCCAATCACAATGCCATAAGCAGTCAGTGTGCTCCTCTAGCAGAGATGGTTTAGGAAAAACACAAACAACTGAATTACACATGCACACTGAAATTAA